>VDFB02000008.1:252664260-252882192 GCA_007258455.2 Sequoia sempervirens
GATCGAACGGCTCTTCAAAAAGATTATTATGTAAATTTCGTTTTAATTGTTTTGTGTTTCAATTCATGTGTCAGATTATACTAGATAGATTATTAGTATAGATTATTGAAACAGTGTGTTTCAGATGTCTATTGAAAATATACTAGCACTTGCACCGGAGGGGGTGCAAGGGTTACGCCGATAGGAAAATATAGATTAGTAAGAAGGGGAGAGTTGTGCAATGTATAATTTGTTTAATTTTGTAGTATTTTTTTTTACAAAGTGGATACATATTAGGAGATAGAGGCAGATAGCAGTAAAAGAACAAAATATACATTATGAAAAGAAAATGGGTGTATAAACATATTTGTGATAGAATAAAGAACTAAACATAAAATGTGGTAATCCCAAATATACAATTTGCGTACTCCCAAATATATACAATTTTGTTGAATTGAATACAATTTGTTTGTAATATATATTCTATGAAAAGAATATATGTGTAATCTAAGATGTTGTAATCATCTAAATAGACAAAAAATAATTTATAACAACTTTGTAATAAGATGTTGTAATCATCCAAATATATACAACTTTGTAGAATTGAATACAATTTGTTTGTAATATATATTCTATGAAAAAATATGTGTAAACTAAGTTGTCGTAATCATATGGAAGGCATGTAATGGGAGGTAAATGAATGGATGAAAGGATATGGAAGGCATGTAATGGTGGGGATTAAAATTTGGAAAGCGGATGCTCATTTGGATATGGTGAATGATAGTGACCCATGTCAAGAGTTTTACCATAAGCAAGTGTTAAATGTACACTAAACGTTGATGAAGATCAAGAAGATTTGTAATATGTATGGTGGTTGGTGAATTTGGATTTGATATATGATTTATGGATACAGTATGGATTGGGATAAGATGCTTCTACCTGGTTTGGCGCACGTAGATGGTTGAATATATCTTTTTTTTTTTTGTTTTGCTAATATTGGAGTGAACTGAATCTATATGCAAACATCGCAATAGGGAGGTAGTAGAGTCCTTACGATAAAGAGTTGCTTTCAACACACAGTTTTTGGTGGTGTACTCTGAGAGATATGTGATGTAGATTGTTTGGTTGATAGATTGGAACTTTTTTTTGAAAACTGGGGATATCAGCAATGGTAGGTGGGAGACAATCTTTTTTGATGTCTTGTAGGTTGCTTTTCATGGATGAAATTCCCTTCTTTTTTTTTCCCCATAGTTTCTTTGACTAATGGAGATTGATAGGGATCAATTTTTTTTTTTTCTTGGGTATCCATATTCCTATGTTCTAGTGGACTATTTTTCATGGATGAAATTCCCTTCTTTTTTTTTCCCCATAGTTTCTTTGACTAATGGAGATTGATAGGGTTCATTTTTTTTTTTTCTTGGGTATCCATATTAATTTTGTTTGTCCATTTTTCTTCAATGATTACTTCAGTGCAATCATTTGTTCCTTTCTTTGATATAGCATGTTCTCATGTGGGTGGGCATGGTTTGTGGATGGGATGATGTGTGGATGAAGATTGAAGATATGAATAGTTGTAGCATTGGTAGCAATTTTTTTATCATAAGGACTCTACATTCTCCCCGTGTTGGCATTTGCAGTAGATGAAGTTCCCTCTAGTGTTTAAGAGATATCTAAGAGTGTAAGACTCTTGATCATTGATAATAATGTGTAGCATAGGAGAGCCTTTGTTTCTTTTAGAATATCTACACATACATTTTAGGAGGAAGCATCTTGAGGGTAGATGGAGGAGTGGGTGGTATGTGGAAATGATTATAATTTGTGCCATCTTGTGTGGATTGGGTATTTTTCATTAGTTCATGGTAGAATTTTTCAGGTAGGATGTGTGATCTTGTTCTACGTAGTGTTCTCTTCAACATGCTTTGGTTCTTGACATGGAGCAATTGATTTTTAAGTGGGCTTTGATAATGGAAATGATAGTGTATGCACTTTAGTCATGTTGAAGCAACCGTTGCAGGAGTATATGATTCTGGAACATCCACCTGCATGTGTTTGCAAATATGGTATTAATATCAAAACAATAAAATGTAGTATATTTATATGGTAAAGAAAATAATAAGCTAATTCAATGTATTGGGAGAGTGGTGTGTTTATGTATGTGTACCTGTACTCATCATAAGGAGAGAAGACGTAGACGAAGCTCTTCTTTTTTTCTGATAATTGTGTATGGATTGTTCTTCATTCTTGAGTATCGATCAAAGGAAAAAGGAGGTTCGATCCTAAGTCCATCTATTGATTTAACTCTAGATATAGCTGTAAAAGTCAAGCCTTGTCTTTCTTTTTCACCTATATTGATTGTTACTCTTTCGATTGTTAATCCTTGGGATTTATGTATTGTAATTGCCCATGCCATGCATAGTGGTAACTGCTTGTAAGCACCTAGAGATATAGGTGAAATTGGAATAGTTGTTGGAGCATGTATATCCCAAGGTGGGCCATTGTATGTATCAAATTTAACTACTACATATAACGGTAAGTCTGGTGGTTTAGAACTTTCTGTATATACAATATCTAAAACCTCTCCAAGAGAACCATTAATAAGGCCTACTTGAGTCCATAGGTTTGTAGTTAGCATGACGCGCTGGCCTTGACACAGCAGGAGTTCACGAGGTAGATGGTTAGCATCATTGTCAATGTTTGAATTTGTGTTTGTTTTTATTGCAATACTGAGTGCAATAGGAAGATTTAACAACTGTATCATTTTTTTGTTGTGTGTTTCTACTAAGTTATTGGTTGGAAATAGGTGCATTGATAGGTCAAAAGACTTGTTTTCATTGTTTGATAGCATTGTGTTTGTGCGACTCATTAGTAGCTCCCAATCTTGTTCATTTGGTTCTGCATTCCGAATGTTTTGTAGAGTTCTTCGAAAATTAAATTGAGCTTGACTATCCCCATTTTGTCGAAATATTTGTTCTAGTGTGACAATAATAGTGAAGTGTTCCCATAGGGCTTTTGCATCTGTGTGGGAGGCATATATAGGTTTGTCCATAACAGGGGGTAGTTGTGCAAAGTCGCCTACAAGAATGATGGATATTCCACCAAAGCACAAGTGTTGTTGGTGGGGGAAAGCCTCACGTAGCCTTGTATCAATTTTCAAGAGTAATTTTGGCCCTAGAAAGCTCATCTCATCAATGAGAATGTATTTTACATGTCTCATTTTCTGTTGGAACATTGCTAGTGATTGACCTTTCAATGGTTGCATTTCTTTGATTGGAATCTTTAGGGCTGAATGTATAGTCGAGGCATGTATGTTGAATGCTGCAATTCCTGTAGGGGCAACAACAAGGAGTGGGCTATGTTGTTGTGGTACTAAATTAGAAAAGGATCTTTTAATGCAATGAATAAGATAGGATTTCCCTGTTCCTGCAGTGCCTTGTATGATCATGTGCAAGGGTGTTTGAAGTTGATGAGAGGTATAGTGGTCCAACAAAAGTGTAAGAACGAGTTGTTGTTTGGGAGAGAGTGGGTATGGGAGGTTGTGAAGGTTAAATGGTGCTGGCTCATCATTTTGGTTCACTTTGTTTATGGTTACAAAATGCTCTGCAGTTTCATGTAAAGCTTGCGGTATTGTACTGTCATTCCAATTTTTGCAATTGTCAAAGTCACGTCTTCCAAGCATATCAAGGGAATTAAGATTTCCACTAGTACCAAGACCCAACTGTGATAGGAACTCCCATTCATTTAGGTGTATTGTATTTTCTATATTGTTTTCATTTTCTAGTTCATCTTCTGCCACTTGATCTATTTCTTTATCAACTACACGATCAATATGCCACACATAGTATTTACGTCTATTCATCTCCCTCCAATTTGCAACAATTGTTTCTTTCTCGATACCAATGTCTGTCTCAATGTTGCAGAATTGCTTGTATAGAAGTAATTCACTCCAGCAAAATGTCTCAAAATGTTCTGAATCCTCCTTTGGAATAGTAGTAAATCGGGGAAAGACACTGATAATTGCCTTTTGTTTCCTTTCTTTCCACTTGGTTTGTTTGCGACTTGAAGAGAAAGAGAATGATTGTGCAGATTCAAGTAGTGTTATTGTTTCCATTTGAGGAGGGCGTTGTGTATAATTGGAGGTAACTTTTTTGCAAAGTATTTTCATTTGGGTTTGTTCTAATTCGGTTGAAAACTTTACGACCAACATTAAGCACCATAAATTCACGATTGCAAACAACAAGGGGTAGCTTTTGCAACATGTGGCATGTTTCTTGCGCACCTATATCACGATCAGCTACAATCTCAGACATGAATTTTCTATATGCTGCAAGTGCTTTGTCTTGGGGTGGTTGCTTGCGACATATGCGTGTCAACATATCAATACAACTTTCAGATTTTCTTTCTGCCTTTGCGGCATATTTTGCAATGTACTTTAGAACTAGTGTTTTTGAGACCACTGGCTGACAATCCATATTGGCCCTCCATATGGAGAGCATCTCTGGACTATGTATATTCAACCTATCATCATTACATGCAGGGGAAAAGGTTTTTTTCCCATTTTCGTCGCTACACAATGAAGAGGTTGCGCATTCAGTCCAGGGCACTTTATATCGGCACTCAAAGGTGTTTCCTTTCTTTCGAAGGCAAGTTGATTCTGAACATTTGGTGTGTCTTTGGACACGGTTTACTAAATGTTCATAATCAGAAAGTGTATCTGTAGCTAAGATTTCAGGTGTTGTTAATAAGCATGGATCGTCTTGTGAAGATCGATGGCATGTATTGTTCCTATCTGCTAGATTTCGAGGATTCCAAGCACTAACATATTTGTCAAAGAATGTTTTTGCTATTTCAACATTTGCATGATTGGTCCAGTCAAGTTTGTCCATGTTTGGTGCACCTTCAATCCAAAGGAATCCATGGACATGTGCAGAACCTCGATGTTGCCACTCATATCTATACCAGTAGTCTGTTGAACAGTAAAGCTTTTGTAAGACTTCTTCACGAAATATTGTGAATCTTTGATGCAAGTATAAGGAGGTGGTATGTGGGTTTGTAACAATGTTATCTATGCGATCTTTATTGTTTCTCAATGTTGGTGTTGCCCCCTTTGAAAACAATTGGTGTAAATCAGGCCATTTGGTATCAACAGCACTGAATGTGAAGAATAGTGTGGGGGAGCCTATTTGGTGGATCATTTGTGACAATTCTCCACGACACTTATTCCAATATGCTCTTGTGCCTCTAAGGGAGGATCCATAATGCATCAATTGTTCAGCTATTTTAGTATCAGGTAACTGTTGTATATGGAGACAAAGACTATCTATTGTTATTGGTATGTAGTCCTCGACATTTTTCTTGACAAAAACAGATGCAACACCTTGGCTTCGATGGCGCATCAATAGGTTCAAGACAAAATATCTAAACCTTGGATGCCTTCCAAATCTATTATCATGAAACCTCATTAGGTGCAACACATATTCATGCATTTCAACTTGTCTATAGCGAGGTTGTAGATGTAGTGCTCTACCATTAGGAAAAAGTGAAGGAAAAGCCATGTCTAAAAGGCCCTTTGTATTGTATTCATTAACTGGTGACGTCTCAAGTGTTGGCCAATCAATAATGGTATCATTTTGATCTCTAACTTGCAATGTTTCTTTTATGATTTCTAGTTCACGGCGTTTATTAGGTAACCTAGTCATAAATGATGAGGAGCAAGTGGATTCATTGTCTACTAGTTCTGTGTCAAATGTTGATGCACTGTTTGGTAGTACCATATCATCATTTTCAGCAATAATGTTATGAAGCATACTTGAAATGTCTGTATTTGTATTGGGGAGTTCCTCAAGAGATGCAAAGTCGACCTCAACATCTTTGTAGTAAGGGTCGTTTGCAACTTTGTATTTTAGTGCAGCCCACACACGAGGCCTACTTACGTAGCAATCATAATGTTCTCGCCTTGAATTGGTTCTACGAACCACCAACACATCCAAGTTTGCAATTTTATGCGGAAGGTATTTTGCTATGGTTTTGATATCTTGCGGGAAACAAATTGTGTGGCCGCTATATTTGTATTGGCCTCCACGAGCATGTGTTACCTGTATTATCGGATTGACTCTTGCTATAAGCATTTCTTCAACTTGTGTTAGTGTTTGTAGTTCATATGGTTGTACTCCTGGGTCCATAAAATTGGTTGATGAGAAGCGATGTCTTCCTTTCTCACGAGAGCATCTTAAACAAATTGGACCACTCTGTGTTGAGTTCGTGTGCATGCCTGGGTAGCATTCATGGCAAATTGTACAGGTTGCCAAGTTAGATAGTTTATCTAGTCTTGATCGAAATCGTTTGGAAGCCTCTAAAAATAAATTTTTTGTTTGTGGTAAGCTTGTCGGTTGTTGTTGAAGAGAGTGGATTGTTTCATATGGTGTACTTTTATATGGTTCAATGTTGTTTTGGGTTGACATAAAGGAGTTTGGTGTGTTGGATTGTATTGTTTGTTTTCCTATGCGTTGCATATGACGACGAATGCTAATTTCTTCTTGATGTTGAATATAGTAGTTACGGCTTCTTTTACGACATTGTATGTTTTGTGGGGTGGAGGTTTCCATCTGTAAAGAAAATATGAACTACAATCATCAAATGTACAATTATAAATACTTACAAAATTGAGAAGCTAAACATTCATGAGACAAGTTCGTCAATCATTATATTTTTAAAAATTACTTGAGATATGATTCATGTCCTCTTAGTACATAAGTAAATTTGTGGAAGAGATTAATCATATAATATCCCTAATATAAATATATTCAATACACGTGACTTTGAGATTCCATTTATGCAGTCAAAAGTATAGAAAGTATACTATATAAGATGCTTCAAAGTTGTATATACATTACATAAGTGCTTGAGCTAGTTCTAAGAATTAGCAATATGACATACATCAGTGATTCCACTCAAGATGAGTGAATTCTCTACAAAAAAATCTATCTCATCCACCTTTGTGATTGTTGATTTTACCCATGGTTGAGCAGTACTTGTGTCAAAAGTATAGAAAGTATACTATATAAGATGCTTCAAAGTTGTATATACATTACATAAGTGCTTGAGCTAGTTCTAAGCATTAGCAATATGACATACATCAGTGATTCCACTCAAGATGAGTGAATTCTTTGCAAAAAAATCTATCTCATCCACCTTTGTGATTGTTGATTTTACCCATGGTTGAGCAGCACTTGTGTCAAAAGTATATAAAGTATACTATATAAGATGCTTCAAAGTTGTATATACATTACATAAGTGCTTGAGCTAGTTCTAAGCATTAGCAATATGACATACATCAGTGATTCCACTCAAGATGAGTGAATTCTCTGCAAAAAAATCCATCTCATCCACCTTTGTGATTGTTGATTTTACCCGTGGTTGAGCAGCACTTGTGTCATATGAATTTGTGATTGTGAAGATAAATTGCTTGAATAACACCCCTTTTACTATGGTCTCAGCTTCAGTTTCTTTTCCAGCATTGAATTGTAGCATGTATAAATTATCTGCAGATATTCCAAGAAGTTTGGTGGCTGGTTCTTCAAAAGCAACAGCCCATAATATTCCTGTATGATCTGTAATCTTGAGTTGGAGTATGTATCTGTAGGTACATGTAGTAGTTGTAGCTTTGCACTTGGAACAATACCATGTTTGATCATCATTTTGTACAACCTTTTTTTTACATTGTTTTCCATCTAACTCAAGGGGGCAAGATGGATAGCATAATGAATTTGTTTTTATGAATTGCACGGTTGCTTTTAAAGTGCATTGGAAAGTCTGTTTCACATTGGTAGTTTGTTGTTCAATATCAACAATTGTTTTCCTCGCCAGCAGAAGAGGTCCATCCAACAGTTGTGTATTAGATGGAGTGACATTAGTTCCATTCTGTTCAAACCATGATGCGAGCTGTTTTGCCTCCTCTATTGTTGGGTTTATGAATAGGTGGGTGCTTGCCAAAGTGCTTATGACCTTTCCATTATACTCAGTGACACGGCCATTTTTAATTGCAAGCACAACAACATGTTTTAAGTGATACATTTCATGTAGTTGTTTTCCTTCGTTTTCAGTAGTTGGACCCCATAAAGTAATATTAATTGTAGATGAAGAGATATCTATCAATTTGATGCTTCTTCGAAGAAATTCAGTCCCATCCCTTCTCCTTATGGTTGAGCTAGGATCCACACATATGACTATTCCAATAACATCAACATGGATATTATTGTTTAGTTGTAAAATTTCCTTAAAGGGCGTGAAAGAGAACCTATGTTTGGGAATTGCAAGGTCATCTTTTGAGAGAGAAATTTTGGAATCCTCAACTAAACAAATTTCAAGCTGACTATTTAGTTTGTTGAACATCCTATTAGCTGACTTAATAGTTCCACCAGATATTGTATATACTTCTCCAGACTGAACTTTTAGGTAATGAAGGTCTGCAACTTCATTAAAACAAGTTACACGTATTTCAGTGCCCTCACAATCAATAATATCAAATGAAAAGACTTTCCCTTGTCCCTTTTGTGTGTTGAAGTGGTGCATTTGTTTTTTCATGGTAACACGACCCTTTATAAGCCACCTTGTCTGGAATGGATTCAAATTTCTAATAGGAGTAGTATTGGAGGGAATGTCTTTCTTTTGTGGGGATGAGCACAATCCAAAAAGTGTCTTGTGAGAAGGTGGCTTTGCTGCAATACCACTTTTACTGATGCTTGTAGATGGTGCAGTTGAGCTTGTAGCATTTATTTGGCGGGCTTGTTCTTCAAATAGATAGGCAGGGTGACCAATGATATCATGCTGCAAACATGTGATTTCTATTTCGGAGATGACAATCCACCTAAAAAGTTTAAATAAATAAGTATTTTGAGTAAGAACAACTGCGACATAATGGTTAAAATATGGTAAGCTAGAAGATATTATTTGGAAATTTGTAGAAGAGCATGGAAATATGGTGGCTAACCTTGAATTACAAAGAACAGAGCATTTGTAGCTAATGAGTTTAAGTATCGATCCCTTCTGGAGTTCTTTTGAAGCTATGTACTGGTTGTACTTTTTTGGAAGTGTAGCCTTCTGCTTATGTACCCCATCAGAGAGCTCTACTCTATATCGATCACCTAGTTCAAGGCCATGGCCAAATAGTGCAAACTCTAGTACTTGTAGATGGGGTTGCAAGTCTAGCTTTCCATTATTCATCATCTTGATTGCATTTTCAGTCAAGGAATATTTTATCACAAGAGGTTGTTGTGGTACTATAATATTGTTATCAAGGCTTGTAGATGTGGCATGTTCTTGTTCGGTTTGTTCTTCAGAAAGGTAGGCGGGTTGGCCAATGATATGTTGCTGCAAACCTGTGATTTCTAATTCTGATATGACAATCCACCTATAAGTGTACAATAAAGAAGTAATATCAATAGGGCACGATTTGACATAGCGGATTCCAAAAATGATAATTTGTAACTTATGATTTTCCATATTGTAGAAGAGCATTGAAATATTGTGGCTTACCTTGAATCGCAAATAATAGGGCAACTGTATTTAATGAGTTTAAGTATAGAGCCCTTTTGGAGCTCTTCAGAATCTATGTAGTGGTTGTATTGTTTTGGAAGTGTACCCTTCCGCTTGTGCACCCCATCAGAGAGTTCTACCATATAGCGATTTGTTGGTTTAGGCCCATGGCCAAACATTGAGATATCTATTGCTTGTAGATAGGGTTGGAAGTCTACGTTTCCATCATTGATCAACTTAATTGCATTCTCAGTCAAAGAATACATTGAGATGAGAAAGCCCACGAAACCTTGCAAAAATAAATTGTAGGTGACAGCTATTACTTATTATAAATGACATATAAAAGCATACTTTGTAAAGTAGGAAATGCATATCTCTTGTACCCAACAAAGTATAGCTAACTAATTTGATAATAAATGCAATAGCCATAATCTAGTTGACTGTGACCATGCAATCATTACTTTATATTACACTGTAAAAAAGATTTACATTGTGTAAAAGTAATTTAAGAATAATACCTGTAAATGTGATTCTTTATAGGTATGTATATGAAAGTATTGGCCTTTGGAAGTAGGTTGTTGTATTGCTAATATATATACTTCAACCTGTAGGGATATTGAAGATATCCAATATATTAGCAGCTTCACTTAAATAAAAAATAAATTTGTAGATTTAATAGAGAAAAACAAAAATAAAAACATACCGCAGCCAAAGAATGGAGGGAGTTGAAGAGAATGGGTGTACAAGTACAAGAAATTGAAGATTTTTTTAAATTGGAAAAAAATGATAGCTGGGTGTGGATAGGGAAAAAAAGACAAATAAGGCAAAGTAAATACTAAGGTGTGAGGGGGTTGTGCTATAGGAGGAGGTAAAGTGTGTGGACAAAAAGAAATGACGATTTAAATAAACCAAATAAAAGTTCTAGAATAACAGAGGGGGGGGACAATAATAGAAGTAAAGTGTGCAGATTAAATAAACATCGCAAGAGGAAATTGCAAATAAGAAGATAAATACTAACATCACAAGCAGAAAGTTGATTTGGAATAAGTGAATATAACAGTACCGTACTATTAGCAAGGGATAAACATTGAAAGAACATATAGTAAAATTTTAAAGAAAGCTACTTCATCTGCAATTGTGCTATTCATTTGAGGTGCAATGGAATTAGGAAATCTAACTATAGGTTATAGTAATTATGTTAAGTGAATGAGCCTAAGACATTTATGCTATTATACAATATCATCTCATTTAAATCTCAGTAAATTTAGAAGACCATAAGAAACACAAATACAATATATTACTCAAAGAGTTATTATGTAAAACTAATATACTACAAATGTGGTATATTTTAGAAGAATGGACTTTATTTATAATAGTAGTTTATTGTAAGGAATGTAGGTGCAACAAAGAGACAACTATTGAAGGGGACATAGCATTTGTTCATGATATATTATAGTAAACTACTATTCTTCACTATATGTAATCAAAGATATCTTTTTTGTTTTTTGGAATTGAAACATATAGGAAAGAAAAAAGCTCTAATATGATAACAAGTAGCACATACTGTCTGTATATATTTATGAAGCAAAAGCATGTTACATGGTATTGTAGTAAATGACATATTGTATATTTTATCACGTATCAAAGTGCCTTAATCATAGTATATTGAAGCTTACATTTCTTTTTGGGATTTACAAAATTTCCAACTATCCATAAGTTGGTAAAAACTGTAGTTACATGGTTATATCACATACTATATACATAGTTAGAAGGGGAAAGTGTATTAAACATCATTCAAGTAGTTCTGGAATGCTTCTTTTATGTAGGCAGAACCACCTTGTCCATAAAGCTCATCTGCTTTCATTTCACGGAGGAAAGTGCAAAAGGAACCCAACTTCTGACAAGTTGAGTGGAATTCATGTACTGTAACTTCCATTGAGTTAATGTCACATTCTTGCACACTTTGGATGTTTCGAGCAGTGGCCTTTGCTTGTTGTACCAGGTCAAGGCAACTAATAGTAATGTCATTTGCAAAAGCTTGAATGTGGCTTGTAGAAGTTGCATTGCAATTGATTGACGGTGAAGAGTTGGTTGACAAAATAGGGCCATTGGAACCGCTCGAGATTTCAATGATCTCGTTGGGTTGATGTGAATTGTCCATTCCTGAATGAGATTACATTTTTAAAATGATAAACATTATACTGTATGTTTAATATCATAAACAAGTGGTAAAACTTATACATAGAAGAATAAGTAAGAATTTATAAAAGAAGTTAACAAATGTTAATTTGTATGCTAATTTAAGATAGTTTCTTAAAATTTAATAAATATTGGAAAGGGATTCCAGTGGATCGTAAATGTTAGTTGCATGTTAATCTAAGATAATGTCTTAAAAAGAAATAATGATTCGAAAGGGATGTTAGGTGGTCCATTACTGTGATCTGGACATCATTGAAAACCAAATTTAGAATAAATATTTGTTACTTTGCTTTTATGGATATAAGTTTGGATTCTTGTTGGATTCAATCATATGGGTGGGTGTTTTCCTAATGGAGTGATAGGTGTCTATAATAGAAATTGAGTTAAAAAAGAGTTTGCATGATATAGTACAAATTGAGTGAAAATAATATAATAGAAATGTAAATACTAAAAGAAATATAATATAATATGAATACTACATATAAGTTTGTTTATAAGTGTTTATAATAGAAATGTAGTAAAAATAATTAAAAAAACAAAAAGTTACACTATGCAAGACAAGTTTGCATAATGTATCTATAGTATATTTGTAAACTATTTGTAAACTATTTGTCTAAAAGGGATCAAATATAACAAAGTCAAATAAATATAATTATAAATCTGTATACTATTAGAGTTAGTTCTAAATAAAAGATTATTTAAATATAATAAGTAAGACGTAATTAAATATTTTTTTTTATTTCTATTTTATTTTTACCTAATATATAGAAGTGAAAACATATCATTTTATCTTCATGATATATTTTAGGTCTTTATCATTTTAAAAAAAAATTAATCTAAACAATATCAAATTTTTAAAATATTGATCAATTATATAAAAAATAATTCCTATTACAAATGCATATTTTCTTTTTATATTTTTTTTTTTTATTTTCTTTCTTTTCAAATGGAAATTATGAATAACTCAAAAGTTAGAATGGAAATTATGAATAACTAAAAAGTTAGAAAAATGGTAATTTACTTGATATATTAATTTCAGTCATATCAATTAACGTGGAGGCACATATCTTGGGCTTGATACTTTAAGCTCTAAAAAAAAGCGATCATTTTAGCATTAAGCAAAAAGGGAGTTTTGACCATAATTTATAGTTTACCTTATGCAAACTTCCCTCAATCTAAGGTAAGTTTAATATGATTGATCTAAGGAATATTAAAAATTTATTAAATTTTTAAAAATCACCTAAAAAACTGTAATGGTTGATAATTATGTAGAATGCAAACTCATAATTATTTTTAATAAGAGCTACTTAAAAATATTAGAATATGATTTATTTTAAGATTTTTTTTTTTTAAATCACTTGCAATTACTTTAATTATTCACAATATTTTATTCAATATAGGTTGGTATAATAAAAAGTCTTCACAATATTAAGTTTTTTATTCAATATAGCTTTGGCAGATTAAAAAATAAAAGCATCAATAAAATATAGCTTTGGCAGATTAAAAAATCAAAGCATCAATAAAATATAGCTTTGCAAGATTAGAACGAAGAGTTTGGAGGAGTGGAAACCATAGGTGGCGGGGAAAACATTTAAATAAACTTCTCTTTATAGTATATTGAGTAACTCTAACCTGTTGTTTTTAAAACAACATATCAAAAGTTTAATAAAATACAACATCTAAACAGAAATATGCATTAACAAATTTCCAACGTAATTACCACTCTAGATTATTTTTTAAGTAATATAACACATTACTGATTATTTTCGTACTATACAACAATATAAATATACAAGCAGTAATTGCTTTGTTTTAATCTGCGTAGCTTTGCCTTGTTTCTTGCTCAATCTGTGTCACCATATCAATGGTGGAAAGGCCTACTGTTCTAGATGTCATCCCTTCCAGGCCATTTGTTTTAGAATAGTTGATACGTGGAAAACTATCACCTCACACGTGCCTTGCACAACCACATTCATATATTATATCGCATATTAATGGAGCTCGTAAAGGATGCATCTACACCTATTGTATAGTGGTTAAGGAATTGCAGGAAAATGGGTGAGAAGCAAGAGGGCAAGATCTAGCATCCCAACACAAAGGCGAATTTCATGATATTTAATGCATCATAGATATGCCCGCAAACACCTTTGTGCCACGTCTTTATATAAATATGCTAAGTGCCTCTCCCTTTTATTCTACGCGTCACCCTATTTCGGGCAACCTATTTTTAACGCGAACGTACGGAGCACCATTTAACTGGGTGAAACTTAAGGCAACCAGTACTACATCCTTGTGTCACTTCTAAAAATAAAAGGATCATTCATATCGATAAAAATCGTACTAGCTATCGTTAGCTTGCGCACTACTATTAATTTTACCTCAACTTTCGGGATTTTGCATGCGAGTTAAAATAGCTTGCGTCTTTGTGTATTCCTATTTGCCTGTTTTCCATGGCTTTTTCAAGCGGTCTTCTTTTGAATGAAATGGCAATGGCGGTTATGACAGGAGGAGAGCAAGGAAACATCAGAAAGGTGAAGGTAATTTCTACTTTTATGCTTCATGCGCTATCTTAATTAAAACCCGTTCATTATTACTCAATGGCTGCTAACCTTTTATTGTTTTTACAGTGGCGTTGGGTTATTTCTTTTAATTAAGAAGGGGCGAACCTTCAAGCAATTAGTTCTACCAGTTTCAAGCTGCTTCACCGCGCGGTACCTATTGCAATGCAAACCCTTTCATTTTAAGGCAATGGTTGTTAACCCTCCATTCCTTTTACCACTGGCGTTGAAGAAATTTTGCAGTTGAAGTGAATGTTGCTTTCCAAGGTATTTTCTTACAGGCCCACTATTTGTAATTTTATTTTTGAAGTAAAATGCATATAGTAGAGACATTAAATTATTTTGTTTCACCATTGTTTTTTCTTTTTCGATTTTGTGAAATTTTCTACTATTTGTTTTTTAGAGAGTGCTGCAACATAATGATGAAAACTTCAATTACATATAACTTACACCTAAAGGCATTTCTATTGTTTTGATCTGTGTTGAATTCTTAGGCACCCAAGTTATGTGCTTGAGATGTAAAGGGAATGGATGATTCACCTTGTTTTGTCTTTCACTGCATTTTCATCTTAGTTGGGTGGAATGCCATTCTCTACAGATGGTGGAATCTCCTCTTCTCTGTTGTTTCCTGATTTGTTAAGGGCTGCTGGAATTAAAGAGAAGTGTATAAATACAGAGGATGTACCACAAGTCCGGCTAAGACACTCTATACAAACTTAAATGCAAATTTTTCTCTAATCCATTCACAAACTATGTTTGATTCAGCTTTCTAATATAGTGTTTAATTAACTGTGTTTGCATGTACAGTATGGAGGTTAGTGATGTTTATGACTAATTAAAGTTTTGCAAATATATTCCTTTGTTAATGGAGTTCTTTTTAAATGCTTGCCTCAAACCAGCCTGAATTCCATTGCAGGTGAGTGGGAATAAGAAGGAATAAGAAGGAATAAGGTGGAGATTACCGTGCACTGTGTGGTGTGTGGTCTACAATCTGTGTAGATTCTTTGTTCTTATGCGTCCCCTGTCTTCAGCGTAATCTCTGTGTGCAATGTGGTGCAAGAAATATGGCTGCTTTGAGTACTGGTCTTAATCAAAGGTGGGGTTCATTCTTCTTATAAGCAAAATAAGCGGTGATTTATCAGATATTTGCCAACAGCAGTAAATGAGTAGGGTGGAAATTTGATGGCGGTTGATATTTGCGGGATTTGATGGCGGTTGAAATTGTTGTACGCTTCTTACCAGCTGGTGAATGATATTTCAGACTGTACAGGAATTCAATTCATTCAAACCGACCTCCAACAGTCCTCCAACAGCTGGGGAATCGGTAGTTTTGCATTTAATTCGAAGACGGTAGAAGTACCAACAACTACTGGAAGACACTTCAGCGCTTCAACTCGCCTCTGACATAGCCTTCCCACAACTGCAACTCGCCTCTGACACAGCCTCTGACACAGCCTTCCACGGTGAAGTTTATCTGCTTTCTAGGAAAAAGTTTGATGGAAAACCATAGCAGTTTTGCAGCGTGAGACTTGTTTCCAGCTGAAAGCCCATCCAATATATAGCCTATCGGCTAACTATAGATTAATGAGTGTGATCTGAAATTTCAATAAAAAAACATACACAATTAAAACTAAAACTTTACAGACGTAACTACAACAGTGATTGACAATTGATTGTCCAATTGCTTTGTAAATAGGGAGGAAAGAAGAAAACATGTGTTACTGACAAGAAGAAAAACAGAACCACAAGGCATGGAAAGAGTTAACTTCAAAGCAAGTTTAGAATTGACAGCAACTTCTTGACAAAGAATTCTACCGGATGCAGAGTATGGTCACTGTACCAATTAATGTGAATTCATATAAGCATGAAACTCATTCATAAAAACCAAAACTTTGTCTTAAAATTCACATGAACTTTAGATGGAACATGAAACTCGTTGATAAAAAACAAAAACTTTTTACGGCATAAGCCGATGCTTCAACTTCAGCCTGAAAAAATATCTACGAAAGCAATGTTTTCTCAAAGTAAAATTGAAGTTTACGCATGTTCATTAATATTGGACGAGTTAAGAGTGGGATTGATTAAGATTGCTCTTCAATTTGAAAATGGTTTTGTTTCTTGTTAATTAATTAATATGGTTAATTATTAATATCTATCATTATTTTTATTTTTAAGCATTTTGCAATGGTAGGGAGTAGTTGCTCTCTCAAATTAATGGTTTTGTTTCTTCCCATTCTTGATAATTAATATGGTTAATTATTAATATCTATTATTCTTTCTAGTATTTTCAATGGTAGGGAGTATTTGTTACATGATATTTATTTTTGTTGGGTGATTAACTACTATATTTCATAAGGATTCAAAGTATGAAATTTTATAGCAACTGTGTTAAATAGAATGGGGTTGCATCTAATTTTTTATTGAAAGAGATGATGCTAAGTGTCATCATCTTGGTCCATAATAGACTATCAACCATTAATTTTTCATTTTTAGTTTGAAGTAGTCAACAAAATGCCTAACCTATTATTCAACTTAAAATTATTTCCAACCCTCAATTAAATCTAGGTTAAAACCTTGCTGATTTTTTTAGAAATCGCTAAGGTTGTATAATTTAAAAGACACGTTTTAGTTTAACTAGATTCAAGTTTATATCAAGTGATTTTATTTCTCCTATGCCCTCTTTTTCATTGATTGGCATATGGAGTTGACACAACAATTCAATTTGTTTAAATATGGCATAAAGTCTAGATAATATTGATAACCTTTGAGAAACCTAATTCCAAAATAGTAAATCATCTTCAACTTATTATTGGGTGTTAATGATAATCATGTAGGTTTGATTAATTTAAACTTCTATTTATGCCAAGGAGGCACATAGAACAAGTCTTAGGTTTACAACTAATTAATGACTCGTCATGTCTAAGAGCCTTTGTTGATGGATTGAAGTCTAGATTTCTTGATGCAAATTGAATAAACCCCTTTGGATGGAAAGGTCATGTGTCAAGGTTATCAATTGGTAATTTTTACAACATGACTTATCTTTTGCCTCAATCATGCTTCCAACTTCCAATTTTAACCTAGTGTAAGATACTTTCCATCACATGTGGTAAAGGAGTTCAACCCCACATGAGGTATTATATTGGCATCAAGTGAATCTAGCGTAGTTAAATTGAATCTATGAAGCTACCACTCGTAAGTGTCCATTGGGATATTTTTTCATTCTTATTTGGATTTTAATCTTTGTCTACCTATAAGACAAGCAAGGAATTCAAAACCAATGCAATCCCTAATCGTGTTTGGTCTTCCCAACATCCATGTTTTTTACTTGAGAGATTTATCTCTATGACATTCCATACTTTTCTATTAACCCCATCTCAACTTCTCATTATTCTTGGTTGACCTATGTATCAAGAACATGTTTCACCTATAAATTAACAAAATTAGTAGAATTTAATAATCAAAAATTGTATTCTACCTTCTACTTGCTTGAAAACAAAAGTTAGAAAAGAGTTATGAACAATGTGAGAGAAATTAGAAAAGAAAAATCTTATTTAAGAACTCACTTGACTCAAGAGATTTTATTGGATGAGGAGGTTAAGAAGTAAGTGTAGTGAACCACTCTCCCTATCGATGGGGGTCCTTAAAACCCTCATCCTCCCAAGCCCTACTACTAGGAGAGGAGGGAGAGGTTCAAACAATCTAATCATTATCACTCGTGCTCCCTCACTAGTTTTTGGTAGTGGTAATTACCTTACTATCCAATGGAATGTTGGTGTATTAGGAACTGGAAATAGAATAGACTAAGAGTCATTTGAAAACTATTATAGCAGTAATCAATATCATGCAATATATTTTCGAAGATGGGAGGAAAAAAATACATACAAAAGGACAAGTTCCCACACTAATAGAAGGTCATATAAGCATCCATCCTCAACACAAGAAGAGGAGGAAAAAGGAGAAGAAGAGCATATACATATGTAATAATAAAGAAAGAATATAGATTAGTATTATAATAGATTCTACCAAAGCATATATGTGATGTGTATATCTATGGTTGTGGTAAATAATTTGCATTGTGTAAGGGATATATATGACATGAATATATGAGAAATCCTATCTTATGGTCCCTATGCATGTATAAGGGATATATGACATGAATATAGACTAAGTGTGCTTTAATATTTATCTAATTAGGTAGTTGCACTTGCACATACATTATATATACTTTCCTTGTTTGGTGGAATTGTGTACTATCACATAGATCATATCTCCTTTATTTTAAATTGGTGATACATTCACATCTCTTGGTGATGTATCCTATTATACCCACCTCATATACTAGATTATAAATAATCAATATCATGTAACCAAGAATTTGTATATTTGTACCTTGATAGAATAGTTTTTTTCTCATTTTGAGTCTCTTTTGTGCTTTCATTGAAGCTCCTTGGTCTTGGTTTGTTATCTCCATACCCAAAATCTTACAATATAAAGGTAACATAGATTTACCAAGTCATGTGTGGTCCTTTAGTATGACTTTGGTAGGTTTTTGAAAGCCGGTTCCTTTTTATATGTAACAAAATCTAATAATGAGGCAAAATGGGTTGTTTTTATTGAAGGCATAACTTTGGAATTAGAGATAGAGTGTAGGAAATTAATTTTGGAATGGGAATCAATGATTTTTATTTAGGTCTTTTGTAATTTTTCTTGTATGAGTTGTAAGTTATAGATTTTGTCGAGTGAAGCCCTTCTCTTGTGTAATTCCTTTGAGGATATTCTTTTTACTTATTATTTTCATGAATGTAATAGATTGGCTAATATTTTTTTGAATGATATCTAGAGTCAACCAAGATCCTTTTAGGGATCTTTCTAGTGATAGATAAGACTTTTGGAGGGACTCAAAGCTTTACTAGCTAGAGATTTATATCTAGGTTGAAGAAGGATGTAGGTCCTTTTTCATCTTAGGAATTTGTTTTCTCTTATTAAAAATTAGAAAAATAATATAAACATTATTATTGTACTATGAATTCAATTACTCACTAGCTTTTTTATTCTGAGCTTTATTTGGTCTATAGAATTTTTTGCTATGTATTTTTCTTTTTTCAATAGTGGTGCATGGTAGGATTTATCAAGAAGAGATGGATTATGTGAGGTAATTTTTTATTCAACATGGCTTGACTTTTACAACCGTTTCGATGGTTTTTATTTTGACCTATCTTTAGTGAATTATCCTTCCTTGTTTATTGTAGTTGTAAGTTTTCTTCTTGGACAAGGATTTCTCTACAAGTTGTAGAATTTCATCACAAGACATTGAGTTTCTAGCAATCCTTTAGATACATATCTATGGTGGATGGTGTTTTAAAATCATCTTAAGGTAATTTTAACTATCAATATTTTGTTTATTATTCTTGTGAGGATCGTTTTAGGCTTGATAGTCTGAGGGATATGAGTATAGTTCATTCGTATGCCTCCATTTGGGAGGATTTATTTTAAAATTCGGAGGATAAGATTCTTGACTCTATTATTTATATTTAAGTGGTGAAGAATTTTATTATTGCCTTAGGGGGTTCTTCTTTATCATCTAATTGTGACAAGACATTTTTGGCACCTAATTTTTTTGTGGTTTCTTTTAATTTGGATATAATGATCTAGATCTTAGTGTTTCAATAGATTTAATTTTATCCATCTTTCATCAACTAGAAATGCTCCAAAATATTTTGTTGATTTGCAAATTTAATATTAATGTATTTGATGTTACCCAGCTTTATCAACTTTAGTGGACACTATGTCTCTAGTTCAAGATTCTAAGCTATGGAGCTTTTTGCATGGTGTCCATTACTTTCACGTAATTGATTGTGAGTGTTATCTCTAGTGTGTTTTTGGTGGGTGGGTGCTAAAGACAAATTTAATGGTGCAAAGATGAATATGGTAGACTCTAAGGGTGGTGTTAGAGGTTATGGAGTAACTAGGTTGTCTAAGTCTCAATAATTTATTTTTATTTTAGTTCTCCATGTTTTATGTATGGTGAATCTATTTTAATTTTCTTTTCTTTTTTGTTTTTCTTGTAATATGTCTTGTTGAGCGACCAACTATGGATTGTTTTTAAATATTTTTTTCTAGTTATGATCATTATGACTAATTTTGTCTAAGTAACATTAAAATTAATTATCATCACCAACATACATGAGAAGGTTAATTAAAGTAATGGTTACTCGTAAAGAATGGTTTCCTTCAAGAAACTCCAATTACTAAAAACTAAATAAATGTTGTCACAACTTACCTAGTTCTAGGTCATTAAAAAAGTTTTAAAAAATAGCAACAACTAGAATTGTGGCACACTTTAGGATGACAAGGAACACATGGAACTATGTATATTAATTTTATATATATGATCAAAATGTTTTAGACTCTATGCTTAATATCATCATTTTGTGTATTGATTAGATTTTTAAATATTTTTTAAAAATAAACTATTTTTATTGATTGTCATTTTAAATTATTTTTTAAAATGTGTATCACATTGCATGAGCTATATGTTCAACTTGTAAATTATTTTCCTCATACATATCATAATGTCACGTCCTTTGGTGTATAATATTACAACTTTGTTATATTCTAATATTAATACTTTGAAAAAAAATAGATTTGAACTTTAATCCTTATTCCTTTATTTATTAAATTGAAAATTCTCTCATTTTCCATCTTCTTTTAACATATGGTTTCACAACAATGACTCATAATGAATTTGTGTTGATGTGTCTATTTTGTTGTTTTCGCTCACAACTTACATGTGACCACAATGAGATATACCCAATTTTGAAGTCATTGTGATGTAGCATATATTTTTGTAACAATAAATCATGAATATCATTTGGAATTTGGAAGTTATCTTAAAAGGAGATATCACTTATGACTTGTATCCCACCTTATTTAAGTGGACTTGACCTCAATTAAATTAACCAATGTATCATTTGGTTAATCTAAATTTAACCAAAGTATTACAACAATAATTTCAAGGTTGAAAATATGTTTGAAGTTTGCACCATGTTATAATGACAATTACTTTTTTCTTTATCTAAGTTCACTTCATAAAAAAGGTTTGAACTATATCATTCTAACAATTATTTTCAATTCTATCTTTACCTATCTGACAATTAAGACTTAAGTGATATCATCATTACATATATTTTACTTAATCATTATATTTTAACTTAACTTACAATTATTCTATATTGTATTAATCGCAATCATAATTAAGATTTATTTTATTATTATATCTTGATCCACATGCCATTTTATCATGTCATTAACTTAACACACTTGATAATTCAACCATATCATCAAATACCATTTTGCTATGATAATTGATTTGCTTTTATCATATTCTCAAAAATTAGAACCTAAATCATAACATTTTCTATGGTTGTTTTCACTGACAATCCTTACAATATCTTCAAAAATATGTCCATATTCGAACAAAAATAACACCTATCATATCAAATGTTTTACTTTACAAAAATATTTCATTCTTGTAAAATAATGAATTGCTTTATTCAATATTAAAATATATGCATGCTTTACTTTACAAACTTGAAAGATATTTGATTACCATAATAAGGTTGATTGAAATATGTATTGGTATTGTAAAAGTGTGAAGGTCCCACATAAGAGTCAAGAATGGGATAAAGCACATATAATTTATTTAATGTGTTCCAAATGTTGTCATTTGGTCGTTTAATTGTATGGTCCAAACTAATAATTTGATTGATAGAGATGGCTCAACTAATAATAAAAGCAAAGGTCACCGACAACAAATTTATTGATAAAGACAAAAGAATTATCCCAAACCCATATTATTATATTATTTCAAGTTTCCACTAAAATATTGATGCAAATCTACATATTATTATTTTATTCATAAAGTTTCTGTTAGGATTTATTGGATCATCTCTTACGTAATTTTGTTTCCTTCAATTGAAAAAATAAAATTATTTTTTATAATTACTAGTAATTCCTCTATTGTTATGTTAATAGGTAGTTTTTTTATTATTTCTTTAATTTAAGATGTAAGATATACACTATAGATTTTTTTTATTATTTTACTAATTTAAATAATTATAAAATGTAAGTTGTTAGTGTTAGGTTGATTTTATTTGTAAGATAATTAGCATATCTATCCTATTACATAGTTTATATAGAAAATGTCGAGAGATATCAATTGTAGGAATCCAAAATGATAATAATATTAAACAACATATATATAAATTAAATTTAATATGATAATATTATCTAAACATCAAATAATAGAAATTTAATCAAATTTCTATAATACTTATTATTATATACATGTAATAAAATGTCGAGAGACATCAATTGTAGGAATCCAAAATGATAATAATATTAATAACATATATATAAAGAAAAATATATTAAATTAAATTTAATATGGTAATATTATCTAAACATCAAATAATAGAAATTTAATCAAATTTCTATAATACTTATTATTATATACATGTAATAATTTTCACTCTCTCCCCTCTTTCTCTCTCATTTCATTGCTCCCTCTCTATATGTTTATCTATCTTTCTCACACTGCTTCTATAATCTTTATTCCTATCTCTCCCTCTCTTTCCTTATCACTCCCTCTTTCTATTTCTCTTCTTTTTCCTCTCTCTATTTCTCTCCACCCTCTCCCTCCCTCTCTTTTTATTTGTAAATATATATTCCTCTCCATATCTCTCTCTCTCACTAATATGCACACACTTCCTTTTTCTCTTTCCCTACCTCTATCTCTATCGCTTCTTTTCATCTTTGTTATCTATACCTTTATATATATTATATTTATTGCTTTCTCTCTCTCTCTCTCTCTCTCTCTCTCTCTCTCTCTCTCTCTTGCTCCATCTATCTCTATCTCCCTATCTCTCCCCCCCTCTCTATCTATACCTCATTACATCTACTTGTATCTCTTTCTATTTCACTCCTCTCTCTATCTCTTTCTTCTTACCCACCTCTACCTCTATTTTATTAAATAAGGTTGTGGAATTTGGCTTGCAACCTTGGAAAATGCAATTGGTATGTGACAAACCAGGAGGCATGGTGGTTGTGCAAATTCTCTATTGAAATGTAAATCTTTGGATCTTGCAACAGGTTTGCTTAACCCCTTGATCAAGATTTCATTTTGCTTGTGCACTTCTCCTCATTAAATATATGAATACCACATAGAAAGAAACTAGAATTAAGTTTCAATTGTTTGGGAACACACTACTAGTGAAGAGATTATTACCTATAGAGGGGTGATTTCTTATACATTTAGGAAAAGTCAACCCCAAGACGTGCTTTGGTTATGTGGGAGGTAACATCTAGCATCCATGTGGTAGGGTTTAGCCCCTCTGTGATTCTGGGAACTCCCTCAATTGCCTCAAGATAATCAATTAGCATTTGAGAGTGGTGACCAAGAGGACCTATGTAGCTAATCTACCCTCCCCACTTCATCAGTACCAACAACACCAACAAGTGCATTATTTATCTATTATTTGACACAGTTGAGCATAAACAAATCCATATTAAGAATGGTAATACCTCATCGAAGGCTTCAAATATATCGATTCTTGGTTGATGAACAACCTCTCATTTCCCTTCTGATGGTGGCGATGAAGCTCGCCCCCACCATACCACCAATGCCTAGGCACACTAGATCATACCACCGCACATTCCTCTATATTTCTGCACCCGAATATGAGACATGGCAAGTGGTGAGGAAGGAAAATAGTATTGTAGAAGCCACATGTTTGAACTTGAATTTGTTGGTTAATGAATGATGACGAGGAATGAATTTGTTCACATTTGCACAACATAAATGCACCAAGAATGGTTAGAGAGCAATTGTTAGGAAAAATAATTATGGAAGAAGGCAACCCGTTACCAATAATGGTTTTTCATGAGTGCCAAATATAGATGCTTGAAGAATTAAAAAATTGGAAAAAATATTATTCCCCGTCTTCTCTCACTCCTTCCTCTACCTATCTCTCTCCCTCCTCTACAGGGTATCCATTTTCTACATCTTCATCACTTTTAGCTATACCTCCTTGAGGTTGCTTGATTTTTAGTTGATTTAACACTGCATTGAACCTTTCCCTATCTTCAAAAACAACTATTGAATTAGGATATGTCCCCAAAATACACACGGGCCCTTCCCCAGTAGTAGACATGGGCTTAAATTCATCAAGGTAATGTTGTATGGGCAAAACAAGTTTCAATGGAGTTTGTCCACCAAACTGTACAATTATGCCATTGGGCCTTCTAAATCAATAGCATTCAAGACATCCTCTATTGTAAGCGGTTCAAAGTACAACCTATGATTAGTATCATAATATGTAGAGATAGTCTCAAGGTTTGAATTCATCATAATGGTTTCAAATCTTGCATCCTGCAAAGGCATAAAAGGGAAAAGGGTCACAAATAAGTTAGAAATATAATCTCCATTGCCACCTTTGTGTGAACATCAAACAATAGCCTTCTTAAAGGATACTTTGAGGACTGGTAATGTCGTACAAACTTGTAGCAAATATGATGCATGACAACAACAATAATCAAATTCAATGCCTTGACCGATATGCTCAGTCCTCCTCCAAGAATCAAGACCTTCTTCTTTATGCTCGGTGAACATGCTTTGCATTCATCATCATAGGATGAGTACATCTATGGTGTATTGGCATAAAACTTAATTGTACAAGTATCCACTCTTTTATAGGTTGGATGTACACCCATAGATAAGTGGTGGATCTGGACATCTTTTTCAGATATTTCTGTTGCATATGCTATCTACTTATCATTGAATCCCCTTCTCTTCACTTTGTAAAAGTCATGTTTAATACTAAGTTCAAATAGAAACAAGAAGATCAAAATCAAGTGAAATAGAAATAGAAACAGGAAGATCAAAATCAAGTGAAATATGACCAACAATAGTTGATAAAGGGCATAAAAACCTCAACTATATTAATAGCTCATAAGAAAATCCTTAGTTATATTGCAAACGAAGAAAGAAAATCAAGGGAATTTACACAATTGACAATTAGAAATTGAAATCTTTTAGGTGGCTTGATTATTTGTAGCTTCAAAAATCCCATGCAATCTACAAGACCTCATGTTGGACCTTTGACCTATTACTCTAAGTTGTTGTTTTCATCAAAACATATTTTGAAGGTTAGTACTTGGCACAAGTTTAGGATGTTTATTGTATTCATGTAACATAAATGGATTTGAAAAATAAGAATAAGACAATGGAAAATCATGGTATATAATGGATTTGACATATAATGAGGATTTGATGATGAGCCTATAAAAATATAAGTTAAAACTTATTTGTGAAGTAAAAAAGAAAATTTGGATTATCCCATTAAAAATGGCAAGGCTATGAAAGTGCATGCAACTTGTAAAATCAAGTGAAATACAACACTCAAATATGCTCAACCCATTTTCCCTAACATAATAAAGCTTTTTAAAATGGTGATTTATCTTATTTAGCTCTAACTATTTTGTTGTTCAACAGTTTATACTAAATTCTTTAACCCAAAGTCAAGAGATTATGGATAGTGTTATCACTCCCTCCCAAATGTAAATTTCTGATCTATGCAAGCTTTTAGGTCAGCAACAAATTCTTTAATAAAATAATAAAAAGTAGTTCTAATAGGCCATAACATTTGCCTCGTATCTCTTATTTTGTAAATGAATAGGTGTTGGAAATTTGTTGAAGAGCATTATTTTGAGACATGTCTAATGTTTTTAGACTTTGTATAATTTCTTTTATATATTAAAAGTTAGAAATTTTCCACTTTTGAGCCATGGAAGCTTATAATCTAGTAAAGCATTATAAATGCACAAAGTATAATGTGCCAACCTTATGGATTGTGAAACTAGTTAAAAGGGGGTTATGTATTTGTGAGGTCTCTTTTTCTACACACCTTCTTTACTACACACTTATTTTTTGCATCGTGGTTAATTGACTCAATTACAAATTCCATCCTTATATTGTCAAGATAACTCCAAAGAACTATTTGTTCTGAAAATAAAGGATAACAATTCACTTCCTTGAGCATAATTTATTTCTCTATCTCTGTGGACTCATTCCTGAGCCAAGTGATTAAACAAAAGAATGCATGGTTTAACAGTAATGACATGGTCTAGAGACTAATATGTCTTAGAATTTTTTAGGATATTCTAAATCACATAGAACACACTGAGTAATCTTTCACTACTTTGGCCATCATACAACAATTGTATATAGAATTTGGATCTTCATTTGATAGTGTTGTTTCCTTGGATGACTAGGCACATGTGGATGATACTAAGACTTATTTTTCCCCATATTGGGTTAACACATCATCATGAGATGGTTAATCCATTTAATTAAAACACATTGATGCCCCATCTATAATGAAAGATATTTCATAGCATTTTTCTCCTATTTCTAATATAGAGTTGAAATTCACTTCTTTAAGAGATTCCAACGATTCTTTGTTGTAGGATCATATTTTCCTTCTAACTTCATTGGGAAATTTTTTTGCTAGGTATAGCGTCATAAATTATCACCCTTGACAATTTCACACTATGGTTTGCTCCCCCTAAATTATTGAGCCTAATTGGGTCCCTAATTTCCTAAAATTATGCATTCTAACCCATTTGTACCACTTTTTGATGAATTGCAAGCATTGAACAAATGCTTAAGTAATTAATGATTTTTCCCCAATACATTATATCCTAGAAAACAAGGACAAGACCCATACATCCACGAACATATGGGTTTGTGGACCATTTTATAATATGTCAGAGTGACCATTTTAACATTCAAAATTTAAATCTCAAATGTCATCTATGAGGATTTAATTCTTAGGAAATTAGAGAAATGCCAATAAATACCTAGTTATTACATCATTTGAAATCTAACAATAACTAACAAGCATTCATGAGAAAAAAATATTTTCAAGAGCAATTCAAGAGTAGTATTTCAAAGCATTATTGCAGCAATTCAAGATCCAAGCATCATGTCAAAGTGTGTGTGTTCATGTCACTGTCATATTTTTGTGAAGGCTAACACTTTTGTAGGTCTCAAAAGCATTCAAGAAAATCAAGCAAAGAAAGATCAAGACCTTGAGGTGATGTGCATGACTTCAATCCTTCAAGGAAGCCATTAAAGGGTGGTGAGTTGCAACACTTTGTGATTTCATCATTCATTCCTTTCAATTATCCATTTATCATTGACATTTGCCATTGTAGAAGTGGAAACACTTACAAGGTATTTGACTAAGGCAAGCCCCTAAATGGCCCAACATTTTCTCTCTCTCTCTCTCTTTGAATGTGTAGGTTATAGGTTTGAAGGGGATTGAAGAAATATAATTGAAGACAAGTTGTTCATTATTGCATTCAAAGCCCTAAATCTTGCCAAGCCATGGAAACTCACCTATAGAATTATCTGACAACATTTTGATAACTTTGTAAACATAAATAAAAAGCTTATATCTATCATCAAATGACCCCAAAAGGAGAGTAGTATTCCCTATCAAAGACCCATACACCCCTAGGAATCCTAGACCTACTATTTAGCTAAGAACCAACTTTTTAGGATAGGTACAAAGTTTCCTGCACTTTCTAGATCTACCTACAAACTGTTGTTTCAATTTGTTATCTATCAAGATCTTGCATTTTATGTATTAGGTCACATACTGTAATTAGTTTAATCAAGGTAAATCAATTCCAATCCATTCCCACCCCCAAATTGATGAAGATCTAGGTCTGATTAGCTCACCTCTATGGTTGATAATCAATCTCCTCACCTTGTTAATCTCCATCTCAATTAAACCCTAGGAAAAGGCCTTGAATCCTATTGTTCTAAACACTTAGGACTTAGGATCACCTTTTTTATACATTTCATTTTGGTGAACCCATCATGTTAACATCATAAATTTTTTGAAATTGGTACTCTTTCAAACCCTAGATCTAGGTTTTGCTTTACATTGTCTTGCATTTCTCATTTAGGGTTTCATATTTGCATCATTAAAAGTTATAAAAAAATTCAAAAATATTGCATTAATATTGCATCATAGCTTGCATTAGGGTGTGTTTCAATCATTTATATCATATTTTGATCCAAAATTACACTCATAATTATCACTTTTTGTTTACACATTATCACACATTTGCATCTCATTTACATTGGAAAATTCTAGAAAAATAGTCATTGTCAAACTTGTTTGCAAATAGAAATAACATTCTTAAGAAGAAATCTAAACGCTCAGTTTTTGGTTTTCAAAACCCCTATCAAGGACTCAAACACCTCTGGACACCTCTGTCCTTGTACAGTTGAATTAGTAAAAAATTTCACAAATTTTTGTTTCTATCTACTCAATCTATTAGTGCTTGTAGATCTTTGTTTTGGGATTTGTAATTGCATCTCTTAGGAATCTTACATATAGTTCATAAAGGTGAAATAAAGTGCCATATTTGGTTTTAAATTTGCATTTAAAAATCATCAATTTTAGGTCTTTGCATCTTCGAATCAGTCAATTACTAAATTTCAAATCTAAAAATTTGCATTCAAAATTGTTCAAAGATCTTCAACATTATTGCATACTTGCATTTTGCATCAAATTGGCATAAAATAAGAAAATTATTTAATTTTACAATTGTTTGCAAGTAGAATAAGAATCCTTAAGAAAAATATGGAAAATTATTTACTTTTACAATTGAGTTGGAGTAGTACTAGGATAGGTGACCTCCCAGGAAGGCCCAATGCTTCACCTCTGTGAGCATCACCTAGATGCAATAAGTGCTAAGTGGACCATTTATTATCATGAAAGACAAGTTCTTGTGAACCACTACTCATGAAACATGGGTTAATGAGTTTGACTCAAAACTACATGGTTGAATCCTAATAGCAATATCATAATTTGACACATTGTGGAAAATACCTCCTACTTATCAATGTAATACACAGTAAAAATTTTGAATTTCCAAAACCCCTGACTAGGACTTGGATGCCCTTGGGTGCCTCTGTCCTACTATTCTTGGCCAAATAAACTTTTTTCTAGATCCTTGTTGTTGTGTTGCTTGTTTGCTTTTGTTGTTTGAGTGTTTTCTATGCTTATTTGGCAGTTTGGTGTTCATCTTGGGTACACTTGGTGTTGTAAAACTTGCATTAGTTTCAAAACTTGGTGTCCTATTGCCAAAACTTTAGTGAGATATAATTTTATACTTATGGCATCTTGCATTGTTGTGCCATCCATTGTGGATCCTGAGTCTTCTAACTCTTTCATGAAAAGTGTTGTCAATACTCAACCCATTTTGGACTCTATCCCTAATGTTACCATACCAATGACAACCTTACAAACACCTATCTTTGTAGATTTTGAGACTATGGTTGCCCATATTCCCAAAGACAAACTACAAAAATTGGACAAAGACTTAAGACTTCAAGAATTTGTGAGTACTAAACACATCACTGGTACAATAGTTCCTATAATTAATAACATGAGGAAATTGATTAGTGATGATCATGGATTAGAGGTTTTACATTGCCTAGCCCATATAGTTTATAATAATGTACCTACAATGGTTAGTTGTGCTCAAGCTTTGGGATATACACAAAGTTAAGGAGGAAGACAAGTTTCCCTCCTTACAACTGTAACCTTTATCCCTACATACACAAATCCTATTGTTGCTTCCATGATACAAAAAAGTATTGGTCTAACTCCAACAATAGGGCTTTCCATTCAAAATCCTTATGGTTTTGGATCTTCTCATGTCACACCCCAAGTTTCATCCCTTCTAATAAATTTGCAACATAGTAGCCCATCAAGTACATACACACTTCCACCATATTCACCACATTTCCACAACATGTTAACCAATGATTATGTCATCAACCAAATTTTACAAAATGTAACCTCACTTCAACAACAAATCTCAACCTTAAACCCAAACCAAAACAAACAACCATCACCATATGTCAAAAGGAGCCCATTGTCACTTGAAATATTGAAAGTGCAAATTCCACAAAACATAGAGACCTTGGTTTGAAAAGTAATACAATGGTAAGGGATACCCTAGCAATCATATATCAACATATTCAACCTTCTACAGTGACTTCATTTTTTAGGATAAACTCTTACCTAAACTCTTTCCTAGGTCATTGAAGGAAAGGGATTTGGAATGTTTTTTGTTTATTACTAAATAATTAAATTCACTCATTCAATGAGCTTGTTGATGCATTCCTTAATTTCATTTCCAAGTAAACATTTGTCCTAATATTAATATAATTGATTTAATGTGATTCAAATAAAAGCAAAATTAAAAGGCCACAAATTTCATAGCCACTATCAGTTGCTTTATTCACGGATCAATCTTACTCTTCCTGATGTGGATGTCCAAAGAGTGTTCATTGGAAATTTACATTTATACATAAGGGACATACTATTATTAATGAAATTTCCATCCTTCCTAAATTTTTGTACCATTCTTCGTGACTATCAGAATTCAGTTAGTCAATATGAAGAGATATCTTCATTGACTCATTGAAAATTTGAATTCCTACCTCAAAATAACTATTAACCATTCAAGAAGCAATTTTATTTTTATCAAGATTCATGTACACCTCAAAAAACCAACCACATTGAACCTCAAGTTAATACAATAAGTTCAACACCATACCAATTTAGACCAAAAGATATAGACAATTCACTCAATTATCTAACACTCTCTATTAGATCATGTTGCAACTTCTGAGTAAGAACTTAATACGATTACATCTTGTTAGACCTATGGACATAACCAAACCTTTACCTCCAAATTACAATCCAAATTCCTTTTTTCAATATCATCGCACAATTCGACATGATACAAAATGATGCACACGTCTTAAACATCAAGTTCAAGACCTCATTCATTCTAATCACATCCAGTTGGGTGGTGTTAATGATCAAGGGAATAAGTTTGTTTCCTTTCCTAACCAAAACTTGTAGATTTTTACCAATCCTATTCCAAACCATTCATCTAACATTATGCAAGCTTGTGATGTTAAGAATGATGAGATGAATATTGATAAGAATGATGATATGAGTGATGACATGAATAATGATAAGAATGATGATGGCAGTAACAATGAGAAGGAAGTAAATAGAATGATTTCTTTAATAGGGGTTCAACATCATAAGGGCCAAACCACTATGTTACCCAACATTTCTTTCACCCATAGTGATGCACCTAGACATGCACTTGATGGTCCTCTCTACATTGTCGATTATATCAATGACAAAAGTGTACAAGGAATACTCATTGATCTCGTATGTGTAGAGAATGTGATTGCTAAGGAATTCTTGTTTGTGTATGAACTTTATCAAGATTCTTATGAATAATCAAAAGCATGGTTGAAAACTTATGATGGTTTTGCTTGCCCTACGATAGGTTTGATTACTCTTCCTCTTAAATTTGGACCAAACAATTAGATGTATCATTCTACATCATCCCAATGTTAGACCAATTCCATGTGAAGCTAGGCCACCCATGCATATGATCCATGAATGTCATCCTGTCGATTATTCACAAGTGCATAAAGTTCTCCTTTGAAAATGATATATTCATAGTGCATCATAGTGGGTTTAATCCTTTGTCTTCCCGTGAGAACTTTTAATTGGATTTATTTTTGCCTCAACCTATGGACCCTATAAAGCCTCATGAACATTTTGTTTTCCAATCATACCAAAATTTTAAGGAAAAGAACATAACAGAGTTATCCCTTAGCAATATTCCTAAGAATAATAGATCAATGGTTGTTCCTCCTCCCTCACTTCTTATGGATAAGCCCATGACCCAATCTAAGATCCTTCCAACTAACCAAGGTAAATATGCATTTAAGTTCCTCCAACCATCTCCTATAAAAGTCCAAGAGACAATAAGATGATTCCTTTTGTTCCTCCAAAGATAAAACAAGTGTATAGAACTAAAGCGATAGTGGTTTCAGAACCCTCGACAGTTCCTTTAGTTACTTCCTTAAGGGAAGAAAAGAGACCAATGATCAAGAAAACCACTCCTACATCGTCACAATTTGAAAATCGTACTTGGAAGAAACTAAAATGCTAAAGAGCATAGGTGTAGATGTCGTGCTATTGCTCACCAATTGGAAGAAAAGAATAAAACAATGCACAATAAGCCAACACCTATGGGAAAAAATAAGAAGAAATATAATTCTCACAAAAACAAGACATAGAACCAAAACAAGAAGTGAAACAAGAAAAATCAACTACTATTATCATAAAATCTCCCATTGTGATAAACTTGGATGATGATGATGAAATTTCTAAAATTGATGAAGAGGTGTGTAATGATTGTAATGTTTTATTTTTAAATAAAATGAATTTAGATGGGGGAAATTGTGATGATCTTCTTCTTGAGAGTGATCCACCACATGTTGAGCCCAAAGATACTCCTAGTACAACACTTGTTGTAGTCCCTTTAGCTAGTTTTCCGCCTTCCCTATATGATGAGCAAGATTGGGATGTGGACAACCTACTTTAGGTTAGCTCACATGTGTGATACTCTTTTATGTTTGTGTCATGTGTTATTTGTGTTTGCTTGCATGTGATGTGATCTCTCATTTTGTGTTGCTTGGCGTATCCTTTTTTTTGTGAGTTTTCTTTTGATGACCCTTGCTACTCTGTTGATGCAAGGATACAAAGGAAATGAACCTATCATGACATTCTTCTATATATCATAAAATTTATCTTTTATTTTTGTCTTGTGTTTTCCTTTTGAGGATGGTGCAAGGAAATGAGACATTTAGGTCTCTTCCATGTTGACCCAAAATTTTGTTTGTCTTCTCTCTATGCATCATTCTTCCATTGTGTTCATTATTCCACGAGTACTTGGGTAATGATGTCAGTTTCGAGCTCTATTATATTGTTGTAGCAAAGACGTATATTGACCATGAATTTGTGGATCCCTCCAGTGTTTATTTCTATTTTGCATGATTGAGTGAAGTGGGAGTGAGAGTGAATTAAGGTTGCTTTTCAATCAACTCACCAATTTAGAGATTGAAGAATATAAATAGAATTAAACAAATAAACTTATTTAATTTTAGTATGCAAGAGGTGAAGATATAATTAGGAAATAAATAAAATATTAATTTTATTTATTTATAGAAGAATTTAAAGATAGAAAAGTCAAAGTAAATTAAATAAATGATTTATTTAATTTTAGAGAAAATATTAGCTAATTAAATAATTAAAAAAATTAATTAAAGTGGTTGGAGGAAAATGATTAATTAATTAAATAATTTAAAATTATTTAATTAGTATGGATGAGAGAAGCCATGTACTCTTTCTCAAAGAGGCTCCAGTATGTTAAATACAGATTGAAAAGATGGAATAGGCAGCATTTTGGTAATTTATTTCAGGAAAAGCAAAAGGCACGAGATAATCTAGACCTAATTACCAGACAAATTCGAGATCAAGGCCTCTCAGAGGAGCTGAGTTTATTAGAGGTTGCTGCAACAAAAGAGCTTGAGGAATGGGAGTTAAGAGAAGAGATTTTTTGGAAACAAAAGTCTCGTATTGAATGGCTCCAGGCTGGGGATCGAAACACTGCGTTCTTCCATAACTCAGTTAAGGATCGGAGACAAGGTAATGCTATTTCTTCTATTCTGTTGCCTAATGGGGAATCTTTGTCCTCTTCAGCCTCTATTTCAGCTGAATGCATTCATTATTTCTCTACCCTTTTCTCTGAGGATTCGCCTCCTGCGGAGGAGGATGAAGCTAAAATTTTAGATTGTATCCCGAAGCTGGTGACTAATGAAATGAATGAATCATTGCTTGCTCCTATTACCTTGTCGGAGCTTGAGAAGGTTGTATTCCAGATGAAGAAAGGTAAAGCTCCTGGGCCTGATGGATTCCCCATTGAATTTTTTCAAGAGTTCTGGGAAGTGGTTAAATTGGACCTTTTAGAGGTTGTCCAAGAATCCTTTATACATAAACAAATGTTGAAGTCCCTAAATGCTACATTTTTAGCTCTTATTCCTAAGAAGATGGGAGCTAACTCCTTGGATTTGTTTAGGCCTATAGCTCTATGTAATGTTGTGTATAAAATTATTACTAAGTTGATCGCAGAAAGGCTGAAGCCTTGGCTTGATGACTTAATTTCTGAAGAGCAGGGGGGTTTTGTTGCTGGAAGACAGATCATGGATGGGGTAGTTATTGCTGCTGAGGCCATCCATTCTATGGAATCCTCAAAAGATAAATCTATGTTTATCAAGTTAGACATGGCTAAAGCTTATGATCGTGTTAAATGGAGTTTTCTATTTAAAATCCTTGGAGCTTTTGGCTTTGCTGAGGGTTGGATTGAATGGGTTAGGAGTTGTGTCACTTCCTCCTCCTTTTCGGTGCTTATCAATGGTGAGCCCACTTGTTTGTTTGGTGCTTCTAGAGGCCTTAGGCAAGGAGATCCCCTATCTCCTTACTTATTCATCCTCCTTGCGGAAGGCCTGGGAAGACTCATTCGTGCTCAGGTTGCTAGTGGCTTGCTTCAGGGATGGAGTTGGGGAGATGGTATTCCCCCTCAGTCTCATCTGCAATTTGTAGATGATACTGCTTTGATGGGCAGGGCTAAGGTTGAGGAGGCTCTCAATTGGCGCAGTGTCTTGGACAGTTACTTGGCGGCTTCTGGGCAGCGCATAAATGAGGGGAAGTCCTTCATATATTTCTTCCACACTCCTAAAGGTATTCAAAGGAGAATTGCTGGTATCCTTCGGTTTCAGATTGGTTCGCTTCCTTTTTCCTATCTTGGAATCCCTCTTGCTATTCGCTCTCTCCCCAAAAGGTTTTGGCAAGAGACTCTTGATAAGTTTCGAGGATTGGTCAGTCATTGGACTTGCAGGTGGCTTTCTTCAGCAGGTAGAGTGACTCTCTTAAAGTCGGTGGTCCAGGCTCTTCCTGTTTATAAATGCTTTGTTCTTTCTGCTCCTTCAAATTTTATTAGAGATTTCGAGAAATTGTCTCATCAATTTCTGTGGGCTGGTAATCTTCTTCTAATGATGTGGGCAGGCCTTGGCTTGGGGGCATATGTGCTGGGCATTCTGTCTAAGTAGAAAGTATGGAGGTAGCAATTTAGTATGGAGGGGAAAGGCTCTGTGATCTGGAGTACCCTTAAACGTGGTGCCAAGTTGGTTAAACAGGGACTTTTTTGGATTTGTAATGGGGGTCGAGATGCTCTTTTCTGGTATGATTCTTGGGATGGATACCCACCCATTGTGTCATCTCACCCCCATCTCCAAGATTTGTGCCAGATTTTTGTGGAGGCGGGGTGGAGTCATGTGGCAGATTTCAAATCTCAACAATCTTTGGGTCAAATTTCTGTGTCTAGGTGGAAGAGCCCCTTGGATTGGCCTCCTGGTGGTGCAGTGGAGGATCGTCAAGAGCTTGCTAAGATTTTATCGAGTCGTGTCTGTAATTCTCTCCAAGGGGTTGATGTGCTTGCTTGGGGTCCTGACTTGAAAGGAAAATTTTCGGTTGCCTCTGGTTATCAGGTTTTGGATAAACAGGTCTTTGGAAGCTCCCAGGTTTCTTGGTGGAAGCATGCTTGGAATAAATTTGCTTGGCCTAAGTGTAATTTTTTCTCTTGGCTCGTGGTTCAAGGTAAGTGTCTTACTTGGGATAATCTTTGCAAACGTGGGTTCCAGGGCCCCTCCATGTGCATTCTATGTGGTCAGCATGATGAATGCTTATCACATCTCTTTTTTCAGTGTTCTTTTGTTAAGACTATCTGGCATCACTGGTGGAATCTTTGGAGCTTACCGTGTTGCCATGTCTCTTCTTTGGAGGATTTTTGGAAGAGACAGGGTTCTTCTCCTGCTAAAACCTCTTTTCTTAAAATTGCTTGGAGCATTGGTCCTAGTTTGATTGTTTGGAAAATTTGGTTGGAACGTAACAGAAGAATATTCTTGGATAAAAAATTGCTCGTGGGGCAACTTTGGAGGCGAATTCTTGGGGCTTTGCTGGAGACTTTGACTGCAAAGTGTGACCTGTCTATGCCGATTGATCCTGGGGACTTGGGTGTTGTAAATTCCCTGGGTCTTGCCACAGGGGAGAAGTGTATTTTGAGCAAAGTGCATCATAGGCGTGGGCGTGAGAGGGTTGCTCGTGAGGGCTTTTGGTGCCCACCTGCTCTAGGGGAGTTGAAAATTAATACAGATGGGTCATCTAGGGGTAACCCTGGGCATGCTGGGGTTGGTGGTATTGGTAGAGATAGCCTTGGAGTGGTGGTTTTCTTCTTTTCTATGTATCGTGGTTTGCAAACTAATAATCTTATGGAGGCAAGCGCTATTCTCTTGGCGATTGAGCGTGCGGTTTCCCTTGGATGGCGGCGGATTGTTTGTGAAGCTGATTCTCAGGTGGTTATTGATATGTTGAATAATCAAAATGTGGAGGATGTGAACTGGCAGCTAGCTGTGGTTGTCAAACAGATTATTTCTTTGTGCTCTACCTTGGAATCCATTGTTTTCCGCCATATTCCACGGGAGTGGAATATGGTGGCTGATGGGCTGGCTAGATGGGCGTCGGAAAAGACTGATTCTTGGTTTGTGGATGATTGGAGCAATCTCCCTATTGATATGGCCCCTGTTCTTGAGGAGTGGGTTGCTGAGGATATGAGGTGCTTCTTGGGTGTGAATTAATTCTTGTTGTTTTTGGCCCCTTGTGGCTTCCTTCTTTGGACTTTGTATTGCTGTTCAGATTCAATAAAGTTTTTACCCTCTTTTTATTAAAAAAAAAAGTATGGATGAGAGAAAATAAAAATTTAATTAAATAATTAATTATTTAATTAATGTTGATGAGGGAAAATGATGAAATAATTAAATAATTGAAAATTATTTAAATAAAGAGGAAAATATGTCATCTTAATTAAATAATTAAAATGATTTAATTAATAGCAATGAATGGGTTGATAAGAGATGATGAAAATGGTTTAGACAAAAATGTGTTAGTCATTTTTAGGTGTCTACACTTAGTAATACCAATGATTCAATTTTCCTAATTTATTTATATAGACATGTCATTATGCAAATATTTTTTGTTATTTATATTAGAAATATATTTTATTTCATGGTCTTAGTCCTAAACATACTTGAACAAAATGTATGTGCACAAACACACATAAAAATCTATATTTGTCTTCCCATGGAGGTTGAAAGACTATTTAATAGAGGTTTGACCACCTTAGCAAACTCCTATAGCCACCCCCTTTTTCTCTATTCTAGAAAAAATGTATAACACCTATTATATCTTGACACATTCAAGGATCTTCGCTCATTAATGGTTTATTTATCAAGTTGCTCAATTAAATTTAAATTGCCTTATATTAAGTTCTCCCTTATCTATATATCTAATATGCTTAATTTTCTATATTTTCCATTTTGTAGGGTATATTTTGTTTTTATTTTTCCATTGCCTACATGCCACTAGTGAAAGCCTATATAATCTTGACATCCATCACCTACATGTCATTAGAAAAATCTTATCTAAACCCTCTAAAATTGGGTAGCTTTTACCATCTATCACCTACATTCTACTGGAGAAAGCTAGTTAATTATGAAATCAAGTAGCTCTTGGCATCTATCACCTACATGTACTAATGGTGAAATCCAACTAACTCTATGATATAGTATAATATTTTGATAGAGCACAATCCCTAACCTTTGTCATATTGAAGCAATGATAAGCTTATCTATAAGCAAGTCATAAGTTTTACAATATTGGTGACCACCTCAGGATGAGTGGGACAAGCTAACTAAGAGAACGATTATCATCTACCTATTCCCTCATATAGTCACTTTCTCAACCCTAGTTGTGATGCCAAGAAGTCAACTCCTATGTCAATCTTTAGTAAACATTACAATCCATTTAGAAGGTATAAGAATATTGATAAATAAAACATACTATCATGCAAATGTACACCTTAGATGTGTTGATCTAGTTAAAATACCACATAAAGGCATCCATTGACCCATACACACGGTTCTCTACGTCTTTGGGTTGAAATTACCAACACACTAGTAATAATTGAACCCACATGAGCTAGCTTCTATCCTGGTCACAATTACATAAACAAGTAGAGTAAACTAAGATTGCAAATTTGGAAGTCTACAACTTACATTCAATTGCAATTGACATTCTAGAAAGCTATTCATGTCAAATTACCTATCAATCTGAATGCCTCAATTTCATTTACCCCCTTGTCTTGTCCCTTCTACACCAAAAATGAGTCTATAAAATATTATTTCTAGCTTTGCCCCCATGCTCAAAACTTATGGCACTCCCTCATCTCCATGCCTATTGCTATATTCCTGTACACATAGTCATTGAAAATTGTGCTTCTTAAGATTGCTACCCTCCACAATGTCATCACTCACATGTGTAGGCATGTTATCCTCAACTTCCTTTGGAATTTTTTTGCTTGATGTTTTCTTTAACACCTCTTTGTCCCTTCAAATTGGAATCTAGATGGTATGCTCAAATTTATCTCTCCGAAAATCATAATTTTGTTTGTTGTTCTTTAGGACCATTAGAAGACCAATATGATCTTGAGAGAGCCTTCCACAATTTGCACGCATAACTTCAATCCATTGAAAGATAAAACTTGGTCAAGATGCTCTAGAGTATCAATCACATGATCCATCAACAATCTAACACTTAAATTTTGTTGTAAATCTCTAACCTTTTGGGTTTTGGCTTTGAAGCTCCTAGTTTGGCCACTCTCTTCTAATCCATATAAAGATGTTGAAAATCACCCCACTATAGCTCCCACTACTAAAAGTTTTAAAATGGATTAAGTGAGCATAATTTTCTTTAAAGATTATGGTCTAACTATCACGATTTTAGCGGTTTCCATTTCTTGTGCTATAGTGATTTATTAGCTATGGCAATGTACTTTTTATACTCTTGTCTTTGAATAGATGTTGTTCTTGCTAGTAGTAGTTGCTATTTATTTATTGTTGTTTATTTAGACTACCTATATGCTATTCTTAGTAGCCTTAATTTGATTGTTTGGTTGCTCCTTATTTTATTCTTCAATAAAATTGTTTAAAGCTTCTTATTCCAATTTAAAGTAAATTAAAAATAAAATGAAATCTAAATTTTAAAAGAATAGTTTTTTTCTACACAACATAATTTCTAAGAGACTATTAATATCACAAATGACAATATAAAAACATAAATTACCCACTCTACTAACATAAACAAAAAAAAATCAAATAAATCATTGTACCTATTAAATAAATTAACTTAAAAAGTCACATATATCCTTCTTCAAATAGACCAAACATCACATTCCTTTCCATCCAAAATGAGTAATTTAAAAAACAATATAATCAAATTATCAATATCGAATCTCACAACTCAAATCATCAAGTCATAATGCCAATCTTTTCTCTACAATAGTTTAATTTATTTATAGGATCCTAGCAAATCCAATTATGTACTTTTTTGAAAAATTAAAATAAAGAATTTCAAAGATATGGGGAAATGTAGGGATCTTTTATTAATTTGTTATGCATGTCCACAGGCCCGTTGAATGATGAGAGTAAGACACGTGTAAACAACTTCCTGTTAGTAGGCCTCGAAAGAATTATATGCCCTCCCACAATTTTTATGGTGAAGACAAAACTCCAAAAAAAAATATTTAGAGGCTTTTCCACGCGTTTGACGGCATATTTAGACAAACCTAAGAAACAATTTTAATAAAATAATAAAACCTTAAATTGCAGGCATTTGGTAGCAATATATAATTTGATGATTTATTATTTGACACATATATATATATATATAATCAATTTTATTATAATGGTGATATTGTATATTCATGTCAATTTTTATTTAGTTTTAGGTTTATTTTGAGAAAGAGTTCTAATGCCATTATAACAAATAGTATAATCTTGTGTGAAATTTAGTTCATTTTCTAATCCTTTATATATTTCCATTTCTTTTTATTCTTATATATTTAATCTTATTTTATTTGTTTCTAAATAGCAATAATTTGAAGAAAAGTCTTTAATTTTTTTTAGTAGAATGTTGGTGAATCTTAGTGAAGTACATTAATTTACAAGGTAAAATTTTCTTTTTCTTTTGAAAAAATATTACTTTTGTTAGCGAATTTATACACATCACTATTTGTATAGAATCCTAACATATACTAGCTAAGTGCATTAATTACCATGATGAATCCTTTTTTTTCAATATCTTCCTATAATTTTTTTATTAACTTGGGTTCAATATAAAATCAAATGTTATCTTAATTGTGGATCCATCAATATCCACATAGTTGGTTGATGTAGTCCCCCCATATATTCTTTTTTTTTTTGTCAAGAGAAAATCCCCTTTCAAGGTTCGAGGGGGGAAACACTCATAAGGTTAGGGGGTTGAGAGGTGGATCCCCTTGCCACCAAGAACAAATCTACTATCGAAAAGGTATTAGAACATACAAAAACCAAACATTTTTAAAATCTCACACCATAAAAGTAGACTCTAGCCTATGAATGAATCTACACCTTATATTGTCCAATTAATTGGATTGTCATGATTTCATTTTGGGAGTTAACAAACATATGTTCAATTTAAAATCTTTACCAAACCTAGAATTTCTTTTGGTTAGTTTGATTATTTATTTATCAACAATTAATATTTTACCCTAAAGAAAATCTTAGTTGGGTGAAGATTTTAAATGATATTTGCTTATTACTTAAAACAAAATCATAACCATCAAATCAAAGAGGAAATCAATGGTGTTAAATGGAGATTTGTTCCTCAACATATTCAAGGAGGAAAAAACTTAAATGGACATCAAGTGATATAATTGGATTTATTTTGACATGTAGAATTTTTATCAAAAATTATCATAAATTGAAGATCAATAAGAAAAACATTTTATCAACTAAATACACTTTATAAGACACTTGCAATTTATATATGATTCACCACAATTTATGTATTGATCACACAAGTAGGCAGTCCTATTCATGTCTCATTTTGTCAAGTCTTTTGATTATATAGTGATATCTTTTGTTTTGCATTAGCTCAATCTAGATTATGAGGAAAACAAAAATCATCAAATGGAGTGAATACATGTTTATTGCAAGAGAATTTTATGGCTATAGTGTTAAAAATAAAAAATAAAAGTGTAAGAGTTTCTATTTATGATTTTAGATATACTACAAAACAATCTAATAATGTATAATTCATAATTTTAATGCTTAACGTGTGTAGGCGGATTTCTATAGAGTGCTTTGTACAGAAGGAAAGACAAAAATTAAAGAAGTTTTCATTTAGATGTTTTTTATTTTCATGGTTGTATATAATTCTTTTTAGTATGAAGAGTTGGGTATTTAATAAGTAGAAAAGAAAAAGAAAATTAATAAATGGTACTGGAAGACCTATTTCAATATACACTACCTAGATGAACAACCAGTTACATATAAAAGCGAAGATTAATAATTGTTCAATTAATTACAAAACTAGATGATTGTTGCCTGCACACAAAATAAGGTTGTGTTGTATAGATAGGTCAATGATAGATCTATTTTAATTTGATGATTTAATTGTTTTGTATTTTTAATTTGACAATTTAATTGTTTTTTATTTTTTAAATAACTAATCATTCAAATTTAAAGCTTATTACAATTCAATTAAACTAAAACAACTAGAAGTAGAGATTTATTTCCTTGTCAATCTTTTAAAAAGATATAAATCAAGAGCTTTTGTACTTCAAAATATTTTATGATTTTATTGAAATTAGAATGTCTTTTAATTTTGGAATATGAAAGGATTTGCATGATAAAAGATAAAATAAGATAGAAAGGTTGTTTTTATATTTAAATATTACTTTTTAAATTTATTCTAAAACTACAATTAGTAATTATTAAACTATTTTATTAAATATTATTTTTTAAATTTTAAAATGATTTAAATTAGATAAATATTAGTTTCTAAAAATAGAAATGTTTCTTTTATATGAAATGATTAGCATGTAAAAAAGAAACAATAAAATAGAAAGGTTGCTTTTATATTTAAATATTATTTTTTAAACTTATTCTAAAACTGTAATTACTAATTATAATTTAGTAAATTATTTAACAAGTGGATAATTAATATTTTATGAATTTTAAAAATTATAACTTAATTTAATTTTAGAATGAAATTTAAGTTTTTTTTTTTGTTCAGTGGGGCAACACCTTGTATCGCTTATGACTGGAGTTATGAGCTAGTGAGGCCACACTCGAGGGACCTCATCCCCCCAACCTCATCCTCACCATTCTACGCCTACCTGCATTCTCACCATTCACCTCTTGGCTCACCCAACCATTCGACTTCCTCCTGCTCCCATGGTGCACTTAGCCAAACCGCCTACTTGCAACCAACGAGCTTCATTCGTTGACCCCACAAAGTCGCTCTCCAACTCCATCGTTCATCCATACCTCCCCGAAAGTTGATTGCTGCCACCCTTTGCACATGTCTCCCTCTATCTGTCGTGCATTCAACCTCTATCCTCCATCCTTCGATCATAGTTACAACTTGTCGTTGCACTGTGGGGTCATCCCTATAATGAAATTTATGTTTTTAAAATATTGTGTTGATTTAATTATTTATTTACTATATGATTAATTATTCATATTTTTAAAAACAATACAATCTAATTGAACCCAAATAATTTAATTTTAAAATGAGATTTAAGTCTTGAAATTATTGTGGTGATTTGATTAAATATTTACTATATGATTAATTATTTAGATTTGAATATTTTTTAGAAGTTAGAATTGAGTATAATTTTAGAAAATGAAATGATTTAGGTGCAAACAAAAATAATATAATCAAAATAGACATCTCCATAATGATCTCTCAACTTATTTTATATATATTAATATTTAATATATATATGCTAGTTAAATAAATTAACTTAAAAAGCCACATATTTCCTTCTTCAAATAGACCAAAACATCACATTCTTTTCTATCCAAAATGAGTGATTTAAAAAACAATATAATCAAATTATCAAATATCAAATCTCACAACTCAAATCATCAAATCATAATGCCAATCTTTTCTCTACAATAGTTTAATTTATAGGATCCTAGCAAATCCAATTTTGTACTTTTTTGAAAAATTAAAGAAAAGAATTTCAAAGATAATGGGGAAATGTAGTGATCTTTTATTAATTTGTTATGCATGTCCACAGGCCCGTTGAATGATGAGAGTAAGACACGTGTAAACAACTTCTTGTAGGCTTTGAAAGGATTATATGCCCTCCCACAACTTTTATGGTGAAGACAAAACTCCAATAACTAATTAAAAGAAAATATATTTAGAGGCTTTTCCACACGCGTTTGATTTAATAAAAAAATAAAACCTTAAATTGCAGGCATTTAGCAATTTTAATAAAATAACAAAACCTTAAATTGCATGGATTTGGTAGCAATATAGAATTTGATGATTTATTAATTGACTTCATTTTACTTGATTATTATTTTTATATATAGGGTTTTTAATGGCATTTTATCAATTTTATTATAATGGTGATATTGTATATTCATATCAATTTATATTTAATTTTAGGTTTATTTTGAGAAAGAGTTCTAATGCAATTATAACAAACTATATAATCTTGTATGAAATTTGGATCATTTTCTAATCTTTCATATATTTCCGTTTTTTTTTATTCTTATACATTTAATCTCATTTCATTTGTTTCTAAATAGCATAGTTTGAAGAAAAAGTCCTTAAGTTTTTTAAGTAGAATGTTGGTGAATCTTAGTTAAGTACATTAACTTTCAAGGCATTTTTTTTTTTAAACTATTACTTTTGTTAGCAAATTTATACACATCACTATTTGTATAGAATCCCAATGTATACTAGCTAAGTGCATTAATTACCATGATGAATCCTTTTTTTTAAATATCTTCTTGTAATTGTTTTTATTAACTTAGGTTAAACAAAAAATCAAATGTTATCTAAATTGTGGATCCATCAATATCCACATGGTTGGTTGGCGTAGTCCCCCCATATATTCTTTTATTTTTTGTCAAGGGACAATCCCCTTCCAAGGTTCGAGGGGGGAAACACTCATAAGGTTAGGGGGTTAAGAGGTGGATCCCCTTGCCACCAAGAACAAATCTACTATCAAAAAGGTATTAGAACATACAAAAACCAAACATTTTGAAAATATCACACCATAAAAAAAGACTCTAGCCTATGAATGAATCTACACCTTATATTGTCCAATTAATTGGATTGTCATGATTTTATTTTGGGAGGTAATAAACACATGTTGAATTTAAAATCTTTACCAAACCTATAATTTCTTTTGGTTAGTTTGATTATTTATTTATCAACAATTAATATTTTACCCTAAAGAAAATCTAAGCTGGGTAAAGATTTTAAATGACATTTGCTTATTACTTAAACCAAAATCATAACCATCAAATCAAAGAGGAAATTGATGGTGTTAAACGAAGATTTGTTCCTCCACATATTCAAGGAGGAAAAAACTTAAAGGTTAAGTAATATAAGTGGATTTATTTTGACATGTAGAATTTTTAACAAAATTTATCACAAATTGAAGATCAATAAGAACATTTTATCAGCTAAATACACTTTATAAGACACTTGCAATTTATACATGATTCACCAGAATTTATCTATTGATCACACAAGTAGGTAGTCCTATTCATGCCTCATCTTGCAACAACAACATTAGAAGAGTCATTGAAAACATTTTATGGATTATAAAATCAATACCTATCATAGATTGCAAACAAGATTATAATTATTAGCAAGAAAGCCGAGGAAACATAGACCAGAGTTATGAGCCCCAAGTACTTTCTGAGTGTTGTAGTTACCCCAGACTCAACCATATAAAGGCAATACCCATTTGATTTGAACAAATGATTACTAATTAATTATATATTCACATAATGATAGATAATATCATATAGATAGAATTTTGGTAATCATTGTATTAATCATATCCAAAGGATTACATTCATATATCTTCCCATATACTATGTATATCTCTATCCTCTTCTTACATATACCCTTCTATACATATATTTACATACAATTTTATATAATTTTTTTTTTGTGTATATCTCCCTCTTACATGTCTACACACTGTTATTCATACTTTTCCTTATACATATATTTACAAGATGGGACGTGACTTGTCTATTCTACCACTAGCCTAGATGGTATCTTTTCAATCTTAAGGTCTACAAGCTCTTTGTGGAAAGATGTAGTAGAATTTGCTCGACGGTGTCTACATTGTTGCTCTTTCCTGCCAAAAACAATTTCTTATAATTGCAAACATCTAAAAATTAATTTAGTAGATGAACTATGTGCTATCTATATTCTTTGTAATTATCATATTTGAGGCCCTACATACTCTAGATTTTGAAGGTTGTGATAATAAATATGAGAAAGGAGAATACAAGTGTCACACACCTCAACATAATATTGATAAGTCACATTCGATGGTATCATTACCACCATAAGACTATGATGTTTGTCTACAACTTAGTCTATATTAAGGGGCCATAAAAAAGCCCTTGAAAACCTAATTATATATAATTTCTAAGTGGTAAATCTTGCCAAACTTTAATTTAAAAATGAAAATGGCCTCAAAAGCAAGAAATAATTTAAAAGTGATGGTAATATTCAACCCAAAAAATAAGAATTTAATAGTATAATCTTATGTGAAAATTGGTTTATTTTCTAAGCTTTCATATATTTCCATCTCTTTTTATTCATATGCATTTAATCTTATTTCATTTGTTTCTAAATAGTGATAATTTGAAGAAAAAGTCTTTAAACTTTTTTTTAGTAGAATATTGGTGAATCTTAGTTAAGTACATTAATTTTCAAGGCAGATTTTTCTTTTTTCTTTTGAAAAAAAATTATTTTTGTTGGAAAATTTATACACATCACTATTTCTATAGAATCCTAATGTATACTCTAGAGGTAAGTGCATTAATTATCATGATGAATCCCTTTTTTTAAAAATATCTTCCTATATATTTTTTTATTAACTCGAGTTAAACATAAAATCAAATGTTATCTAAATTGTGGATCCATCAATATCCACATAGTTGGTCGGTGTAGTCACCCCATATATTCTTTTATTTTTTGTCAAGGGACAATCCCCTTTCAAGGTTCGAGGGGGGCAACACTCCTCATAAGGTTAGGTGGTTGAGAGGTGGATCCCCTTGCCACCAAAAACAAAATTTCTATCGAGAATGCATTAGAACATACACAAACCAAACATTTTTTAAATCTCACACCACAAAAGAAGACTCTAGTCTATGCATGAATCTACACCTTATATTGCCCAATTTATTAGATTGTCATGATTTCATTTTGGGAGGTAATAAGCACATGTTAATTTAAATTTTTTATTGAACCTAGAATTTCTTTTGGTTCATTTACAAATACTCACAAGTAAAAAATAAAAAGAAAGCAACATAAAGGAGAATGAGGTGCCAAGAATATATCCAACTAGGCTCATGGAGATAATAAAATCTAGGAAAATTGATTCCCTTATTTCAACAAGTGTCCATGCCAAATGTCATGTATCAATGTGCATTATTTTTACCACTTTATTTACTATTGGCCACTTCTGCTATATTAGAATATTAAGTCTAAGTAGTGTCCATGCCAGTTGCCATCTATTAATATGCATTACTCTGATCACTTTATTTACTATTAGCTACTTCCTCAATATTAGAATATTAAGTAGTTGATATTATGGATGGTTGCGTATGGGATAATATATATGATATATTATAGTTATATTGACTATTGTTTTAATTAAGGGCAATCTTCCCATTACACTCTTTTCTAAACCATTCTTTGTGTACCTTAAATTATTCACAATACAAAGTTTGAAAGAATTAAATATATAATACATTCAAAGCTCTATGTAAGGTAATCCTTGAGATCTCAAGAGTACACTTGGAATTCCCTAGATTGAATTTGCACCTTATGCATCTAGGAATTTGAGCTCCTTTAGTGTCTATTGCTAAATTGTGTAATATGCCATATTTACTTAAGACGACAACAATAAATTCTTAATATGTTGTACTCTCCAACCACATGCCAAATTCAATCATGTTAGTATTTCACAAAAGGATGCAAAACAAAATATTTGCTTTGATTACTATTTTTATTGATGAGACAAATGGAACAATAATTTACCATTTAGTTCTTGTGAATGTTAATCTTATTTTTGTTGATGCTATCTTAGTCTACGAAGATTGACATTTTCATCATAATACATCACAAACAAGGACTTCAATTTAACTAATCCCGTGTTTTAGTAGTTATTATATTTAACACCTTAAAATTTGTATTCAAAACTTTGAATTGTTTACATATAGATATTTGATTTTGAAGAAACTTACATAATTAAGAACATTAAAGATAAGAATAAAAAAGTAGAGATGTCTTAATCATAGCTAAAGATGACCTACTAAATGATATCAATTAAATGATCAAATTTGAAATCACTCTTAATTTTTTTTACTTTATTCCACATAATAAAAAATATATTCAGTTACCTTTTATGGATTTATATTTATTATGCATATCTTGTATTCAATATTATATTATTATAAATACTACCATAATACGAAACCTTCGAATTAACAAATTTTCAAATATATATCTTAACCATTTTAATTAAATAACTAATTTATAATATTTCATATATATTTTTTACTTAAGAAATAAATAAGAAAATCCTTTTCATGTAACCACATACTACATACCATTGTTTACATATAGTTATTTAATTTAGAAGAAACTTACATAATTGAAAACATTAAAGATAAGACTAAAAAATTACAAATGCCTTAATCACAGGAAAAATGACTTACTAAATGATATTGATCAAACATACAATCACTCTTAACTCTTTTTAATTTATTCAACATAATAAAAAATATGTTCAATTATATTTATGAATCTATATTTACTATGCATATCTTGTACTTAATATAATATTATAAAAAATAATATTATAATACTAAACCTTCAAATTAAGAAAATTAACAAATTGTCAAATATATATCTTAATTTTTTTAATTAAATAACTAATTTGCAATATTTTATATATATGTTTTACTTAATAAATAGATAAATAAATCCTTTTCACCTAACCACATACTACATACTATCAACAATCAATATAATTATTATTAATTTTTAATATATCTACTTTTAAAAGAGGGGTAAATAGGGGGAGCTATGATACAGGGACCTCATGGACACCGGTCAACAATAACACCCCAATGAAATTTGAACCTTGATGGCAATAACAACACCATATATAAACCATCACAATATGCCAATACCAACCTTTTTTTTGAGCACATCTATTCTATAATTTTTTAAATTAATATTATAAAAATATATCACTCAAAATTAAAAATATATTTAAGCATACTCAAAACTTAGAAACATATTATTAATACCTAACAAATCAAATATTCATAAACAATTATTTTGTATCGACAAAAACTTTACACCTCCACATGGGAAAAGTACTAGTCCTATTCTCTCTGCCGGGTAAAATGCCTAAACCCGTCAGCGCTGAACACAGCATGCGCCGATTTATATGGCAGATGCAATGAATTTTTTTTAATGAATTAAGCAATAAAATATTAAGTACAAACAACAGTTGTAAAACAGTAAGCAGTGAAATTTTAAAATCTAGTTCTATGAGAACCAGTAGTCTGCTAATTCACGAAACGACAACTTGCCAAGCAACCAATTATATACTCACTAAGTATATATCCTACAATTTGGTTTGCGAATTCCCAACTATACTCATTGAGTATATATCCTCCGCTTTGATTTACGAATTCCCAATTTCCGAAGCAAACAACGGCATATATCCATTGTATATATTCTCCAATTTGTTTCACCAAATACCAAGATCGAGAAGCGATCCACAAGGCGGGGCACGCAAATTAGACGACATTAAGGCGCGTCTCCAACGATTAAAAAATAGATATTTTCAAAATATTGGTACGTGTCAAGTTTCAGCATGACAGCTGGTTTGCTTCGCTCCTATTTTTCATGAGATCTATTTGGAAAGGCGAGTTGGACGGTACATATTAGAAGACCCGAGAACAAAATAACAATAGGACGTATCTTCCTTATTCAGGGGAAAGGCAAATGAGAATGGCCTCTCTGAAACAGCACCAATTGGAAGTATATTCAATTTCTGTACTCTTGGTAACGCTTCTTTTCAGTTTTCACAGTGCATTTGCGGTGGAAGAGGAAACAGTTCTTTATCATGGTGAGAATTACAGATGCTTTTCTGGTATAAACAGGTATAATGATTTGGAAGAGTTAATGAGAGAAGATGTTTCTGTTGTTATTAGGTGTGGAATATTTGGAGTCGTCTGTGCCTGCCGCGGCGCCTGCTATTGTGGAGGCGAACAGTTCGCTAATATTAGCAGGGAAGCGGACAGATAGACGTGATCCACTTGATCATTTTAAGCACTATAGAGGGGGCTGGAACCTCTCCAATGAACATTATTGGGCTGTAAGTGTTGACATTTCCAATACCCACTTGTTGGAATTAGCGCAAACATGTAATATTTTCATATTTACATCTGTGTGTATGTACTCCTCGGTGTTGGAAATTTTGATGGATGTTTAATTTGTATAGTACCCATTGTTAAAAGATGAAACATAGTTTAAAGACATTTTTACACAAACATGCTTGTTTTAAAATCCTGAATACCCACTTTAGAAGTAGTTTAAATAAGCACCTACTTGTATCTCTGTATTGGCAGTGCAAACGTGTATATGTGTATGTGTGAGTCTCTTTTTTCTGGAACTGATAGCTATACATCGTGTATGTGCATATGCCTCTGCATATGTACCACACTGTTCTGGAAATGACAGATATACAATGTGTATATCCTGTGTAATGATATCTCAAATACGCAGTTGATAGGAGCTTAAGCCTACACGCGTGTATATATGCTTGTAGATGTGCATATGCAGATGATAAATATATAATTTGCATAAATATATCCGTGCTTCTTTGCTTTGGAAATAATAGGTATACAATCTGTATATGCATCTGCATATGTCGGCGGGCTTCGAAATTCGAAAATACCTACTTGTTAGCAGTTTAAACACGCATATCCCCTATACTTGATAGTCACTTGGAGATTCACTGTCTCCATACCGAGATCTTGTGGTGACTTTACTCATATAGTAACCTTATTCCCATAAAATCTCATTTGAAATGTAGTGCTCCTCAGTATAGAGACAAGGACTAGGTTCACAGCTCTGTATCCACTTTGTTAGATAACTATATAATATAGCCATATTCTTATCCAATAACTCTTGTACTCTGACTTCAAATGATATCTCTGTAATTTTTTTATTTGTCTCCAAGTACTATGATATTAATATACTTCCCACTTACCTGTACCTGTAAGTGTTGAAATTGCCAATACCCACTTGTTGGAATTAGTGCAAACATGCAATATTTCTATGTTTACCTGTGTGTAGAATAGAATGGAAGAATCCTAACGTTCACGAGACCAAAGATAGCCTATGGGATAGCAGGCCCTGCTTTTTTAATTTTCTGACATGCTGATCTTCCGCTATGAAGCTTGATGATGAGTTCCCTGTTTTTCCAACCTTCTCCTCTTCAAGCAAGTCCTGCAAGGAAGCAGCTACAAATATTCCCATGTATTTGGCCAGAATGTCACTGTGAGCTTTGCACCTAGATAAATTGCATTTTTGATGTAACTGGCTAGCTGTGCAAAAGATACAAACTCTTTTCTCCCATTCCTTTTTAGGCCTCTTCCATCTACTTCATTCACAGCCAAGATGATGTGAGTTAGTCCTTGTAGTTTTAATGTATGTACTTGTTGGTTTTGGAAATTTTGGTGGATGTTTAATGTGTATAATACTATAAAACCCATTATTGGAAGACAAACTATAGTTAAGGACATGTATTCACTCAAACATGCTTTTATGTGTAAATACTGTGTATTGATATCTCAAATATGCTGTTGACAGAACTGGATTAATCCTGCACGTGTATATATGCTTCTAGATGTAAAAATGCAGGTGATATTATATGTATATTTTACAGAAATATGTGCATGCTTCTTTGCTCTGGAAATGATAGATATACAATGCATATATGTATCCGCATATGTCTGCATGTTTTGAAATTCCTAAATACCTACTTCCAAGCATACCCCTATATCCCTATATTTGATAGTCACTAGGAGATTCACCATCTTCATACTTAGATCTTGTGGTGACTATATTCATAGATAATAACCTTATTTGTTTACTCCCATAATCTCACTTGTAATTTAGTGCTCCTCGGTATGGGGTCAAGGACCAGGTTCACAGCCCTGGATCCACATCTTCTGGTAACTGTATCTATATATAATAAATCCACACTTCTATTAATTTATTTTTGTACTCTGATTTCAAATGACATCCTTGTAACCATACAATGTATCTCCAAGTACCAGGATGTTTATATATTTCACACTTCCCTGTACGTGCATCACCATGTCTCTAGGTGATAAAGATATAACTGTGTGCATGCAAAATGGAAATGATTGATATGCAAAGTCTATATGCATGTTTGTGTATTGAAATTCCAAGAACTAGTTTAAATATGCACCTTTATGCATATACTTCTTGCTGTTGAAATTCAGAGGTAATGATTGTGTACAACTATAATTATCTTGAGTGGATAGCCTCATATCTGTGAGCCAAGACAAGAACCTGCTACATCAATTTAATATCAAGAGGAGAATTCAATTCAGGTTCAATTGCCTCAGTTGCTCTCTTTCTTTATAATTTCTTCTCCTTGTTCAAATCAAGAACAACCTCCATTTCTTGTATAATATCTGGTTCTACTGAATTGCATAGCTGCACATCTTGGCCAATGATTCTTGCAAGGCTAAGTTACCGGTTCTGGTTTGGTCAAAAAAATTTTTGGGGTTGGGTTCATCCATACAAAGACAGAAATAAAAATTATATATATATATACACAATAGTAATTAAGTTCAAAATACCACACATAGCATCATATAGTGATAATAAACAAAACCACCATAAAAATTAAAAAAAAACATTAGAATGCTAATTAGTCAAACTCAAATGTCGTGATATATTTTATGTTAAAACTAAAATACATTGCTGCATTTCTCCTTGTAGGTAAGCATTAGGGAAGATTGTCCAATTGGATGATGATATTATAGATGAAGACTTGTAGGCAAACATAAACTTGGACTTGGAGAGTACGTGGCAAATCAAATGAATTCAATGGGGGTTTGGAGGCAAAGCCTCCAATGGGGTTGAGGGGCAGCACACCCAACGGGGTCAATGGGCAACGCCCCTCGTGGGGGTTTGGGAGCAACGCCCCCCAGCAGGGTTGAGGGGCAGCACCCCTGGTGTGCTCCTTGTCGTGATATAGTGTGGGGTCGAGGGGCAAAGCCCCTACCACCAAGCCCTAATTAAGACCTCCAAAACCACACAAACCTTCATGATGTACATCATTTTGCATTTACAATAAGACCCAAATTAAGACCTTCAAAGCCACACAAACCTTCATGGTGGACATCATTTTAGGGTTAGGGGGCGAATTGGGCTTTTAAGTTAAAAAAGAGTCAAAAGAATGTTGAAAACGCCCAAAGACGGCTCGGGTCTGCTTGGGTTTGGCAAAGTTGTACACATAGTCTATGGGATAGACCCTGTCCGAACCCACATGGGATCAGACCTGGACTCAAACCTTGAACCCGGGTCAGACCAGACTGAGACCCTGTGCCTTGGGATAGTGAAATGGTAACATAGTATGCAAGGTGATAGTTGAGGTGATTGATGCCTTTGCTCATCCTTTAACGCATACCAGTTAAAATATTCAGACAACAAATGTTATATTTCACGAGTCCAGTTTTTTATTATTTTTCTTGTACTTTTAGAAGTTTGTGTATGTAGGTTACGGTACTGCAGCTCTAGGTTTGATTGGAGGCTGATATTGTTGAAGTTTGTTCAAATACAAGGATGTGGAATCTGCATATCATGTGCTGGATAATAACAAGATGACAAAAAAATGAAAGATTGAAAGCCAAGAAGTGCCAAAACACAAGATAAATAAAAGAAAAGAGCAAAAACCTGAATCGAAGAAAAGAAAAGAGTAACTTATGTTACCTTTCAAATTCAGTTATAAACCTATCAAATTGGTTGAAGATAACTTGAAACAAATTTCAAATTGATGCAATGATTTCAAGTCAAGGGCACAAGAGAAAACATCTGAGTTATTGGTTTGATCCCTTGCAGCCCTTGATTCTGATTTGATTCGCTTTGGATGTGGGCATGGGGTTTGGTTTGCTACGGGTATATTTATATTATGGGCTCTGCAATTGTAGAACCCAAAATTCACCCCTAGAGAATCCATGGATTTTTCCACAGTAAAGATAATAACTACAATTTCCATTTCAGAGTGTCTTTTTACATTCATGTAGTCCAGATGATATGTGAGCTGTCATAGCACTGATGACTATCAACGGGCATTTTGCCCTATTGTTATGGATCTTATTAGAACTCTTCTTGGTCTCTATTTGAGCAAGCTGCAGCCTTGATGTAATGTTCCCCTTCCCAATGAGTTGGAAAAAGAAATACTAAAATATTGTAAATATTATAGGTAGCCAAAAGATAACTAATTATAATAAAAGTTTAAAGAACAAAAAAACAGATAAAAGTTGACAGCCTGCCATATCTGATATAATACTAAATATTGGGCCAAAAGGTGGTCGCCATCCTGTCATAAACATGATACTAAAATATTGGGCCAAAAGGTGGCTAGCAACCTGTCATATCTGATATATTATTAGGAAAAATAAGGGAGTGAAAGGAGGTGGCTGCCCTAGAAGTCACCACCCCAGGGATGTAAGAGTTTACTTAAACAAGTGGAGGCCAGCATAAGCATTCATTTAGTTCACATTTCTTCAAGTCCTCATTTTGAACACTTGTTCATCCAATCCAAAGGACAGAAACCCAAAGGATTGTAGGAGGTTTAAGGACAAAAACCCTTGAACATCTCAAGTAGAAACTGGGAAAGAAAAAATCGAATTTTTATAGGTGAGTCCAGCACCAGAATTGCTCAGAACTTTAGGAATTTAGAGGAAGTATAGCAATCTGAATTATTGTCATAAACATGATACTAAAATGTTGGGCCAAAAGGTGGCTAGCAACCTGTCATATCTGATATATTATTAGAAAAAATAAGGGAGTGAAAGGAGGTGGCTGCCCTAGAAGCCACCAACCCAGGGATGTAAGAGTTTACTTAAACAAGTGGAGGCCAGCAGAAGCATTCATTTAGTTCATATTTCTTCAAGTCCTCATTTTGAACACTTGTTCATCCAATCCAAAGGACAGAAACCCAAAGGATTGTAGGAGGTTTAAGGACAAAAACCCTTGAACATCTCAAGTAGAAACTGGGAAAGAAAAAATCGAATTTTTATAGGTGAGTCCAGCACCAGAATTGCTCAGAACTTTAGGAATTTAGAGGAAGTATAGCAATCAGAATTATTGTCATAACAGTTGCAGCACAGCAATTTCACAGAGTTTGCAGCCTGCAGGGATACAGTTTACAGCAGCAGACTGCCCAGTCCACTCCGTTATTATGAAGCAGCAGCGTCTAGTAAGAGGTTTTCAGTTTATCAATGTATTTCTGGTGAATATTAGGATGATGTTCAGGTGTTAATCTTGACTTGTATGCACTTTGCACCAATACGTTCAACTTCTTGATCATTCTTGCTTTCTATGTAAGTAATTTTAATGGTTCTATTAGGATCTAGTGGATTTTCTGTTTTGATTGGATTTGCAAGAGGACCTAGTGTCACATTATTGATGTTGGTAGGAATTCTACTTTATGTGTTTATGGGGCTTCGACCATGTATTCAAGGGAAACGTCAGGTTGAACTTGAGTAAAGTTAGACTTTGCAATATTAGCTTGGGTTGAATCTATGTTTAGAGGCTTCATTGTAGGGTTAGGAGAGTAATTCAAGAATTTAAGAGGCTACAAATTTGCTAATTATGCCTCAAGAGAGGAGGAAGGGTTGGGACCTAAGGAGTTATGAAAATTGAAATAAAGGTAAGAAGATCCCACTAGACACAGAGAAGGATCCATTTTAGGTTCACTAGAATGTAAGTAATAGGATATCCCCTATATTTTGGGGAATATTTGACCCAACCAAAGGGTGGGTAGGTTCATTGGAGTTCATCAAAATGAGAGAGAGGGTTTTATTTATATTTTGGAAGATTCAAGATCCAATCAAAGAGATGTTAGGCTCTCACGAAGCTCACAAAAATGTATGCCTTAAGATAATGGACTCTATTAAGTCAACCTCTAAATAGGAAATGGTGGAAGGCCTTTCTTAGATTACACTTAAAGAAATGAAAAGGTACCATGTGGGCAGCAAATAGGCATTATGTATAGACAATAATACATTCAAGGTATGATACAAAGCAATATATAAGGCAATAGTATGCGAATATGTACTGCACTAAGAAAGCTTTAACATATGCAATAATGTAATTAAGGCAATATGTTGAGCCATGCAGATAACAAACATGCAAGAGATCTCCCCCTTTCTGTCAAGCTTCCAATTGTGAGGTTTTCATGGCTTTGGCTGAAACTTTGGAAGAGAAAATGTAGCCTAGCAAGTTGGATAGGCACTTTTTCTCAAAGAACTGATCTTGTTTGTAGCAGAATCCTTAAGTCCAGGTCTTCAAGTCCTACGCTAATGTGTTTTTTCGGGTTAAGTACTCCTTTCCCTCCTAAGAGGAGATTTTAGGACATAGTTAGGTCTGCATAGTTTGAAAGGGTGGAGATAATTTGGCCATTTGTTCCCTCCAGAAATGGTCCAAGGATTAAGGTATAAAAATGGGTACCAAGCCTCAGGACAAAAATAAAATATGGTGATGTTACTGGCCATGGATGGTGATGTCAGCTTTTTCTAAGTGAGAAATAACAATAATCTACTTCATAGTCTATGACTTAGGATGCTGACCATAATTATTTAGTGGAAACATATGACCTGAAGGGGTTAGTTGGATGTGGAATTGACAAAGAGACAGTGGTAGTAAATTAAGATTTCATATGTTATCATGATGTCAATAGGTGTTTAGGTGTAGTGATAACAGAACCTAATGTATGCCCAGGGCACTAAATCACGATAATGCAATGCAGTAGCTATAGCCGAGCCTACCCCAGTCCTGCACTATATGAGTGATGAGAGATGCAAAACACCAAAAAAGTCCCTTGACAAAAGAAATGTTAGTATTTTTTTTTTGAGTGTACACACATCTTGCAAATAATGATGTATCATTGTATATAAGTGTATATATTTAGCTGTAATGATTGTCAATCCTAATATCCACTTGTCAGAAGTGGTTTAAAGTTAAACATCCATTTTTATGGACATTTACGTGTGTGTCTATGCATCTTAGCTGTGGCAATGGTGATAGATATTCAATTTCAAAGTGTATGCGTATGGCTGTAAGCTTTTAATGCTTGCATGCTGACTTGTAATAGCTTAGACTGTAATATGCAAAAATATGTAGACATAAAGATGGGCAAATGACACAAGATATTGTTATACTATATATTACTGTCAGTGTGTAGATGGACTGGGAAGGCCTTGTTTATTCCTGAGCCTGGTCAAGAGGTAAAAAAATAAGGTTTTATTTCCGAGCTTGGTCATATGGTCATAAGAGTAAGGGTACAAAATTTGAACAATATAGAAGGGCATTCAATGTTTATATGTTTATGTTAATGACTTCAAGCTATAAAACTCCCAATTCCCACATGTTAGAAGTTCTTAAATATGTGTTATATTCAAATGTTTGTTGTGTGTAGATTCAGCTGTGCAAATAGTGATACATATTCAATCTGTTTGTATGGCACGGGTAGTAGCTGCGCACATGTTGACACATATTCAGTCCATGTATATTCACGGGTTTACTAAGAATGGTGATCAATATGTATCTTTGGGTTGTCTGTTGGGTTTATAGATGTTCTTTTGTTTATGATTGGTAAAGTAGTTTAAGTATGCATGTATACGGAAGTTTATTGTGTGTTACTTAGTTGTGCAAATGTTACCAAATGTTCATGTGTACATTGTAAATGCATGGGTAGACTATTAGAATGCTAATACACACACACACACACACACACACACACACACTCGAGCAGCCTGTTATGCGAACAGGTGTTCTTTTGTTTGTAATTGGCCAAGTAGTGTTTAAAAATGAGTATATGTAGAAGTACAATGTGTATATATGGCTGCTGTGCAAATTGTGACACACTGACATATACTCAATGTTTGTACTGATAAAGATATGTGGGCAGTCTGTTGGGTTTACAGGTGTTCCATTGTTCGTGATTGGTGCTCTGTGGTTTATTGCCTTTGGATTTGTGCTGTTTGTGTTGCTCTGCAATCATTTTTGCTGTGGACGGAAGGTGGATGTTAAACTTCACAACAAGACCTACACCATTTCACTTAGCCTCCTCATAATTTTCACCTGCATAGGAATGTACGTATTTTCTACCTTATTTTTAAAATACGGAAATGAAAGATCAGATTTTTGATGACTACCATGTTCCAAGTTTATCATAAGGTTTTATTTGATAAATGTTTTGTGTTGGTCAGTGAAGAGGAAAAGAGTATATGAGTTTATTTTTTGCCAATTGTCTATCTTTTATTAATTTCTGAATTTGAATTTTATACTTAAATTTTAAATAAAATGCTGCTAAATTGACTTGCAGATAAAATTGATAAGCACCAGCAGTATTATGCTTCTGTATTTTTCTCAACTTTTAGATGTATGATTTATATATTTTGATTTCAAATGGAGATATGTGTAAATTAATCTTAAAATGTTTCCACCCCTACAAGTTTTTCCTACTCTGGAGTGATAACTTTTTTGGTGCTTCTTTTCTTAGATCTTGATGTGGGCACAGGATCTTAGCGCTAAAAATTTACCAATTTTTACTAATGTTGGATGGAAAGGCGTTTTATTGTTTTTGAGGAAAGGTTGTAGCTTGAGCATGTGTGGACCACATGATTTTCTTCTTTATCCCTGCATGACTGAAAACTCATTTCTTTCTCTGGTGTCATGGGGCTTGAAGTTTGTCTACATCTCTGATGTATTGGAATATCAGTCTTCACTATTCAGGGATATGAATGTATTTGTTTGCTTGTTTGCAGAGCTGGAAGTGTCTTGCTTTATGTGGGACAAGACAAGTTTCATCGCAATATATCTCGCACATTGGATTACGTCGTTGATCAGTCCAAACTGACAGTTCAGAACCTTAGAAATGTGTCAGACTATCTGGCCCTTGCAAAAACTACGGGCGTAGATCAAATTTTTCTCCCTGTCAGTGAACAACAAAAGATTGATGATTTGAATAGGAAGTTGAAAACCGAAGCAAATAATCTGGAGTCCAAAACGGAGGACAATTCACGGAAAATAGACCGTGTTCTTGACAATGTGTAAGTAACCTCTGTGGCATTGTCTCTAAGTTATTTTACAGAGTTATTCCATCCTCTTAACATGGCAATGCACTTGTTTGGGAAGTGCATTGAGATTGGTAATGCCACATTACCTTTTGTTTCTGTTACACTTACTTTGTGGCTAAAGGATAGGAATTTGATGCAGGCGAGTCATCTTGATTGTGGTTGCTGGGGCTATGTTGGTTCTCGCTTTTCTTGGGCTTGGTATATTTCCCTCCTTTCTTTTTCACTGTTCATACAAATGCATTTATATAAATTTGATTCATAGCGTGTTTCATTGTCTCCTTTTACTTTTCTTGATGTTTTGGAACTAATTTATTTCTACATTACTGGTTGACAGTCTTTTCTATTCTTGGACTTAAACTCTTAGTTTACATGTAAGTTATCTTGTAAAAGGTTCAAGTAAATTTTCCTCCTGAAATTGATATGCAATGGTTTAGTTGAATGAGATATATTTTTTCATGTTTCTGTGTTGAGTATTTGTTTCTGTTATATTCCTCAGACTGGTCCTAGTTGCATGGTTTCTTGTGGCAGCAACATTCATCCTTTCTGGTGTATTTTGTTTCCTCAGCAAGTAAGTTAATCTTGTCTCATTGAGTTTTTACTGTGCTTGCCTGAGCACTTGTAACATTGTGATGGGTTCCTGAAAAGCGGTTGCTCCAATGGGAAATTTAAGTATTCTGTATAATATAAGTTCGATTTCATTCTCTATGTTTAGTTTCTCACTCCCTCATTCCCTCACTCTCTTCCCCATTGCTCTCTCCCTCTCCCTTTCTCTACCCCTTTCTCTACCCCTTCCTCTCCCCCTCTCTCATGTATTTTTTACTTTGCTTTAATTGAGCAATGTTTCTTTCATGTGATCGATCAAGTGGTGTGTATTGCTTTGAGTTTGAGAATATTTTGTTCTGTCTTGTTATTTAGGTACTTGCTTATCAAACTAAACATGAATTTCCCTACTTATAATGTGAAATTCTTAGTAAGCCTTTTATGGTTTTGTGATCCATTGTCTAGGATTTAATTCTTTCCTTGCAATAATTTTTAGTCAAATGAATAACCAGTGAAAGGGCATGCGGAACACACAACACAAGCTGAAACAAGGAAGAACAATGGAGATTGAATGAAAAATTCAATGAATTCAATTGCAGAAATGAAAGAAATACAATGGGCCATCAATATGTGAAGTCCATCACTCATATGTTAACCAAAACCCTTGAGAAATATATGCAGAAACTCTTCGCAATACATTATAATGCCCAAGGACAAAGATCTACCCAAAAATCTCATCACTTGCTAAATCTTCAAGAAATCGAACCCTTACAAATGACAAGACATCTCCAATAAATAATGTGACGATCAGAAAATCTAATCTGAATTTAGGTTGAGGACTGCTGCAGTCATCCACCTGAAAGCTGCACCTAGGAGGAAGTCTGATCTGCAAGATTCGAATGTGCAGATTGCAAGAAGAACATTCATTCCATTCCTTAATAAATTTGAATCTGACACTTCCCTGACGTTCTAGGCTTGACAAACTACTAGAAAATCCAATCAATGCCATTTGACAAAAGTTGCCCAGATACTGACTCTGTGTTCTGACATTGTGACATTTATTATCTTGTTGAAGGTGTGTGCATTGAGAGATATGTGTGGTGCAGAAATGCTGCACACAAAGCATGAGGGTTGTGTGTAATGGGACACATGACAGAAGGGCTTGTGTGAAGGTCAAGAGATCTTGCACCATGTAAACATGAGTGCACTGATCCACCAAAGCAGCCCCTGACAAACAAAAACATGCGCATGCAAGTCAGGCCTGCATATGGAACAAAAACACATGCTTGCACAAGTTACTCTGGTACACTAAGAAACCATAGAATATTGTTTGCACTCACGATGCTCGTGCATCATAAAGAGGGTCTTAAGTTGCTTTGGATTTTGAAGTTCCTTCCACTTTGCTTTTTCTGTAGTGTAGCATTATCATTATCACCGATTCTTAGCCATTCGCTATGATTGTAAACCATAGCAATAGAATTAGACCTGTAAACACTTGCTCTTCCCTGTCTCGTTTGCTTTAACTTTGTCATTTAGTTTAGGCTTTACCTCCTAGATAATGTTTCTCTTTCTTCATTGATATCTTCTAAATTCTAGTTAATTTAAATGAGCTTCTTGATACCTTTTCGTTGAAAATCAACATACTTCTTTTGTCTGCAATCAATATATGTTGTTATGATCTATATGCTTCCTCATGGAACCTTAAAATTTTGCTACTATTGCATCTCTAAGTTAGATGGAAATGGAAGGTATTGGCATTTCATCAGAGTTCAACAATAAAAACATTATATTTATACTCATAGATTCAAATCTGTCAGTTATGGGTTAGATATATAAATCTTCTGCTCTTGTATTCATATACCTTGAAACTCCTAGTGTTACAGCTGATTTTTGTCACAGAAGTGCTGGACTATTTTGCCAACTGAAGTTTGTCATTAAGGCTAGGCACTGAAAGGATGGAGCAATGTTAAATCAACTTGCTTATGTTTAGTGTCAGATGAGGAAGTTTGGATTGGGTTTGGGTAGTATCAAGCTCAGTTCCTTTGGTGTGTGTGCAAAATTCAAGTTTGGCACTGTCCAAGTGCATATTTTGTGCAATTGTGGAATTTGATGTACAAGTTGATATTAGCAAAGGAGCTAGTGCCAAAAACATAGTTTGATGCGAGAGAAGAACTTGGTGCCAAAAGTGAGTTTTTGTGCCATTAGCTACTTTGAGTCTCGATCAACCAAAGATTTGAACTTGGTATAAATGTTATATGCCGAGGTTGTTTTATGTGAAGGTTGATGGCATTGCTTGTTTATGTACAAGTTTTGATCCTCCGGTTGTAAGTTCTTAGGGCCTTCACCCTTGCACGGATGGCCATGTTACGTAGAGAATATGGCTATCCGGTCAACACCAAATTCTCTACATGGCTTGTGTTAGATAATTGACATAGTTCCACAATCAAATAATAATAAACTTGACTAGCATAAATCAAAACAATATGTACAGGCATCAAGAGATACCGATAGCATAAATTAAAACAATATATACAAGCATCAAGAGATACCAAAGAGAAGAATCACTATAATAAAAAATTATAATTGGAATTGGTTGAGATTGTTAGTGGCATAGCCTCTATTTATATTACACTCAAGCTTATAACATGAGGTAGTTCAAGATTCTAATCCAATAAGGTACAACCTTAGTATAATAAATGTATAAGTTATACTTGTAGGCTTACTAGCCCATAACCTAGTGGTAAGATAAGCATCAATAACTCAAAACGGATTCAATTGGATTGGGTTTTCCAAATTCTAACGTTCACCCTATAATTGAATTTGGTGGTGTTGATAATACCACAAGTGAGGGATCAACTAGTTGAGATACCAATTCATGAGTGTTGGTTTGGGGACCACAAATACAACAACACATTCTAGCCGGAGGGCTAGTAACAACATATACCATTGGAGAAATAGAAGGTTGATCCTCCTAATCTAAGTTGCCCATACAAGTATGAGTATGGGGTTTTGGTACATTGGTATGACATATTTTTTCCTTGGGTATGGTACGGTTAGGTGGTTGCGTGTGTGCACCTTTGATAGTATAATACTTCATCATTGATTGATGATATTATGATAGTCATAAAGATAATTGAAGTTGTCAGTTTTGGTTTCCACTCCAAACCCCTTCATTTTAATGAAGTTTCTTATGTGGCAAGAGATCCCAATAGGTAGTGGGGGTTGGGAGTGGCAGGGTTGAGGGGTAGTGCCCCTTGTGGGGGGATTTAGGGACAATGTGCCTAGTGGGGTCGAAGGGCAGTGCCTTGAGCGGGGTCGAGGGGCAGAGCCTCTGCCACCAAGCCCAAATTAAGGACTTTGAAACGACACAAACCTTCATGATGCATGCCATTTTCACAATTTTATCACTTAATGGCGAAATTAGGTATTTGGTGTTTTCAAAAAATGATTTTTTTGTTTTGTTTGGGCAATCCTTGTGTCCCTTTGGGTTCTCTTAGGAGTGGCTCGGGTTTGCCCAAGGTCTTGCCTAGGCACCTTGGGTCCCCTTCAATTTGCTTAGGAGCAGCTTTGGTTTGCCTAAGCACCTTGGGTGGGACCTTGGGTGAACCCAGGCTGCTCTGGTTGCAGGACTTGTACCCACACATGTTCGATATAGGACTAGGACCATAGAGGGATGTATTTCATAACTTAGCTCCTAATGATTCAATGCCATGACTACAAACAAATTGACGTGACAGAAGATTGAGGTCATCCATGGTTTGAACCAACCAACAGGGCTCCAAATGAAAATCCCAAAGGTCCTCTTCCTTTTTGGTAGAGATGTTGTTTGAAGCAAGTGCTGAACCAGCTTGGTAGTTAGCATTACAGCTAGAATCAATAACTCAGATAAACACAAAATGATGGATTTTCAACTTTCTAATACCCACTTCCCTAATTTAACACCCCTTCCTCTCCTATCGCCCCCACAATCCCGAATTTCAATCTGGTGGGGTCAAAGGGAGATGTCATTCAAGCTGATCTTTCTAAAGAAAGAGGTCTGCATAGGTCCATTCCACTCTCCCCCATTCCCCCCACAAATGATGCTTCCAGTAGCTTGAGCATGCCCAACCCAACAACTTTGAAAACTAATCATTTGTGTGCCCAAACCTAAAAGTGAGCAGCCTATGCTTTTACACCAAATCCTCTTTGCCCCTCATTTTTGTATATAAGATTGCTCCTGTGGGCATAGCAGGCTTGCAATTTTTCTATTAGGTCCTTGGTGTTTGTGCATCCCCCATATTTTCCTTTGATTCCTCAATGGAAATAGGAATCTTCAGACTTGCTTCACAAGTGGTTTAGCAATGGAGTATTCATCCATGTGTCTCTTATGTATGGTTTGAATTGATGCATGCTCTCCTGACGTAATATTATCATCTCTTGAAGAATCCTTCACTAGCACAACTGAAAGATCTTCTACGTTGGAACTCAATGCATCATCCTTGTTTGGATCCTCAATTCAGATAATAGAAATCTCATTGTACATCAGTGGATCTTCAAATATAGCAATCTCATTAAAGATGACACTCCTTCAAATAATGATCTAGTTTTGATCACTACCATCATCAATATGCTTGAGACTCCGTAAAGCAGAACATAATTATGCCTTTATGACTTTATGATCAAGCTTCTTCCTTTCTCATTTGGTATGTGAGCCCGTGCAACAATACCAAACATTCAGTAGCGGTCAAAAGATGGTTTTCTACTTCACCATTTCTTTTATGGTGTCTTCTTCTGAACAACCTTGGCAGAAAGCCTATTGGGAATATTATTAGTGCAACAAATTATGTCACCTCAAGTCTATTATGCATACCTTAGTCTGTAGGAAGCATCAAACCATGTCTACTAAATTCTGCAGATACAGGTTTGGGTATGCTGGTATGGCAATTTTTCTTTGGAGGGGTTGGATACATCATACATCCATAAAAAAGCATATAATAATCATTGATATATACATATTTTTGCCTAAAAACAAGAATTAAGTTCAGTTAACCACATAACATGCATATAATAAACAAAACAACCATAAATTCCATACAGAATACAAAATCTTCAACCATTGGCAAGGGCAGAGAGAAAGCACAAAATCTAGGAATGCAAAAGTTCACATACATTGGACGTTAAAGACCAAGAACTTAAGTTTTGAGAAGCATTGGAATGCAGTAATAGGGGTTGTGTATCTTTTAAGGGTTGACGTGATTATGGAAGCTTAATGTTTGATAGGTGTGTTGTTGTAGGATGGATTCTTACTTCATCTTGGTGTTGATTCCAAGCTCAACCAATCACCTCTCCATAATGAGCGTGGTTATTGATACTCCACCCATTTTTTTGGGGTTATCAGCAGCGGGAAAATGCATGGTTAAGCGCACTTGAGCTGGAGTAGCACTGGGATGGGTGACCTCCCAGGAAGGTCCACTGCTTCACCTCGGTGAGCATCATTTAGATGCAATGAGTGCTAAATGGATCATTCATTGTCATGAGTGATGGGTTCTTGTGAACCACTACTCATGAAACATGGGTCAATGAGTTTGGCTCGTAAAACTACACGGTTGAATCTTGATAGCAATATCACAATTTGACATGCCGTGGAAAGTACCTCCTACTTATCAATTGATGAGCTAAAGGGGCTTTATAATGAATGTTTCATAAGGCATAACACTTGCTGAAGGTTTTGCAAATGGGGTTGCAAGCTAAGTGGGATTAAACTTGGGGAAAACTCCATGGTCAAGCGTGCTTGAGCTGGAGTAGTATTGGGATGGGTGACCTCCTGGGAAGGTCTAGTGCTTCACCTTCGTAAGCATCACCTAGATGCAATGAGTGCTAAGTGGACCATTTATTGTCATGAGAGATGGGTTCTCATGAACCACTACTCATGAAACATGGGTCAATGAGTTTGACTCATAAAACTACACGGTTGAACCCTGATAACAATATCACACTTTGACATGCTGTGGAAAATACCTCCTACTTATCAAATGCATGGTGTTGAAAGCCTTCTTTGTTGGATAAATTCATCCAACTACCTTCTGGCCTCCTTTGTTTTGAGTTCCCGTGCAGTTGCCTCAGAGTTCTATTTGAAGGCTTTGTATGTTGTGACTCACTGTTCAATTGCGTCAATTCTATTCTGAAGGCTTTGAAAGCTTCGCTTAGGTTTAGATTTTTCATACTATAAGCCCAAGTATATCTAGAGACGTCATCAGTGAAAGTCAAATGTACCTCTCTTGCAAGAGATGGTGATTCATGGTGTACAAATCATGACACAATCTGAGGATGTTCCTTAGCATGTAAAGCCTTTCCTTTCTCAAATGTCTCGTGACGATTCTTACCAAGAACACATCCTTTGTGCACGCCTTTGGATGGAGAAACTGAAGGTAAACCATAAATCATATCCTTACGGCCTATCAACCGTATTCTTCTGAAATTCAGGTCTTATAAGCCTTAGCTTGCTTATCAACCTCAGCACTTGCTATTGCCTTAAAATTGTTACTTACACTCTTCACAACAAACTTGTTAGGCTAGAACTACAATTTTGTTTCCTGCTGAGTTATTTATATTTTGATGCACTACTAGCAGATTCACACTCAAATTTGTAGACATTCTTAAGTAATATAGCTTGATGCCTTCTTGACAGATCTCAATTGTATGTGATGTCTTGATCTCATGTGGAGCCTGTAACATAGTTGCAGAAGATATGAAGTTTTAGAAGAGCACGCTTGATGAAAAACTGACTGTTATAATTGTCTAAGGAATTCACTGGTTGACATAAACATGTTTGCTCAGTTCTTTCTATTCGTCATATAAGGCTCAACAAGGAGACTATTATGATTTCTTAAGTAATGTACTCAGTTGATTCCTTTTTGAACGATGTCCATTGTATTTGATTTGTTGTCAAGTGAAGGCCCGGAGTACACAGTTCCAGAAAATATGAAGTGCTAGAGGAGCATGTTGTTTTGGAAAAAATTGGATTTAATAAATGGCCAAGGAGTTCCTGGCCGACATAAGCTTGTTTTTGTCAGTTTTACCATTTCCAGCTGATTTATCTCTGAGAAAAGGCGACTAGGATGATCCACCAAAAAATTGAGTGTTTTTTTTGACTTGTTTACCTCTATGTAAACCTTATTAAAAAGCGATTTTTACTACTTGGCTACAGTTGCTATACAGAAATTCTGAAATTATAATTATAGAAATATTAAATGGGCATTTACTTATTTTATGACTTCATTTACTGAAAAATACTTTCCTGGGGTTTGGCTTTACTTTTGTAAGCAATGGTCGTTAACAATATTACTAAATTGTTTTTGTTTTTGGGTTCCAGTTCGGTTTCAGATACTTGTGTTGCAATGGAAGAGTGGGTTGCACACCCTTATGCAAAAACAGCCCTTGATGAAATTCTTCCTTGCGTGGACCCTGCAACTGCAAATCAGTCTTTAAACCAAAGCAAGGAAGTAACTGGCAAAGTGGTGGATGTTGTCAACAACGTGCTAAATAATTTTGCTAACAGAAACTTTCCTCCAAATGCTGGGTTTGTTTATTATAACCAATCTGGTCCTCCAGTGCCTACCCTTTGCAATCCTTATAATTCACAGTTGTCTGATCGGCGATGCAATGCCAGAGAAGTAAATTTCACAGATGCACCACAGGTAACTGCAATTGCTTTTCCCAAGTACTAGTAAGATTCAAAAAAATAGATAAGATGCTTGATTTAGTTATGGCTGATGTTATTTCTACTTGCAATTGTAGGTCTGGCAAAATTATACCTGCGAAGTTTCATCGTCTGGAAATTGTGTAACAACTGGAAGGATAACACCGAGTATTTACAGTCAACTAGTAACAGCAGTAAATATCAGCTATGGCTTGTACCACTATACTCCATTTCTTGTAAACCTGGAGGACTGTACGTTTGTGAGGGATACATTTAGTACCATATCCAGAGAAGATTGCCCTGGTCTTCGCAAACATCTTAAGTGGGTCTACATAGGATTGGTAATCATCTCAGCTGGTGTAATGTTTTCAATAATTTTCTGGGTCATATACAGCAAACAACGTCGACACAGAGAGGAGTATCTTAATAATAATCAATTTTCAGTTGGAGGCAAGGAAGAGAGAGATGCTAAGCCGGCATGAATTTGTTGTGGATGTTCTACCAGTACCTGATTTCCTTGACAGTTCCATATAGGTTGTATCTGTAATATTTCCTTTGCTCCTGATGCTTCATTGATGCTTTTGCTTTATAGGGTATGAAAGAGTGAAATTTACTTCGTCTCAATTAATGGGGAGGCATCATGCTTACCTAGAAGAAATTCATGTGCTATATGACTATTGCAACAACTCATTTGTGAGCTTGAAGTTGTGCATCCCTCGTAAATTAGAGTAAATTCATATAGTTTATTTTAGGATCGGTGTAATTAATATAGACATGCATCAATGCATAGAAGAATGCCTACAATGGAGGAAGAAACCAGGGATCTAGTCAAGTGACTCACCATATTGGATTTTGAGCCGGATCCTGATCCTGACTTACAGTGCAAGGTCACCTGACAAGCCGTAAATTAGAGTAAATCCAGAGTAAATTGTTTCAGTATCTCAGTGTATTTAAAATAGACGAGCACCAGTGTGTAGCAGAGCACATACAATAGAGGAAACTATATGAGTAGCGGCAAATGATTCACCATATTGGTTTTTCTATTTGACAGTGTAAGGTCATCTGACGACCGTTTTTTTGAGTTTAATGACTGATGTTGATGGTAGCATGTGTATGCATTGCTTAGCTTTCTGAGAAGCTTCAGGTAACACTATTAAAACAATCTAGCGAGTGAGATGGTCCTTATTATTGCAACTGTTTATACATTATAAATGCATTTCGATGTATCTGGAGTAAATCTGTACCATCTGCAGGGAAGAAATGATTGATGCTTAGATTCAATATAATTGATCTTGTTTCACTCTTACAATATAATCTTAGGATATGTGAATAGTTTTATTTTGTAAAAGATTCGATATTAAAATAAAATAAAATTGAGCATTGGCTTTTGTTTGTGGAAATACAAGTTGAAGTCCTAAAGAACATCTAGTATGATATGGTTAAAATTGTGATTCTTGATCTTTTAATGTTGGTTTTTAGTGAGTGGTCAAATCAAAGGTGTGAACTTTGGTTTTTCATTATTGATTTCTAGTGTGGTTGTTTGAAAGGAATTGTAAATTGTATAGTAGTCTTCTCTTAAAAAAAGTAGTTATATCTTTGTTAGATGCTCTTCAATCTTAAAAATAAATAAATATTATAGACATTTTGCTATAAATTAGTCTCATGTTAATGTTTAAAAAGAGCTAAATTATTGTCATGCTTGAATGAACCATATTTGTAAACTTAATATTAAAGAATGTGAAGGATGTTAATAGCATCTTTTGTTATCATGCTATTCAAATTTCTAGAGATTTTATATCACACTATTTCTCAACAGAGAATGGAAAGTTGATATTATCCATTTCAAATTTATGGAGATTTTATATCATACTATTTCTCAACTGAAAATGGAAAGTTGATATTATCCATTTTTTTTTAAAGAGATTTCTCTTAAGACGTCTTGAATCAGTAACTATCATTGAAATTGTAAGAGAAAAATAACACAAGAAATGTAAAACACTATCATTGAAATTGTAAGAAAAATAACACAAGAAATGTAAAAACTACTTGTATGGACCATTCCAAAAAAGACTTAGACCATTCCAAAAAAGACTTAGTGTAGTCAAGCTCTCCCATATGTTGATAGGAGCCAATTTTATCATGCTTACTTGTACTATAGCTTTGATATTTGAAATGATCCAAGTTTCACCCTAGCAACTATTACAAAAAAACAAAATCTTAAATAAATATTAAATACTCATATGATAAGATTTATCTAATATATAATATAAACTCATACTACATAACATTAGAGTGAAATCAGACTTAAATCTAATACCGAAGTGTGGAAAGGTTGTCGTGTTAAACAGTTTGGATAACTAAGAGGGGGTGAATCAGTTATCATCAAACAATTTTCTTCACTTTAATTAATCTGGAACAAACTTAAATCAAATAGATATTAATGAATATGAAAGCACACAACACTATGCACAAAGAACACCAAAATTTACGTGGAAACCCAAGAAGGGACAAACCACGAAGAATGTTAATTCTCAATTATTAAACACTGGTTAAGGTGATTTTTACAAGGGCTCACTGCTAGGTTGCTCACTACAGGGTGGCTCACTATCCGACTATTATAGCCAAAAATACAAAAAGGATTACTGCCAAAAGAGAAAGGTTCACTGCCTACAGAAAAAGGCTCACTGCCAATAAAAGAATGATGAAAGGGAATCCACCATTGAAAGAGCTATCACCAACAACATCAAATAGAATCTCACTGTCTGCTACCTCTGGTCATACACTTTCACACACTTCACAATGTCTAGATATGTAGATTTGCATTCATCACACTTGCTTGCTTCAAACAAAAGCATCTTATACTTATACCATTCCAAGCCTTCACAATCTCTCAAGTTGGCATAACACAATTTCATAATTCCTAAGTCGGCCAAGCACAATTTGAAATAGGTCACCACAAAAACATTCTTGTGGTGGAGAGGAATGAAATGTGGACCAAACATAGCCTCCTTGCTCAAATCAACATGCTATATGATATCCATAACCAAAGAATAAGATATACACGTTACAATGCAAACTGTGTCGGAGCACATTAACCAACTGCCAAATCAGTCCAGACCCAAAAGAATGTATTTTATTGTGTTACAGGAGGAATGGGACTAGGACAGATACAACCCAAAATAGATCTTTACAACACGACATCCGGAACCAGGTCAATCCAGATCATCAAGGCACCAAAACAAAACTTTGGCCAAACAACCAAGATATGTTGACATCAATGACAACCTTTAATGACAACAAGCAATCAACATCATCTCAACACATTCCAACAATCTCCCCCTTTGTCATTGATGGCAACATTCATCAATAACAAACCAACCAACTCAATGTCAGCATCAAGGACCATCTTGTCTTCTTTTCTTCTCCCCCTTTGACATCAAAGACAAAGGGAAAAACTCCCCCTAAAAAAACTTGCTCCGCCCCCCCATGAGGAAACCACCAAGCATTGATCCAGATAAAAATGAGCATATAGTACCCTGGACCAATGCACACCCCGGTGCATGTTATTGTAGACTAGGAGGGGGCAGAACCCCTAACTTCTGCCGGAGATACTCAAAAGTATCTTTTCTCAACAGTTTAGTGAAAATATCTGCAATTTGCTCTTTTATAGGTACATATTCAAGTTTTACTTCATTTTCCAACACCTTCTTTCTCAAGAAATGATATCTTATGGATATATGCTTCGTTTTGGAGTGTTGTACCAGATTCTTGGAAATGTTTATTGCACTAGTATTATCACACATAATTGAGATGAATTCATTAAATGATATGCCAAAATCCTTTAGCATTTATTTCATCCATAGTATTTAAGTGCAACATGAGGATGTTGCAATGTATTCAACTTTAGCAGTAGATAATGATACAAAATCTTGTTTCTTACTTGACCAAGTAACCAACCAAGAGCCAAGGAAATAAGCTCCATCACTTGTACTTCACTTGTTGTCAACACATCTGGCCCAATCAACATCAGTATAGGTTTTCAAAGTGAAATATGAGTCCTTTGGATACCACAACCCAAAATCTTATGTACCCTTCAAATATCTGAAGATCCTTTTTACTGCAACATGTGATTCCTTTGGTTCTTGTTGAAATATGGTTGCTAAACAAATTGCATACATAATGTTTGGTCTAGTGGCAGTTAAATATAACAATCCTCCAATCATTGATCTGTACATGCTTGCATCAACTTCAGGGGATTCATCTTCTTTTGTCAGCTTGCATCTACTAACAATAGGTGTACAGACCAGTTTAGAATTCTCCAATCCAAACTTCTTCAATAGTTCTTTTGTATACTTGGACTGAGAAATGAAAATTCCTTTGCTATTTTGATTTACTTGCATTCCAAGGAATAAATTTAGCTCATCTATCATGGACATTTTGAATTCCTTCTACATTTCATCTACAAATTTTATGGACATATCGTCATTTCCTCCAAAAATTATGTCATCAACATAAACCACAACAATCAATATCTGATCTGAGTGAGTTCTGTAGTATAAATTACTGTCAGTAGACCAGGCTTTTGAAATCCTTGTCCAATCAGGTACTTGTCTAATCTGCCATACCAGGCTCTAGGTCCTTGCTTCAATCTTTTTAAAGCTTTCTTCAACTTGCAAACAACATACGGGTCACTTTCGGACTTGAATCTCTCTGGTTGCTCAATGTAGACCTCTTCCTTCAGTTATCCATTTAAGAATGTAGAGTTTACATCCATTTGATAAACTTTGAAATCATTGAAAGCTACAAAAGCTAAGAAAATACAAATTGCTTCCACTTGGGCAACATGGGTATATGTTTCTTCAAAATCAATATCTTCAATCTGAGTGTATCCTTTGCAAACCAATCTTGCCTTGTTTCTCATTACCTTTTTGTTTTCATCCAGCTTGTTCCGAAACACCCACTTCGTTCCAACTACATTTTTGTCTGCTAGTTTGGGCACAAGTTCCCAAGTCAAAATTTTCTCTATCTGATCAAGTTCTTTTATTGCCTTCACCCAATTCTGATCATTGCATGCTTCTTCCACAATCTTTGGCTTAGTTTCCGAGAGTACACAGTAATACTTCCTCTTGAGCTACTTTGCTTCTTGTGATAGTTCCCTTATTCTTATCTCCAATAATCTATTTTTTTGAGTGTTTTTTCTGTACATACCTTGGAGTCCTAGTTGTAGTTGTCAGAGCCTCCTTTGACATCTAAGTTATCTGATTCATATTCAATATGCATGTTAGGAATTCTTTGAACATCTTCATCTACTTTCACATTCGCACTTTCAACCATCTTGTTCAGTCTCTTGTTGTAACACCTGTACGCTTTACTTCTTGTAGAGTAACCCAAGAATATGTCTCCATCAGCTCTACTGTCAAACTTTCCAAGATTGTCCTCATCTTTCCTAATGTAGCATTTGCTTCCAAATTTTTTGAAGTATTTTATTGTGGGAGCTCTTCCATGGCATAGCTCATATGATGTCTTTCCATACTTCCTCCAGAACAATACTCTATTAAGAGTGTATACTATTGTGTGTATCACTTCTCTCCAATAAACCTGTGGTAAACTTGCTTCCATGATCATTGTTCTACCTGCTTCTTGAACTATCCAGTTCATTCTTTCCACTACACCATTTTGTTGAGGTGTTATAGGGGAAGATAACCATCTTATAATGCCATGCTTTTCACAATATTTGTTGAATTCATTAGAAGTAAACTCTCCTCCTCTATCAGATCTTAAACACTTGATTTTCTTGTCAACTTCATTCTCAACTCTTGCCTTGAAAATCATGAACTTTTCCAATGCCTCTGATTTTTCTCTCAAAAATACAACCTAAGTAAATATGGAATAATCATCTATTAAAAGCATGAAATACCTCTCACCTTGTAAGCTTCTTGTTCTAGTTGGACCACATAGGTCAGTGTGTACAAGGTCCAACAATCCAATAGATGATTCTTCTTTTCTTCAAAATGTTTCTCTGGTCTGCTTTCCTCCTTGACATCCTTTGTAGATAGTATTGTCTAGTTTGGTCAATCTTGGAAAATCTCTAACTGCTTTTGATGAACTTATCCTTACCAAATTGTCGAAGTTGATGTGACACATCCTCCGGTGCCAAATCCAACTGTCATTGGACTCAGATACTAAGCATATTTTTGTAGCTCCTTCCAATTGATGCATATTCCCAATTGTTCTTTTTCTAGCTGCAATAATAGTTTTGGATCTCTTCTGGATCTCACAAACATCATCCTGAAACACCACATTATAGCCATTTTCACACATTTTTCCAACACTCAGAAGGTTATGATATAATCCCTTCACATAGTAAACATTTTTAGTGCTATGCTTTCCATCAAATGTAATAGAACCAATTCCAACAATTTGTGTTGTTTTATCATCTCCAAATCTAGCAAAACCTCCATCATATTTCTCAAGCTTTACAAATTTTTTATCACTGGTTATATGATTCGAACATCCACTATCAATCAACCATTCATCTCTATTTCTTTTAACAAATAATGCAGCTTTAGTGTTATGATTAGACTTCAGACAAATATTAGAGATATCACATCTAGGTTCATCCTTTTCAACCAAAAACAAACAATCCTTATGATCTGATTCATCATATGAAATGCTAGCATTCTCATTGACATAATATGCCTTTTTTTTTATCTTTTAAAACTTTTTCCTTATTCGTTTCTCCAAACACTTAGTTGCTAAATGACCAATCTTTCCACATCTAAAACATTTAAGTGGTAACATACCTTTGTACTTTCCAGTACCTTTCTTCAGTTTCCTTGTGAAATTTGCTTCCAACTTCTTTGAACTTTCACTATTCGGATCATCTTCTGGCTTTGTGGCTTTGAAGGTTGTTGCAATTTCTCCTTTTCCTTTCCAAATTTCCTCATTTCAAATGTGGTCAAGGTGCCAAATAGCTGCTCTCTAGTGAATTTCTTTGGATCATAAACTTCCTCAATGGCTAAGATCTTGTCACTGTAGCTCTCTGGTAGGGTCATCAAAATATTGTCCATTACATCTTCATTTGTCAGAGTACCTTGTTGATTTTTGACTTCATTTATTGCACTATCAACCCTCTGAAAGTAGCTTGCTATGTCCTCACCTTCTTCCATCCTCAAGTACTCATATCTACACTTAGCTATCAACTTCTTTGATAATTTGACTATATCATTTCCTTCATATATTTCTTTCAACTTTTCCCAAACTTCACAAGCAGTGCCCAATGAAATAACTTTTGTTAGCTCAGTCTTAGATAAAGCACTATAGATTACATACCTAGCTTTTTCATTCTCTTCATAGGAAAAAATCTCATCTGCAGAAGGACCACTTTCCGGCTCAACATATTTTTTCTCAACAACTTTCCAAGTCTTGTAACCAAGAGAGATCATGTAACCTCTCATCTGCAATTTACAAAAACTGTAGTTAGATCCATCAAACACAAGGACGATCAATTTGCGCACCATCAGATCTACCCCAAGCAATTAAGCTCTTCTTCAAGGAGCCAAAGCTTTGATATCAATTGTTAAACAATTTGGATAACTGAGAGGGGGGGTGAATCAATTATCATCAAACAATTTTCTTCACTTTAATTAATCTGGAACAAACTTAAATCAAACAGATATTAATGAATATGAAAGCGCACAACACCATGAACAAAGAACACCATAATTTACATGGAAACCCAAGGAGGGAAAAACCATGGAGAATGGTAATTCTCAGTTATAAAACACCTATTAAGGTGATTTTTACAAGGGCTCACTAGTAGGTTGCTCACTGCAAGGTGGCTCACTACTGGTTGGGCTCACTGCCCGACTATTATAGCCAAAGATACAAAAGGATCACTACCAAAAGAGAAAGGCTCACTGCCTACATAAAAAAACTCACTACCAACAAAAGAATGATGAAAGGGAATTCACCATTGAAAGAACTCACCAACAACACCAGATAGAATCTCACTGTCTGCTACCTCCATTCATACACTTTCACATACTTTGCAATGTCTAGATATTCAAATTCACATTCATCACACTTGCTTGCATCGAACAAAAGCATCTTATACTTATACCATTCCAAGCCTTCATAATTTCTTAAGTTGGCCAAACAAAATTTCATAATTCCTAAGTCGGCTAAGCACAATTTGAAATAGGTTACCACAAAAAAATTCCCGCATTGGAGAGGAATGAAATGTGGACCAAACATAGCCTCCTCACTCAAATCAACACACTGTATGATATCTAGAACCAAAGAATAAGATATACACGTTACAATGCAAACTATGTGCCAGAGCACGTTAACCAATTGCTAGATTGGTCTGAACCCAAAAGAATGTATCTTATTGTGTTATAGGAGGAATGGGACTAGGATAGATAAAACCCAAAATAGATCTTTACATCATGACATTCGAAACTAGTTCAATCTAGATCATCAAGGCACCAAAATAGAACTTCGGCCAAACAACCAAGATATGTTGACATCAATGACAACCATTAATGACAAAAAGCAATCAACATCATCTCAACACATTCCAACATGTAGTGGGGTGGGATAATTTCATATTTTGAACATCTCCATGGAAACAATCGAAAGGCTACATAGTTGTTTGTCAAGGGTTGGCATAATAGGGCTTTGAAGTTGGGTGGAATTGAATTTGATATTAATGAAGACCTCATTGCGAGCATTACTGGTCTATCTACTAAGGGTAGAAAGGTATATAGAGCTAAGGAGCCCAATGCTGCATTGTAGATCTTCTTTAAAGGGGATGAAGAAAAGAAGCTTGAGTGGGCTAAAAGCGGTGGCTACTTGCACAACTCCATCAAAGCTCTGTAGGGATATGTCGCTGAAGAACTTATGAGGTATATAACCTTAGAAGGTCGGTTCTCTACCATTAATGGTTATCACTTTGTTCTTCTGAATTACTTTAGACATACGAAGAAAGTTTCTTTTCCTTTCTATCTTTTGGCTTCTTTGGAAAGTGGAATCAAGGATCACAAATGAAATCTTAAAATTTTTGTGCTACATGTTAGTTTAATTCTCCTAATTTTGGATTATGCCAAGTATTATGTGGTTCCTAAGTAGCCTGAGAGGGCTCCTAAAAGAAAGAAAAATAAACTAGCTATGGAGTATGAAACTGTGTTGGAGGAGGAACCTGAGAATAGTTTGAAAGGGAAAAAAAAGAAAGTGGTTTTGGAGGAGTCTGGATTGGAAGAGGATGAGGATTATGAGCCCGAGTTAGAGGCTTCTATGGAAATTTGATTGCAACCCCCTGCTCTTGGTAAGAGTGGAAAAAGAGGTAAACCTGCCCTTGCTTCAACAGAGTATGAAACTTGTAGCAGAGGCTGAAGTGGAAAACCTTGTAAAATTGGGACAAGTGCTCCCTCAACCCTCTTGAAAGATTTGAAAGTTGCTGTTGGGGATAAAACTCCTACGCCCCCTGTTTCAGGGTCTAAGAGAAAAAGGGTTTGAAGGATGGTAGTAAGAAGAAGTTGGTGAAGAGGACTAGTAGCCCTACATAGGAGGAGTCTACTAATTCTCCTCTTAATGTTGTTGGCGAGCAGGATACAATGGTTACCCCCGATGAGGGGAAGGAGAGATAGAATGGAAGGATGGTTGCAGATGAAATTGCGAGCTCTCTTCATAAAATTCAGACATCAGTGGTTGGGGCTAAAGGGAAAGAGGTATTTGAGTGCCAAGAAATGAATAGTATCTCCTAGGAGGACGAAGTGAAGGCCATGGATGCGTTTAATTTTAACCAGGAGGATCTGCCTGATGTTTTGGGTCTGGCGAAGGAGGGTACTATTTCCCTGTTTAGATTGTTCAAATGGGCTTTCCATGAGTTTAATATGACCAATGTGAAAGTTTGAGGGGCTATGAGTAAAGTTGGGGAAACTTCACAGTCTTCTCTATAGGCTCAAGTTGACCAATTGCTTGATGCTTTAAAGATTGTTGCGGAGGAGATGCTTAAGCTTAAGCATATTTTCAAACAAAGGATTGTGGCCTTGGAAGAGAAAATGGAATGGGTTAACATGAAGTTGGATAAGGTTGTTGAAGTGACTAAATCTACTATGAGGAATGAAGTGAAGGGCCTTAGTATCCTCAATGAGAAGGCTAGGAAATGGATGGAGGAAGCTCCTGATGATAAGGAAACTCCTGGGAATAGGCAAGTGATGGAGGAAGCTTTGGCTAGTAAGGCTGCTGATGGGATTGCTGCTGGTTTGAATGATGTTTTGGTTAAAGAGGTAGATGTTTTAGGGCTTGGTCCTAGGACCCACAACAAGACTAAGCTACAAGCTGGGGTCCCTATCAAAGAGATTTCTGAAGTTATGGATGTGCATCAAAAGATAATTGAAAGTGACATGGAGGCTACCAATATTATGAATAATTTGTAGTTTTTTGTTGTTGTTCCTCCTTTTTGGCAGCTGTTATGCTGATGTTTTGCTATGTGTTGGTTGTTTGTTGATCTATGCGGTTATCTTTTGAAACAACTCTCATTTTTGTAAAAGTTTTCGAGGCCCCTTCAAAACTTGCTCTACCTCTAATAAAAAACATACAAATTAACAAAATTTAATTACTTTCATTGTTAATATTGATATATATTATTTAAAAAGTATAATGAAATGTTCAAAAAATACAAGTTTCAACTACAAAATGACAAAAAATATAGAAAATTTATAACCACTCTTAATATTTAGTTGCTAACACTATCAACATGAATGTTTGAGTTTGAGTTGTTTCCAATATGAGGGATTATCTAATCAATTTGTGTGACATATTTGAAGTGAACATTTTAACATGCAATTGAAGTTTGAAAATATTGAAGAGTTCATTGATTATGAAATTACATAACATTATGCTTGACTACTAACTTTTTGTTTTTCTCCTCTTATTTCTTTGGATTAAATAAGTGGAGCTATACATGGGACCAATTCTTCTTTGCAACAAAACTGGCAACCTAAAAAAAAGATGAATGAGAATGATCCTTAACTTTGCTTCATTCTTGTCATGTTATGTCATGTCCATCATTCAATATGGTTTATTTGAGCTAATTTAGTTTTATTTCTCATTGCCTATTAGTTTGTTAAATATTGAATCACAAACAATGACATACAAGTCAATATGTTTGAAGAAAAGTTGTCTTGTTGCTATATATCTTTCAAAGGTTCATGAGCCTTTCTTGCACCTCTTCATTGTTAGGAGGCACTTTCAAAGGTTTTAGGACATAGGATACAACAAAATTTAAAAAAAAAAAAAGACTCAAAGGATAAAAGAAAAATAAGCTATAAGTTACAAATATTAATAAATTAATAATTTAATAATAAGATTATATCTTTTAATCTCATTGTATCCTATCAATCATTATCAATAATCTTTTTGCTTCAATTGTGTTACCTTGTGCCATTTACTCAACTCTACATTCATCATTATCATTTGAAGAGGTGTTTACACCCCAAGCATATTCTTCAACAAAATGAAATAGCTAGCATATCTAGTTTGCACACACTTGAGGAATACTTTACTTGAAAAGACCCTCAAGAAAGAAAGTGAGTTGTAGTGGTTACAAATGAACATCTATATATTTCTTGCTTCTATCACCACCCTCTTCACCCAATCTATTTTTCTTATGTCTCAAAGCATTGTTCAACATATGAACATAACATGTGGTCCAAAAAATATGTTTGTAAGCAGCCTTCACCATCATGCCATTACTTGCATACATATGTTGAATCAATTTTGAGGTGTCAACCATCTTTATGATGTCCTTTAAAATGTGAATTTTAAGTATGCATCCTTCCACTTCATTGAACAATCAACTTTAAGAAAATAAGATCCAATTACACATTTGGAAATGATATTCATGAATGGTCAATATCTAATGTTAGTCTTGTAACTAAGGGTTAATTTTAGGTTAGATTAGAGATTAGCAAATCAACAAAGACTAAGAAACCCAAAGGACTATGAAGTACAAAGGAAATTAAATAAAAGAACAATTATACCTGTTCCTCGAATCTTCCATGATTACCTCCATAGCACCTTCTAACTTGCTGATTGTCATATTGCCCTCAGACCGAATGTGCAAGCAATCTTTGACGAAGTCCTACACAAGCTTTGAAGGATTTGAATCTAAATGCCTATGCCTATGACTGTGATTAAAAATGCCTATGCCTAAATATGCCAATACTTAACGAAATATCACAATAAATGCTATGATGCCTGTAAAATGCCTAAGTGTGTCAGTGTGTAATCTAAAAATGAGAGCAAAATAGCATTTTATAGAAAATGCCATTTTGAATGGATGAACAAGATTGACCTGTGACAAAAGCCTAAAATCAGAGGACGAGATTAAATTAGATAATCCCTAATAAGGGTTAGGGCAAAATCCTTAAACGAGTGGTCAAGATTTTATCTAAGAAGATCGAATCGGTGGTGGAGAATAAATGAAATAATTAATTAGAAAATAAAGATTTTCAAAAATCAAGAAGATAAGAGTTGAACTGAAGATCAGATTTGAAAAATCAATAATCTGCCTGATTACTTGATTTTTGGAGGAAAGTTACCAATTTGAATTAAATTAATTCAAAATATGGATTTTGTGAAATAATAAATAATCGATTTTCAAATTATTTACCCAAATGGACTGTCAGTTAAGAATGTGATGACATTTTAAATAATTTCATTTATTTAAAACGAGAGGAATATTAATTTTGGTAATTAAATAATTAAAGATAATTATTTAATTTAGCAGATAAGACTAATAATTAAATAAATAATCAATTCATTTAATTATGATAATTAGTGACATATCGAATAAATAAATAAAATTTATTTTTTTAATAATCAGGAAGAAATAAATGAAGAAAGGTAATTAAATAAATTAAGAAATTTATTTAATTAGGGGAAGACTTAGATAATTAATGACGTATTTAATAAATAAATAAAATTTATTTATTTAATAATCATGAAGAATAAAAGAGACATGAATTAATTAAATAATAATGTATTATTTAATTAATAGTCGAATGTGGACTAAAGACATAATTAAATGTCATAATTATGCTAGGACGAAAGTGGTAAAAATAGAGCTTGCAGGCCTAGGTCATTTTAAGTGTCTACATTTTTCCCCTCTTTGTCATAATGTAGCATGTCGCATTGTGACAAAGAAAATAAGTCAAAGCCATGCCCCAGTGAAGGTATAGAGTATCAATGCCCCCTCGGGAAAATTTTTAAATTTTGCGTCAGCGGTAGAAAAATTTGGAAAGGGTCTTGATAAGTCAATTTGATGACCAGAAAAATGATGGCATAGATGGTTTCAGATTATGACATGTTTAAGACAACCAAGGTGGTGGTCAAAGTTGGTCAAATGAGCCTCTAGTAATAACCTAGTTGACAAATGCCACTTTGACTTTATAAATAGGTTGACAAAAGGGTAAAAGCCAATTCATTTTCACTATTCACTTTGTAAATTTTTGAGAGCTCAGAGCGAAAAGGAATGCAGTGAGGATGGTGATTCTAGTCATAGAGCATCATGAGGAGATCGTGCGAACCTTTAGGCAGCCAAAGGGCTCAGAGCCAGTGGTATGTACCCCTAACCCCCTTTGTAATTTTTTCATTTTGCGTGCCAAAAGTAGGTTTCTAGGATGAACAACAAATGCACTGCGACGCATGTGCGTTCGCGTAAGCCACATTTGACTTCGCGTTTGACACATTTGATGCGTCGCAACGCAAGTGCAAAGGTAATTTCGGGCAGAACGAGGTTTTGCGTCGCATTTCCAAAAACTGCTACGCATTCGCCTTTTTGAGTCGCATTTGAAGGCTGGAATGCCGCATTCATCATTTTGCGACACAATCGCCTATTTAAGTGACACATTTGAATGGAACGACACAAGTGTCAAATTTTGTGCCGCAAGTGCTCTGATGCAACACATTTGATTTGCCGAACGACGCAATTGGCATGTCACAACGCATTTGAAGCATGAAACGACACACTCGTTGTTTTGTGACACAATTGCAGTCAACACGACACATTTGACGTTAACTTTGATTGGGGCTGATTTTGATGCTTTTGAAACTTGAAATGCTTTTAATGATACTGACAGTTGTGTAGAAGGTACTGACGCATTGTTTGGCTTCGTGCAGAGGCAGCTTGCACTGATATACATGCGAGAGAGCATACCAACGACTTTCTGGTTTGTTGATCAGCTGAGCCCGTGAGAGTGGGGACGATTGATGTCACTAGGTTTGTATTATGTCGCCTATATGCCCGCTATTCGGGAAAATAGAGGACTACTGACTGCACTATGTGAGCGTTGGAATTCAGATAAATGTTCCTTCCACCTACTGATAAGAGAGGCGACCATTACACTAGAGGATGTGTACTGCATTCTACATGCACTGATCTAAGGAGAGCAGATCATCTACGACCCTCGCCATGGCGAGCAAACCTTCAGGGTGTACTATTGAGATGAGGGCGCAGGACTTGGCATCTAGGGATACAAGATCTGCTGGGAGTTTATGGCAGAGCATTATGCTCGATTTGATGCGTTCCTGGCAACACTGATTGGTGGGATATTGATTCCTGGCCGTCATAGACATGGGTTCCCTATTGGCTGGGGAGACGTCTTAGTTTGGATGAGATGGGACAAGACAGTGTATGTTTGGGGCCCTTGTTTATTTGGCACATTCTACCACTAGCTGCACAAGGTTGTTTACCAGAGTGCAGAGAGTATCTCTTGCGGGACCACACTGATGATGATTTGGGCCTAGGAGCATATAGCTATATTTCATCTGCCGATTTAGAGACCACAACTGGCCAAGGGGATGCCCTCTGCCTATTACTATGTCGGTGCGCTACAACAGACACAGATGGGTGAGACCAGTTGGTGGCAGCATCAGATCGATACTATGGTGTTGTTTATTTGGAGGCCATATAGAGACTGCTAGAAGTGGGATGATGAGGTGGACCATCTCATCCTATGCAGACAGTATTGATACTTGATTGGCAAGATAGTACAGAGCCAACTGATCATAGAGATGTATCTACTACAGCGTGTCCTCAAACAGTTCGAAGAGCAGTAGGGTGTACCTGCAAAGACACTTGAGTATGCTCGATCTTCCAGAGAGTATGCTTGGGGGCCAGCCATTCCAGTAGCATTCACTGAGCAACAGATCAATGGGCTAGGAGCTCAGCCGTGGGGATGGAGAGGGGGGATTGCAGATCTCGGGACCACAACAAATTATGACCTATGGTGGGAGGCACATAGACCAATGCCGTTGATAGGTCTAAATGGGCCAACACCCGTGGACATGAGGTCAGTCATACCACGTGTGCCAAGGGTTAGGAGAGGAGGAAGAGGCAGTGATAGGGGTAGAGGCCAGGGGAGGGATGGAGGCAGGGATGGAGGTAGAGGGAGAGATGGAGGCTGGGATGGAGGCAGGGATAGAGGTCGGGATGGAGGTAGGGACGGAGGCTAGGGTGGAGATGATGGGGGTGATGTGGATGATGGAGGAGATGGCTAGAGACGGATGGGGATGATGAAGAGATGGTCAGAGACAGGGCAGGAGGGTGCACCCATGTGTGGTGAAAGTAGCACTAGATGCTATCCGTGAGGTGGCCAAGAAGGGGGAGAGAGAGGAGGAGGAGCTACTAAAGCAGGAGGGGGAGGAGGAGAGACAAGAGGAGCCATTGGCAGAGGAGGCGAGACAGGAGGAGGATGTGCCTTGCGATGAGGGAGTCAATGGAGAGGACGCTGCAGAGGATGATGATGATGATGATGCCATGGATGAGGCTAAGAGACTTCTCAGATGGAGGATGGTGGAGGGAGATGAGGAGATACCCTCCAGCTCGATGCTGCCTCATGATGCCATGACATACCAAAGGGTGGAAGACCTTTAGAGGAGATTGGATGAGAGTGTTGCACAGGTCCGAGCACTGCAGTCAAAGCTAAAGGTGGCTCAGGTAGAGCGGGATCAGGTAGTGATCCATCAATAGGACTCAGCTCAGTGGTGTGTAGAGTTTGCAACATTATATATAGGGCCCTCTACGGATATTGCTCATGAGCTGGCCAGGGTGAGTACGAGGTTGGGACAGTATAAGCCACTATATGAGCAGATAGTGCCCCTTGAGTGACGAGATCCTCCATATTCATGGTCACAGATGAGGACATGCAGTGGTCATCGATTAGGGAGTGGGAGCGGCAATAGGAGCCATACCAGTGCAGGAGGATCCAACTCCTAAGGGCATACATCAGGGCATAGGTCCCACCACTCACACAGGCATGCCTCGAGTCACCATTCGAGCCACGGTCATGGGTCCCCTAGTTCAGGGCAGAGATCAATATAGAGGCAACCTCTAGTGGTAGATCCATCAGCATCATAGAGTCAGGTAGCAATGACGTCCTAGGTGTCCATTACTGTGGAGATGATGCCATCAGTGTCAGTTCCATTGGTTGCATAGGCAGAGGCTGCTACAGATCCCCCCATCATTTCAGTGCCAGTCACAAAGCTCCAGCCGCCACACTCTTCACCACAAGGGGATGATGAGAGTTTGAGTCTACCCTAGGGGCATGTTTGTCACATTTTTTTCCATGTTATGACACATTATGTATATATTATTGAGCCTGCGAGCTCCATTTCTAAGATATCTCTTTGACTTTATTTTGTGACATTGTATATTTCTGAGATGATATTATATGATGATGCAGTTTTGATGTGGCCTACATGTGTGTTATGCAATGTTATTTGATTTATGCATTATGATATATGTGATGTGATGCTTTATGTATGCTGTTGGTTTATGATGGATGATGGTATCATTTATATATCTTTCCATGTATGTCCTATGATTCTTACCTATGAGATGATACCATGATGATGTAATGCTTCTTTATATGTTTTGTCAATTTTTGTGATGATGATAATGATATGCATAATGTATTTGTTTGAATGGATGCCATTTTTATGAAAATGTGAATGCAATGAAATGTTACATGGTTTAATGCTATGGATGATGTATGTATGGACCTAATGCAATGTTTATATGATCATGGATGCACTTATGTTTTTGTATGTCACATGATATCATCATGAGATGGACATGAGAAGATGACCAGACCGATGAGAGAAGATGATCAGACCGAAGGAGATGCGTGTTAGTTCCTAGACTAGATCCTTCAAAACCTTACCATAGGAATTTAATATTTATTTCTCTTAATCATCATTGGGAAGACTATTGTAATGGACAACAAACACCATGATATGACATAGATCAAGGTGTGCAAGGTCATACCATCACATTTAGACAAGCAGTCACAGACAAGGATGATCATGACTCATACTAAGAGCGTGATTTCCCCAGTCTTTTTATCATAACCAACCGCAAGCAAAAAAGACAAGAAGGACAATTCATGAAACATCGTTGCTTCTCTAAATCCTATTTCCAGGAAATCCTTGAGAAACTAGCATCATGATTGCCAAAATACAAAATAGAGCCCTTATCATGATACATCATTTTTTTTCTAAATCCCAGAGTCAGGACCTCGCTTAGAAACTAGTAATCATGCACATCAATCGTCATGATACGTCGCTACTTCTCTAATTCCTGTTATTGGGATCTCACTGAAAGAATAATATCATGATAAAAAGCCAAAAGAAAAGTGCCAAGTGTTTGCCAAGTGCTTCTGGGTACCCATTGTTTTAATGTCAAGATTTCAATTTTGATGATGTCGAGATGCCAGGGTGTCAAGGTTTTGATGATGTCAAGATGATGATTGTCGAAGATTTCTAAATTTAGGAAGGACACATCCTAAATAATGTTGATGTCGAGAGGATTGATCCCTAAATGTCAAAAGGGATCCCTCGAAATGATGACAATGCCTAGGAAGGACACATCCTAAGGCATAAATGACAGAGTTTGTTCTTCAAAAGGACACATATGAAGAATACTGATGTCAAGAGGAGTGATCCTTAGATGTCAAGAGGATCCCTCAAAATGTCGAATGACAGTGACGATGCCTAGGAAGGACACATCCTAAGGCATGAATGAAAAAGGCTATTCTTCAAAAGGACCCATTTGAAAGAACCAAGAGTTGAAAGTTTGACAGGTTATGATGATTTGACTTGTTTTGACTGAGTTTGATTTGTGTTGACTATGTCGATATTGTCATGATGATACGGTTGACGTGCCGATGAGATTGTCATGCTAAATAAATGATTATTTCACTTTATTTTAGGAGTTTTTCCAGTTGGAAAATGATTTGTCTTGACTTGAAGACTTTTTACGTGTGTGCTAGTGTAGTGCCATGAACCCTAATGGACTAACCTAGTGCGGCCTCGGGGGCTCATCTACAGATGGCCTTGCCTACGTCATACACTCAGAGACCTCGTAGTTCGACATGATCAATGACTTTGTCTTGATGACCAAAAATTAAGTCATGATTTTATTTTGACAAACCTAAAAGGACTGACCTAATGTCTCAGGGACTCGAAAATGAGCCTTGCCTACGTAGAAAATGCGCAGAGACAACGTAGTTCAGACGAATGACAAAGACTTAATTATTTTGGACCTAACAAGAAATGACTGTTTTTGTGCTCTTCGAGCAGTTTGACGTTTTGTTGTGGTTTTCTTCAGGACGTTTTTTTAGTTTTTAGGTCTTTCTTCAGGAGACGTTTACGATATTTTGGTCTTTAGGTTTTCCATGTTTTGGTATTTTTGGGACTTTGCCATGTTTTTGGTCTTTTTTTTGAGGGCTTTTTATGATGTTTTTTTTGTCTTTTTTTTTTTTTTTCAAGACGTTTGCTTGATGTTTTGTCTTTTTTTTTTCAGGACTTTTCCATGTTTTATCTTTTTAGGACTTTTAGCAATTTTAAAACCATCTTGACATCCCAGCTACAATAGTTACATGATAATTTTTCCCCGGTCCGGTCAAGACATGACGGTTACTAAAGGGGCACATTAGAAAGAGATGTGCCCGGGGTGCCAGATGGATAGTAGCCAGGATGTGATGTCAACCTTTTATCAACCATGAAATGAAGGGAATGATGTGGTGGTGACGAAAAATGTATCTCATCTTAGGCCATGACAGAGAAAGTAATAGTAGATGGCGGAGCAATGATTGATTACGCATGGCACCTGTTTGCTAGGTTTTCACTATTGGACGAATCATTTTTCTTTACTATTTTTGTCATTTTTCTATTTTTTTTGTGGTGCTATCAAGACGCTTGTTTGCCAAGTTTTCATCAAGGCAACAATTTTTTTATCTTTTTTTCATTTTTTTTGTATTTTATAGTTTTCAGCTCGATCTCTTGATGCTATGCGTAGAACTTTTGCAGATGTAAACTATTGATGGGCTCTGTCAGTTGTTCACCATATGGAGTCGCCAATTGATAAGCTCTAGAACCAAAAGAAGATATGATGATGTAAGGACCCAACTAGTTTCGTTCAAACTTTCCCGACTTTTCTCTATTAGCCTGGTTTTTAGGGTTCTGCATGAGAACTAAGTCGCCAATGTCAAATTTCCTGACCATGACTTTCTTATTGTAAATGTGACAAAGATAGTTCTGATACGCTTGTAGATGGTTCAGGGAATTTTTCCTTCTTTCTTCTAACATCTCCAGCTCGTGCAAGCATGATTGTCTGTAATCCTCATCATTGGTCAGACCCTTCAGGGAGACTCATAGGGAAGGAATTTCAACCTCAATGGGCAAGATGGCCTCAGCTCCAAAGACCAGGGTGAAGGGAGTGGCTCCTATAGGTGTACGAATGCTAGTGTGGTAAGCCCACAGAGTAGGATTGAGTTGTATATGCTAGTCACGACCTACGTCATTAAAAGCCTTTTTGAGGATTTTAACAATGGTTTTATTTGATGCCTCAACTTGATTATTTCCTTGTGGGTAATATGGAGATGAAAAATGGTGTTGGATGTGAAATTGCTCACATAACTCATGAACATCTTGATTTTTAAATGGACGTCTGTTGTCAGTGATGATGGATTGCGGTGATGATGAATTTGTGGCCATTGGACGAGGTAGGATGAATCTTTCCCACAAGGTCGAGTCCCCATTGAGCGAAGGGCCAAGGAAAAGTGATTAGTCAAAGTTCTATGCTGGAGCATGGATCAAATAACTGTGAATCTGGCATTGGCGACAAGTCCTGACATATTCTATTGCATCCTTTTCAATGATCAGCCAATAGTACCCAAGTCTCGTTACTTTCTTGGCTAGAGTAGGACCACTCGAATGAGACCCACATATAAAGTCATGTACCTTGCGTAAGGTTGTACGTGCTTCGTTGGTGTCGAGACATCTTAGGAGGGTGTCATCAAAGCTACAGTGGTAAAGGGTGTCACTGACGATGGCATATCTCGCAGATTTTTGGATAAAGGACTTCCTCTGGTTATTGGATAGGTTAGGTGGAATGGTTTGAGACTTAAGGTAGTCATAAAGATCTTGGTACCAGGGAGAGTCGAGACCAACAAGTTTGTAGACCATTTCTGACTCTGGAATGTCATAGGTGGGGACCAACAATTGTTCTATTAGGAATTCCAGCCGAGTCATGTTGCTTGGAATGTCGAGGAGAGAGCCTATTGTGGCCATGGCATCTACTGCTTTGTTATGTGTTCTCAGAACTTGTTCAAAAGTTACCATGTGAAAGTACATTTGGAAACTATCAACCATTCATTTGTAGGGCATCAACTTCTCATCTTTTCTGTCATAGTCATCATTAACTTGGTTGATGACTAATTGAGAATCCCCATAGACATGTAGTGTTATGATTTTCCACTTTATCGCCATTCTTAGTCCCGTAACCAGTGCCTCATATTTCGCCACATTGTTTGTGCATGGGAAATCTATGCAAAATGACTTAGGAATGGAGTCTCCTTGAGGGGTGATGAATAGGATTCTTACCCTCAAGCCATGATTTGTGTGGGATCCATCAAAGTTGAGTCTCCACGGTGACTGAGGTTCCATATGAAATATCAACTCATATGGAATATCTACCACTAACGGGTGATCACTTTGTAATGGTGCATCCACCAGCTGGTCTGCTATGACTTGTCCTTTTATTTCCTTTCTTTCTACATATTGAATATCATATTCGCTCAGAATCATGACCCATTTTTCCAGACATCCTGTTAACGCTGCCCGACTTAGTAAATATTTGAGGGGGTCAATCTTTGCTACTAATTGTGTCTGATGGCTTAACATATAATGCCTTAGCTTCTATGCTACAAATACCATGGATAGACAAGCCCATTCAATTGATGTGTAGTTCAATTCATACCTGACCAATCTCTGACTGATGTAATATATAGCTCTTTATTTTTCTTCATGGTCGTTTTGCGCTAGTAATGCCCCCAGTGCTGAATTAGTGGCAGAGATGTACAAGATCAATGGTTTTCCATGAATGGGAGGCATGAGGACTGGCGGTGACAGTAAGTAGTCTTTTATGTGCTGAAAAGCTTCTTGGCATCTATCTGTCCACACAAAGGGGATACCCTTGCATAGGAGATATTGGAATGGTTGGCATTTATCGGCCAATTGGGCTATGAAGTGCCGAATGGATTGTACCTTGCCTTGTAGGGTTCTAAGTTCACTGATTCCTCTGGGTGGAGGCATGTCTATGATGGCCTTTACTTTTACTGGATCAACCTAGATGTCTCTTCGAGAAACTATGTGTCCCAAGAGTTTACCTGATGTTACACCAAAGACACATTTCTTAGGATTTAGCCAGACTTTGTATTCTTCCAGTCATTTGAAAATTGTGTATAACACTTTCAAATGATCCTTTCTTGTTATTGATTTAGCCAATAGGTCATCTACATAATCTTCCATTATTTTATGCATCATGTCATGAAAGATTGTGGTCATAGCCCTTTGATATGTGGCACCTGTATTTTTGAGTCCGAATGGCATGACATTCCAATAGTATGTACCCCAAGGGCAGGTAAATTCCATTTTGTGCTGGTCTTCTGGGGAAATGTGAATCTGATTATAGCCAGAGAAACCATCCATGAGGGGCAACATTTCATATCTTGCTGTGAGGTCAACTATGATATCAATATTCGGTAAAGGAAAGTCATCTTTTGGGCATGCCTTATTTAAGTCTCTGAAATCTATGCAGACTTGGATCATTCCATTTGGCTTTGTTACTAGCACCAGGGTAGATATCCATTTAGCATAATCGATAGACCGTATGAAGCCAGCGTCTAGAAGTTTCTTCAACACAACCTTGACCAACAGAGCAACCTAAGGATGCATTTTGTGTAACTTCTGTTTAACTGGTTTGGCATTTGGCAATAATGACAGATGGTGCAAAACTAGTTCTGGGTCTAATCCTAGCATGTCAGCATAGGACCATGCGAAGTTGACTTTCCATTCAACAAAGAATTTGTGGAATTTCGGTCTCTCTTCTCCAGTGAGGGATGCAACAAAGAGGACCATTTTAGGATCTTTTGCAATTGCTATGTTGTCTTCTATGGTGTCTTTGATAAGCATAGTTGATTTCTCTTGTTGTATGGGAAGAAAGTCCAGTCCTCCATCTTTGGGAGCCTCAAAGAGCTTTTCACCCACAGATACGTCCTTTTTTTACTTTTTTGTCGTTAGAAGGTGCCTTTCGGTTTTCACCTAAAGACGTTTCATTTTTTATTTTGTTTTTATTTCTAATTTTGCAACTGGAGGACGGAGCAGTCTTGCCGAAGTAGGCCACACAATCCAAATCAATGGCGAATCCTGACTTGTGATCACCATTGGGTATGCTCTCATGTAATCACATAAACTCTGCAATTGCCTCATCATTCTGAAAGGTGTCTAGGACTGGTGGGCCTTGTTGGTCCCAATCGACTAGTTAAGGATAAACTAGGGAAATGCCATCATCAGTGTTGGTGAATTGAGGGGAGGATGCATAAAGCATGTAGACAGATTCAATGAGGTTGTAGATGAAATTACCTCATCCAATTCCACATCAGACTCTATCCAATATTCCCCTTCGCTTGTCTCATATTCATTGTCAAAATAAGGGTTGGACTCAGAGTCATGATTGTTAGTGTCATTTGGTAATTCTGATGGGATTCAGATGGTGGGGTTTGTAGGTCATGGGGAGTGGTAGTGGAACTTTGACTATTTGGTGCCTGATCAATTTTAAATGTTTTCCAAAATCTCTATTCAGAGGTCAGTTCCCTCATTTCAATAAATAAATCATCAAGGCAACAATCACTTAAGGATCGTTCAAAGAAAAATTTCCACTCTTGGGAGTCAATTTTGGTGAGGGTTTCCTTAGCAGTCTTGACACTTTCCGAAGCATGCACTCGCTCACTCGAAAGTCCATTGGTATGTCGATCATCATTGTCAGGCGATCCAAACCCTAATCCAAGATACTTTGGTATTTTGAAAGGTTCTATGGGCTCTCTTCGTCCAATTTTATTTTTTCCTAGGCCACTAGTGCCATTGTAGCCTTTAGCCTTCATTATGTCATACCCCTTGTTGTATTTCTTAACTGGTAATGGGGGTAGTTTGACCATATCTTTATAGAGCCATCCTGTGATTTTAATTGTGGAAGATGGTGGTGTGGCGGAAGACGTGGACAGAATGGACGTGGAAGATGATGTGAGTGTGGATGGGTCAATGTATTTAGAAGACGAGGGGCCAGAAGCCTCTCGATTGATAGGCACCTGGTTTTTAGAGATACCCCTTAGATTGGTACAATATTGGAAAGGGTCAGGGTCTCCATACATGGTTATTTTTGTGTCATCAAATGGGAACTTTAAGCATTGATGATATGTGGATGGGATGGCTTTTAAGGCATGAATCCAAGGGTGGCCGAGCAAGATGTTGTACGATAATTCCAAATCCAGGACCTGGCAGGTTGTGTGCATAATGACTGGTCCCACTCTGATAGGGAGAGAAATAACACCACGTGAAGAGCATTCTTCGTCATCATATGCTTTGATCACTATACTCTTTGTAGAATGCACACATGCATTAGAGAATGCTAGAGCCTTAACCAGTTTTAGGGAGCATATGTTCAATCCTGCTTTGCCATCTACTAAAACCCGTCTAACTTTGTGCTTATGGACAAAAGTTTCAATGTGCAATGCATCGTTGTGGTTGGTCTTAGGTGATAAGTAGTCATGATCGAAAAAGGTGACGCGGTGAGGCGTAGTGAGGTATCCCACCATGGTCTCAAACTAATTGAAATCAATGTCTTTAGGGACTGATGACTCTTGTAAGGTTTTATCCAGTATAGCTTTATGCATGGGAGATATGCGAAGCAACTCGAGTATAGAAATTTGCACGTGAGTCTTGCCCAACTGTTCAATAAGGTTGAACTAACTCTTTGGTTGCCACTACTTTGTGGTCGAGGTGGGTTTTGACTGTTTAGAAGATGGGCCAGGTATGGTAATTTTAGGTTGCCTAGCAGGAGGCAGACCAGCTATGGTGACCTTGCCACTTCGAGTAGTAGCATTGCATTGGGGTGCTCTCTTTACCGTAATGGTATTGATGTATTTTTCGTCATTTCAGACATTATTTATAATAGGTCCACCAGAATATTCATACTTGGCTCGGGCGAAGTTATCTTGATTATTGTTTATCTCTGGACCTGACGTGGAAGCATTATGAGAACCATGGTCCTGCAAAGGATTCTTATGAATAGTATGATCTGCATTGGAGGCGAATTGTGATCCTTCTACTTCAATGATACGACTTTTGATAAGGTCTTGTACCAGGTTTTTCAGTTGTTGACAGGTAGAGGTTTTATGTCCTTTTTCCTGATGATAATCACAAAATGCATTATCATCCCACCATGCTAGCTTGAATTGCCCTGGGTCATATGGTTTTGGTTCCTGAAGTGTGATGACACCATTCTAGAGGCATTTCTTGAGGACTTCTTCAATGGGTTCACCCAAAGGAGTGTATGTGTGACCCCTAGGGAATTGTCTCATTTGACGGTATTGTCCTTGATGATTTTGGTTGCATTGGTTGTTTGAAGGGACATTGGTAGGGTGTGTCAATGTCGTTGTTGGTTTGTTTTGTTGTTGAACCCCTTTTAGGGGTAGTACAGGACCTATAGTGTTTGCAACCTTGGCGTCAACAACACCGTCATTTGTAACATGTTTATTTTTGACCCAATATTTATTTTTGTCGTCGAGAGGATTGAAATTTGTGTTCTTAGGACCATATCTTAGTTCTCCCTTTGCGATAAGGGCTTTCTCAATCTAGACCCCTTTTTCGACTAGGTCTGTGAAGGTTGTGCAACAATGCACTTGCAATGCTTATTTTAGGGGACCCAGAAGTGTTTGAAAAAACATGTCTACCTTTTCCCTTCCAGGTATGTCAATGTGACACCGACTAGAGAGGATTCTCCATTTTTGAAAGAATGGGATGAATTCTCACCGACATCCTCTTGTGTGAGATTGCACAAGCTAGTAATAGAGGTGTCCATGTCAATGTTGTATGTGTAATTTTTTATGAATTTTTGTTTAAGCTCATCCCATGTTTGGATATCCTTTTGAGTGGAGAACCACTCAAGGGAAGGACTTGTTAGACTTTTAGAAAAGAGTCTCATCAAGTACATTTGTTCATAGGCAACATCCATACAATTGGTTGCAAATTCGCGAACATGTTCGATGGGGTTTGTCTTGCCTCTATATTTTGTAAAATTGGGTGACACATATCCCGAAGGAAATGGTGGCATGTATAAGCTCATGTCGAAGGGGTATATGTTTAGATCATATGATATTTCTGATTTCTTTCCTGATATTTGTATGTTTCAGATAGTTTTCTCTAGACCCATTAGTTTTACTTGTAAAGCATCTATAACAGGGTCATTTGTAATCCCATACGTTGGACTAATTGGTACATAATTGGTCCCCATTTTTTGTGAGTGGATGTGGGTGTATTGTTGATGGATGAAATGTTGTGATATGTGTGATGTGGTCGGAATTGTGTGTTGTTGGTGTTGAAAAATTGGATTGGGTGTATGTTGGTGAGTATGAACTTGAGATGAGTAGGTTGGGATATGTCCCCCATCCATTTGTGTCGTTATTTGGGGAATATGGTGACCATGAACATTGTGATGTACTAATGATGCCATGGGTTGTGTTATTTGGCCATCTTGTCCAAATATTTGGGTTTGTACAAGGGGAATGTTTGTATTTGGTCCTTGGGAGGAAATGACATTTGACTGTGTTGGCGTGTTAACATTTTGTTGTTGTCCTTGGATAAAGATACGTCTTTTTCCTCTGCCCAATGGATTTTGTGATATACCAATGAGAGGATATGACGAAGGTGTACTCATGGTAATAGATGTAGTTGTCAAGGGGAGATTTTTGTGACTTGATGATTCCCTCGTGGCATTTACTATCATGGTAAAGAGAGGGTTTGAATAACTTTCCCACATTGTCGAGGAGCCAAAGGTGGTTCTAGCCGATTGTGACAGTATTGTGGATATTGTGGGCATTGTGGCTGATTGTGATCCTCCAATGGATGTAGAGTTTATTGTATTAGAGGTGTTTGGGATGTTGGAGGTAGCATGTACGGTCGTTGTAGCATCAAAAAAAGTATTGCTCGTAGTGTTTGGAGGCTGACCGCTATGTGACATGTTATGCATGTTGTTGTCATTAGGGTTAGGAGATGTTGATCTCAACGTGTTGATGTCGAATCCTTGTGGTAACTTAGCTCCTTGACTTAAGATTATGGCTAAGTATCTGTATCTGTCGTATAGGACCATTTGTTCCACGAATTAAGAGGCCTTTGGATCTTGTGCTGCTACCTCTAGGTTTTCCTCAAGTATTTGTTCGTATTCATCCTTGCGTAAGAAAGGTTTGAAGGGAATATTTGATGAGGATGTGAGAGTTTGATTGTTCACGTTGCCAAATGGGTCATCAAATGTCCAATTTGGGTCGTATGTGGGATTGTTAACAGTGGAAGTGGGGTTTTGTCCAAAATTTTCCATTTATCATTTCTGTCTTTGGAGTCTAGTTTCCACCATAAAATGAGATTGCTCAAGTGAAAATGACAACTAAATGCAAGGATGACTAGGTGATGATGATGTTTTCCAAAGAAATGAGCAACATAAGATGACGAGGTTGCTAAAGCCAAAATGTTGAATGAGGACTAAGGACTTAATATGCTAAATGCAAAGATCCAGGTTTAAAATGACGAGTAGGATGAATAATATTTTTGGATTTTTGGGAATAAAATATGAAAGGTATGACCTAGAATGCAATTTGGTGAAAGGATACCTAAACACTTCTATGCTTAATCTTTGTTTTCGATTTTGGTTAATAAAGGACTTGTTGAAAATGACAAAATGATAGGGTCAAAATGACTAGTGAATTTTCCTAACTAGACTTTTGAGTTGGAAAATCTCACAAAAGGGACAATGACTGAAAAAAGAAATGATAATTAAGTCCAAGGTAACCTAGTTTTGAAAGCAATGACGTTGCAAAGTGTGTGGAGATTTTCCTAATCCAAAGTATGCAAGTATTAAAACCTAGGGACAAGCTAATGTCTAATGTATGCAACTAAAAAAAATGATGAAACCTATGGTGAAGAATGCAAACTAATGGTCAAAAATTTTGAGCAATTTCAAAGTTGGTTTTTGACAGAATCCTTTTGGAAAAAGTGTTTGACAAAAGATTGACAAGGTGTAGACTCAAATTTGACTTTGTATGAGGTTTTTACTTGTGACAGGAAAATGCGTCATTTGAGGCCTCGTATGTGTCATAGTTTGTTGAATGCGGTTTGATTTGAGCGAATGCGGCTCTGGGACTTAAAAACATGACTTAGTTTTGTAGATGCAGCTCTGTGAGGTTCAAATGCGTCGCGATGTAGACATATGTAGTGTTAGGGGGATCAAATGCATTTTATCAGTTCGATTGCATCTCAGTAGTTTTCAAATGTGTTGCAAAAAAGCGAATGCGTTTCAACAATTGCGACATAGTTTGTTTTCTTGACGTATTGAGAGCAAATTTGATTTGTCTAAAGGGGAATGTTTTGTCCAGAATTGTAAATGTGGTGAAAAATGTTTGAGAAATCCAACAAGCACTTGAAAAACACAATGTTTTGAATGTAAGCAAGCGCACATAAGACAAGTACAATCCTAAAAGGCCAATAGGCCATGGGTTTGTATACTTGATATAGCCCACCGATATACCTCAGATTGGTGATAAACACCTTTCCTTCTCGAGAGCAGATAGCTTAGAATTTTAGTGGCATTGGCTCCCCTCCATTGCTCATTAACGTCATTTGAGCACACCAAATTTCAATACTTGGGTAGTGACTTCCCAAGAGCTACTATCTCTACTCAAGGGGATCAGTAGTGAGTGTCTTCGGGCATGATATTGTACCCTGCACTATACCAAGCAACGACTAAAGAATGGTTGGATACTAAAACAAAAGGTGTTTAATACGGGCATTCTATTCATAGGGCATGATCCATGCAATGAGAGTCCTCTTTCAAATCCATCTTGTCGGAACCACACACGTGATTCTTGGGCTTTCCCCAAGAATCCACTTTTATATACCGGCTGGAAGTTCCTCGGGTTCAGGGTGCTACCAGTCTAAGTTGTCTTGGGGTGAGTACTTTTTCCCACTAGAACAGGCCCAACTTCTAGAGTTAGTAACCATTTCTCTTACACCCAAGATCGCTCGAAAGCGTAAGGGGAGAGGATACTTTGATTACTAAGTCGTAAGGGTAATAACATATAAAAATGGGTTTGGTTTTTTGATGATCGAGTTTTCACAAGGTGAGAGCATACTCACCTACCATTTTGCAAACACAATCATGCAAATTAGAAGACATGTTCTTGTTAATTGCACTGAAAGTAAATGTGTACTAATCTAAGAAAAAGATAAGCATAATGTTTTAGTGTTTATTCTTTGACATTTTAATCTACAAGACCACGAGTTAGAAGTTTTAAACACCAGTCTTGGACCCATGACAAGTAACCGCCACACGCTGCAAATTAGAATTAGTACCACAAAAACCTATACTAGGTAGAATGTAGAAGAAGATCAGAACAAAAAGAACAAAAAAAGCATCAAAGACTTGAATGCAAGTAAACATAAAAAATTACCAGGAAAATGCGCCACGACAGAGTGAATGTGTTGCTTTGTGTTGCAAATGCAACTCGGGTGTTTAGATGCGTCGTTCCAGACTTCGATTGCGGCACGTCAGAACGATTGCGGTGTTTGAGTCTGCATGTGCATTGCAATGCACCAGATGCATCACGATTTAAAAAAATGAATGTGTCGCTTCATACCTATATCTACAAAAAGAAAGAGTCAGGTTCACCAATGTAACTAAGGGTTAATTTTAGGTTAGATTAGAGATTAGCAAATCAACAAAGACTAAGAAACCCAAATGACTATGAAGTACAAAGGAAATTAAATAAAAGAACAATTATACTTGTTCCTCGAATCTTCCATGATTACCTCCATAGCACCTTCTAACTTGTTGATTGTCATATTTCCCTCAGACCGAATGTGCGAGCAATCTTTGACGAAGTCCTACACAAGCTTTGAAGGATTTGAATCTAAATGCCTATGCCTATGACTATGTGATTAAAAATTCCTATGCCTAAATATGCCAATACTTAATGGAATATCACAATAAATGCTACAATGCCTGTAAAATTCCTAAGTGTGTTAGTGGGTAATCTAAAAATGAGAACAAAATAGCATTTTATAGAAAATGCCATTTTGAATGGACAAACGAGATCAACCTGTGACAAAAGCCTAAAATTAGAGGACGAGATTAAATTAGACAATCCCTAATAAGGGTTAGGGAAAAATCCTTAAACGAGTGGTTGAGATTTCATCTAAGAAGATCGAATCGGCGGTGGAGAATAAATGAGATAATTAATTAGAAAATAAAGATTTTCAAAAATCAAGAAGATAAGAGTTGAACTGAAGATCAGATTTGAAAAATCAATAATTTGCTCGATTACTTGATTTTTGGAAGAAAGTTACCAATTTGAATTAAATTAATTCAAAATATGGATTTTGTGAAATAATAAATAATCAATTTTCAGATTATTTACCAAAATGGACTGTCAGTTAAGAATGTGATGACATTTTAAATAATTTCATTTATTTTAATTTTGGTAATTAAATAATTAAAGATAATTATTTAATTTAGCAGATAAGACTAATAATTAAATAAATTAATCAATTGATTTAATTATGACAATTAGTGACATCGAATAAATAAATAAAATTTATTTATTTAATAATCAGGAAGAAATAAATGAAGAAAGGTAATTAAATAAATTAAGAAATTTATTTAATTAGGGGAAGACTTAGATAATTAATGACATATTTAATAAATAAATATAATTTATTTATTTAATAATCATGAAGAATAAAAGAGACATGAATTAATTAAATAATAATGTATTATTTAATTAATAGTCGAATGTGGACCAAAGACATAATTAAATGTCATAATTATGCTAGGATGAAAGTGGTAAAAATAGAACTTGTAGGCCTAGGTCATTTTTAAGTGTCTACAAGTCTTATTATGTGTTTTTTTCACATATAAAACAATACTATATGTAATTTGTAAAAGAGAGATTAATGTAGTTTATTACATTTAAATAAATGAAGGTGAGAAAGCTATTCATGCAATAATATTTTAAGTGAGAAGAGGGGTAAAAGGTCAAATATATATTTACAAATTCTTATAATATTTTTTATTAATGGAGAGATCAAGAAATTATATATGGAAAATATGAATTTAATAAAAAATCTTTGTAAAGGGTGTATAAAAATATAATTATGTTATGAAATGATATGACGTTGGATGCTACCCTTGGGTTACTTTATAAACCTATGAGGGAAAATTTAGAGAGTTATCTTAGGTTCACTTAAGAAATAAGGTGGTTTGGTGGGTTACGTATATTGGAAGGGGTATATGAGATGTGTCCAACTTAGGATACAAGATACACTTGGGATTGTCTTGGCTAGGGCTTTGTTTTTTGAATGTGTTTATAATATTGTGTTTTGAGTAGAATTGTGCCTCTTGAGTGTGCCACAATTATTAGTCAAAACCATTCAACTATTCTTAGAACGAGAGTAACCATTTCAATGATTAAAATCATATAAATACTCAAAAAATTTAAGCATTATTAATTTTAATTTTGAAAAAACTAATTTTAATCATTATTTTATTTTATTTTTAATTTAAAAAATATGATGAATATATATCAAAATTATAAAATAAAAAATAAAAATAAAAAAAGCAATTTTTTAAGACTTAAAGCTATAACACTCATCATAAATGAAAGATATGTGTAGTCTATAGGAGTTAATGGTGATATCCCAACACCCGAGGATCATCAACCAAACCAAAATATCTTCTACAAGAGAGAAAATGACAAGAACATCTTGCTATGATTAATGATACAAGATTGCAAGATTGAATATGTAAGTGTACATATGATTTCTTTCTTATAAAGGCAAGGTTGTGAGATAGGATTAGACAAGATCTCGACATGTGTCTTAATCTTGTACAATGAGACAACTACCTCAAAATTATTAAATGACTTAAGAAAAAAATATTAAATGCCATGATAAGATAAGATAAGACCACATGACACCTAAGACTTCTAGAAAGATTTTCTAGGACTTAAGTAAACATGCAAATAAAACCCACTAATGGACTAGTTAGGTACAATACCTATTTACACCAACACCCCCTCTTAAGTGCAACTTAGGGAATATTATTATGAAAATGATGCAAAGATGAAATGATGGATCTTGGCTATGAGGCTATGTTAGGTACTCATTTACAAATGCACCCTCTCACAAAAAAAAGAAGATAAAACCCAATGAGACAAAACTTATCTCCAAAAGAGAAAATATATAAATAAGGATGATGTATGGAAGAATCAATGATACCCCCCAAGGTCTACATCCATCGTGGAGGAATCAATAAATCCCCCATAATAGGGAAAAAGAGAAACCATGTAGCCCCTCCACAATGTGTAGTATCATGCAAAAATGGTGAATTCTTGAAGAGAAAACATGATCTAATGCCTACAAACATTAGGTATCAAAGATAGCATAATGTATGAACATGTATAGGAGAAATGTCTTGGTAATTTCTATAAGCATGTATAAAAGATATAAAAACTAACTAACATATGGACTCATCAAACCCCAATCATTATTAAGACATGTGTTTGAAGATGTCCTAGGTGTGTTTTGTGTGATGACATTTATATTAAGCGAAGATTTCTTTGTTTCTTTTGAGGGACGATAAATTCTATCGGTTCATGATGAACCAAGGTTAAAGTTGGCTTAGAATAATCTTTTGTAATAGTGTTGGTTTTGAGTGAAGGATTTTTTGATGCTTTTGTTTCTTTGAGGGACAATAACCAAGATCACTAGTTTTTTCTTGTGTTATAGGATTTATAGGGACACAAATACCTTGTTCTCTAGCACCACACATCCTTTCCCACTATAACCAAGTTGTTTCAAAAGTTCATAACCTTGTCCATAAAGATTTTCCATTTCTTTTGGATTTGGTGGTTTCTCATGAGCACACTCTTATGTGGATGTATAATTTGTGTTTTCCTCTTCTTTGCTAAAAGTTGTGGACTCACATGCTTTTGGTGATTCAAGTTGTGTTGATATTATGTCTATTTCTTTCTCTTTTCCTAATTTGTGTGTAATCTTGTATTCTCCCATGAATATAGGTGTGAAATCCAATAAACCCCAATCATCATCCAATAGCTTTGTGACCTTTTCAATATTGTTCTCTTTTTTGTCCTCTTGCACAAGTTCTACTTTTGTAGTTGGTGTCAATGTTTTTAAAGGAGTTTCCTTGTCTTTCTTAGTGTGCAAAAAAATTTTTGGTTGGGGATCATCTTTGATTGTATAAAATTTGTTATAAACATACTTCATTAAATGATGAAGAGTTGAAGGTACCACATTCATTTCATGAATCCATGGTCTACACAAAAGAAGATCAAGTATGAAAGATCTTGAGGCATAACATGGATAGGAGTTTGCAATGTTTCCTTTCCAATTGTAATAGGTAATGTTATCACACCAAGTGGTTGTTTTCCTACATTATAAAATTCGTGGATAGATAAAGAGTCTAGTTGTATTTGGCTTTTGTCTACTCCAAGTTTATCCAAAAGGTTTATGCTACACACGTTAAGGGTTGAGACATTGTTGACAAGGGTCCGCTTTATCCTACATTTATTAATGGTAGCCACTATCATGAAAGCATCATTTTTTTTTCACACTTCTAATGGAGGTAACTCATTTTGATGGAAAGTAATGTCTAAGTTGACCAAATCCATACCTTGAATTAGGGCTGCTACATCATTTGGTTGCACACTAGGAGGGATAATAACTTGTTATAAATAAATTTGAAGCATGTTATGATAATTAGGTGAGGCTCAAGAATAAGATCTTGTTAGCTCTCAAAAATGCAGGTAAGAATAGCTCAAGAGGTTGCCAATCTCTTGGTACATTTTAGGGTAACAGACAAGGTCGAGTGGATTGGACCTTCTACTCTTCAGGTGTTGCTAGACCTAGGTGGGTGAACCTATATGAGTGAGGAAGACTTGGATTTATGCTTATCTCTTTGAAATGCTTTTCCCACAATGGCAGATGGAAGTGGATAAATAAAACTAAATTTGGTATAAATTGTATAGCAATATTCAAAACTAAAATTTAATATGTTCAGTTAACAGATGCAAAAAATATGAATGAAACTAAATAATGAAAAATGCAGAGACTAGTGCCTTATTGGGTATGCGGAGTCAAATGAAATCTAAATGAGCAGCTTCTTTCTAGAGAACATTCAAATTATTTGGCATATTTTTTTGTTTATAACTTGTATAAACATGCAAGACTGTGATTATCAAGTTCTTCTTAGTGATCCGGATGAATTTCCTTGATTATTGTGATTAATTAAAAGGATTTAATCTTTCCTTGAAAGAACCAATCAATCAACCACACAGATACAACAAATGTGCACTGATAAACTGAACATCAACTTGTTATATCAATTTAAATAACCAGACAACATCAATCTTGGAGACAACTTTCATAACGCTTTCAATGAGCACAACAGACAATTGAAACCAGAAATACACTAGCACATTAAATGATTCTTATTGATATCTCCATAATTTCAAACATGCATCATAGTCTCATATTTGCGAAACATTGTATTCTACTATATAATTTTCTATCCTATTTTCTATCCTATATCTTTCGTCTCTGTTTCGTTACCAAAACAAATATTTATACATCAAAAGCGCGAAAGGATGTGTCCTTTCAGAAATGTTACATATTAGAAAATAGGTTAAGAGATAATTAGGATCTATTTAGCCATAAATGAACTTTAGTCAAGTGATCTAAATAATCTCGGCACTCGTGTGTATCCACATCTCCAACTGCGTTATGGATTGAGATCTCCATCTTTATCATCCTTTCATTCTGCTCACTTGCATCATCCAATGTCGTGTTTTTAGTAGTAGCGAACCTTAGGATTCCATGTAGTATCGACTCATTCTCGCCTTTCCATCTGGTTTCTTCCTTTAATTCTCCTCTATTATCTAAGAATGTAGTCAATGTCTTCTTAGCAGCATTTGTCAATATTTGTGCATCACCTTGCAATTCTTCATAAGAGTTTTGATGTCTGTTTATAAAATGATTAGCAGTTTCAATTGATACACTGTTAGAATAGAAACATATCTCTGGTTCAATTCTAGGGACTTCTCCGTAATTTGTTCATTCATCCTTTCATGTTCTTTTAATACAGCCAGTGTATGTGAATATTTTCCCTAGAGTTTATTCAACCAAGATGTTAAACTAGCCTGCCTCTTCTTGATTATTGCCACAAGTGCATCATATTTTCCTTGGGAATAAGCACTTGATCCTTCCTAATTATCTTTTGACTGAGAACTTTCACCTTGGGTAAGCAGCCTCCGTGTCTTCATAGTAGCACCTAATAAATATTTTAGGTGATCATTTTCTCTCAACACCCTTTCGTTGTTTGTTTTGTACATCTCTCTCTCCTTGATCAACATCTGAATTTGTGCTTTGTTTAGTTTTGCAACATTAATTCCAATTTATGCAGTAGCCACAAGATCAACTTCCCCAACTTTCAAATTCATGACATGCTCGAACACCTTTTTAGTATCAATAACTACTGACTTCCTGTGGGGTGGATATAAGGCCCAAATCATCAATGATCCTTCATCTATATTGTATTTGGATCCTGCATACACCTCTGTTACTTTTTCTTGGTCTAGCTTATGTGTAGCATTACTGTCCTTTAAGAAACTATCAAAAACAAGTGCAGAATTGAGATCCAACCCGAGAAAGATCATGACACCAACATTTTCCAACATTTTCCTCCCATTTTCAGGGGTCATACCCATCATCTCATCATCTACACATTTCCTCAATTTGTTCAACAATTGTTCTTCATTTCTTGCAGTAACATCATCAACCTTTTCCCTTATTTGTTTTCCTTTTTGTTTATACAAAAATGCTTTAAATTCTGGGGAATTTATGAACTCATCATCTAAAACAAATGATCTATACTCAATATTCCTTACATCTACCTCTTCACTCTCTTCAATACTCAACTCTCTAGTTGGGCAAGTATATTGCTGAGTTCTTAATCTAGATACCTTTCCTAGTTGGATTTGTGGCATATTATCTTCAGGTGTCTCTTCCCCAGAAGACAACTGCTTTGCATCCTGTAACCTTTGATTATATCTTTCTACCACAGTTTCTGCTTCTTCTTCTTCCATATTCTGAATCATATCATCAAAGTGATAGGGAAAATGCTGATACCCTCCAAAGTTTATCTTTATTTTAGCAGAATTAATATATCCTTCTAGGTCGAAGTTCTTTCTGGATGGTCCTCTCTTCATATTATACTGCAGCAATTTATCAACGATCAAATTGTATCCTTCCTTGGCCAACACAGTGAAATCACCAAAGCACAAAGTACTAGGCATGAAGGCCTGCTTCCCAAAGGAACTAAGATTCATAACACTAGAATAATCCATCTATCTGACAATCTCCAAATATGCAATTATGTTTGGGACCGTTTTTGGAAAAATGAAAGGGGCATATTCAAACCCATAAAATCTAATCATGGTAGCTCCCTCCAAGCAATACCAATCTCCCCAATTATGATCAATTGGCCCATTGAAATATTTTGGCCAAAGAAATCTATTTATCTCATCAGATAATGAATAATCATAAGGATGACTATACAATATGTATAATGTTTTCACAAAATATTCTTCAAAATGAATAAAATTAGCATTAGAAAACCTACTATCCCAAACAACAGTCCACAATTGAACTAGTAGTGCTGCACCTTCTTTATCAAACTGAGAAATTCTCATCTCCGGAGGCCATAGTCCCAACTCTTGTCCAAAATATAACACTATATGCATCAATAATGAATAATGCTTGAGATGAAAGGTAGATGATCCAATTTTTATTGCCATCAATCTTGAATCAAGTCCCTTAAAAATGTACGAGGCATAGTCAAATGGCCTAGAATTGTGGTACTAGATATCTGCTGAGATTAGCATTGGCACAATTGACATATACTCCAGGGCATCCATTCCCAATACCTGGCATACTGAGAAGTAAGTGTATTTCATATAAGGTTCAAACAGGTCCACATGATAAGGAGGTCCATCACTATCCTGTAGAGGAATTGGTTTGCTACCCTATTTAACCTTGTGAATTGGTAGCTTCCAACCCTTATAAATTGTGTCCATCCTCGAGAACTCCTCCAACTCTTCATATATGATATCTTCATGGAAAAAACCTTCCAAATTAAAAACCTCCCTTATTTCTTCTTTTGACAAGTATATTTGTGGTTTTTCGGATGGGTCACAAATAGCTTTGTGTTTTGGGTCATAATGATCAACTAACAGTTTTACCAATTCTGCGTTTACATATACATTAGGGCACACCAGTTTTCCCAAATTAAGCTTCCATGGATTGCAAATTTGTTCAAAATGGTTTCTCCGATGATAATGAAAATTGAACAATTCACATCCCCTTATTTGAGTCCAAATGTCTCCTATAAATTTACATTTGTCATCCAGTTTATCTAATTCTGCCCTAAGTTGCACTGATCATCTAGCTTTAGACCCAGAACCAGGTAACTGGTCAATGAGGTCCTGATTCAACCATTGTTCTGTGCCCTCATGTTCCCCTTCAATTTTTTGTTTCTTTCCCTTAGTTTGACTGTTAGGGTTAGAAATGGTAGATATCTAACAATTAAATGCAGATTTAATTAATAAACAGAGAAACTAAAACACACACAAAATAAATCATAACACAAAGAATTTAACGTGGTTCACCCAATCTGGGCTACATCCACCAAACCGCAGCCATCCAATACTTTTATTATCCAATGCAAAAATTATTACAATCTTGTGAATAATCACATTTTTTCATCATACTGTAATACCCATCTGAACCCCCTTTTAACAAGCTTAGAAGCTTCTAGATTTTAGGTTCTACAAAAACAGACCCTAGAAAGGATACGTGCCGAGGTGTACAGTATACCATGGGCTATACAGTATAGCATGATCAGTTGCCACATACCAACAATTTCCCACTTGGAGACTGATCAGGCTCCACACCAACACAATCTCCCACTTGGAGACTGATCCTGGACGACACTGCTGCAATTACAACTCCCACTGGAAATAAGTACCTTGGACCCTGCTGCTCTGTTATACTTGAATTCAACCTTGAAGGCCAACTAAAGCTAAAGAGGAGCTTAGCTTCTCTCTTGTCACTGCCTTCGTAAACATATCCGCTAGATTGACATCTATATGTATCTTGTCCAACTTGACCTGTCCATCGTCTAACATCGACTGAATGAAATGATATCTCAACTGTATGTGTTTTGTTTTAGAATGCAAGGCAGGATTCTTTGAAAGATGTATAACACTCTGGCTGTCTGTAAACAACTAATTTCCATCCTGTTGTTTTCCCAACTCATCCATGAAAAGTTGCAACCATATCATTGATGAGCTTAAAATATGCTCATAGTTTGGATATTGTGATGAACTTTTAATATCTTTACTTTTGTTATTTGTGGCTGTTTAAACTCTGTTGAAACCTTTTATGGGGATATCTTGTAGCAAAATACTTTCATATTCCTACAGTTTATTGTGTTGACTTGATTACATTTATTGCCCCGTTGACTCCCTAAATGACTGGTATATCGCATATAGTTTTTGAATGATGAAATAGATTTAAATGTGTGATTAATGAACGAATATTGTGTATGTGCCATACGCCTTTTCTTTCGCATCTGTTACCTTTTGTTTCACAGGTTGTTGAAGAATGATCGAGTCAAGCACAGCCGATCTCGGCCTTGCAGTAAAGTCCATTTCCTGCACGACTTCGAGGAAGCTCCGACAAAGACTCTTTGACCGAAACCGTTGGGAAAGATTTTTAATGACAGTCAATCTGAAAAGAGTGGAGCGCTAGATTCTCTCCGAATCGGGTTGAACGCATAAATTCATTTATGAACTTTGTTCCTTGATTCTGGGATACACTTTACTTCCACGTCTTTCTTTGATAGGGTTAGTTAGTTAGTTGCTCTCCTGATTTTAAATAAAGTACTCCTCCTGCACGAGTGAGAAGGAGAGATGATAGTTAGAGTAAGATAGAAGCATAGTGATAGCATATATCATGTAAGAATCTGTATGATAATGAAAAGCAGAGTCTGTTTGACAAGAGACAAAATTTGTTGTTAGTTTCCATATCAACAAAGCAATGTATACCATTATGTTTTCATGAATAAAGTTTAATGAAGTTCTGAGTTTAGCACCTGCGTAATTAGTAGATGCTTGCTAAGGGGGCCCACTTAGTAAGTATTTATAGCTAGTTAATTAGTTATTTTTTTTGTTGATCTTTAGTTAGCTTTCATCTTTGAAGTTTTCATACAAACTCAGTCTTGTATTGCTCCTACAGCATAGAGAATCCATCCCCGTGCCTGTTCCTATAGCATAAGGCTAGTTCATAGTTTGTGTTTCAGTTGTAGTTGTTGTGGTTTCTGTTTTAATCAAATCATAGTTGAGTAAAAGAACTTTGCATTACCCTCCCGTAGTGTAGATAGAATTCCTTTTCAGTATTTATTTCCGCTAAGTTTTGACTGAAACTAGTTCTTAGTGCATATATTTTGCTGCACCATTTAAAGTATACATCCCCTGGTTTGACAAGTAAATGAACGTCCATAGAGAGATATTAGTCACCTGTTGGAATGTCCAATTCCGAGGAAAGGTTTTATTGTGATTATCATATCGTTTTGTGGGCGCGACCATTTTTCTCCATTTTCATTTATCGCCCCATCTCATTTCTTTATCTTCCATCCATCCATCCATCCCATCCGTCTATTCCATCCATTCATCTCGTCCACCCACGTCAGCTATCCACCTCATCCATTCGCATCAAATTTCATTAAGATATCAATCCTAACTATCAATTCATGCAGACGCCGTCATCTTTCTTCACATGTACATGCAATTATCAAAGGTACGCCATATATTTTCTTATCACATATTTGATTTATTTTATTCTATTCATTTACTGCTATGATAGTACCAGTCATTATTGCAAAATCTCCACCTATTCTTTAGTATATGTGAGGACACATGTCATACTCTAAGTAGGGGGCGGGGTAATCCAACTTTTAAAACCTGTCTTTTCGCCGCTGCCATAACTGCACAAATAACTTTTCTTTAATACTTTTGTGGTACTTTCCAAATGTGATTGCATGTCCTTTATTGCATGTATTTCTTGTAAATTATGATTAAGACTACTTGTTTAAAAAGTTTATTTTTGGAAAAAAAAGAAATGTGACGACATGACAGAAGAAAAACCAGTGTAGAAAGGGAAACAGGGAATTTGAATTTTCAGCAAGGAATTGAGTTCAGCTACGAGAAAACTGTGAACATGGGTGGTCAGTTGGTGTGACATGAGCCTGTAGCTCATGAACTATTATTGCAAAATCCTCAAAAAATCCACGCATTCAGCCTCTGTGGATGGTTAAATTACTTTTTGAGTTTAAATGATTTTGATGAGGAGGCTGCTGGAGAATTTTTGAGAACCCTTTCTGAAGGGGAAGCCACCGTATGGGGTCTAACAATTGTTGCAATTGAAGACAGAATTGCTGAAGTAACCGGGCTTCTAGCCGTTGGAGAAAACTTTTCTTCAGACACTACAGCTGCAAGGGCTGAGTTTTCAATGCCCACTGATGGACCTTTGGAAGTCTCCAAGTAGGGATGCAAGTGCGTATCGTTACCTCCTCCTTATTTAGAGTATGTTGCTTACATAATCAGGTATTTAACCTGTGAAGGCCATTTCTCCTACCTGCATTCTCATCATTTCAAATTATTAAGCCATATGAGGCATGGGTTAGTTGTAAATGTTCTGAATTTTCTGTTAAAATTTCTAGAACAAAGTGCCCACGGAACCCAACAGGGGAAAGATAATTCTGTTACTCACCATGGCCTTATCAAATTACTGATTGAACGCTCTTTAAGAGATGTCTCACCTCTTTCCCGGCAACAATTCGTTGCCCAAAAGAGCTTGCAAATTCCACAACCCCTAGGGTACTTACCCCACGACCTCAGAAAAAGAAGAAAGAAATTGCGTCTACCAGTAGAACAGGGCAATGGTCATCTACTCCTGTAGCACCTGGTCCTATAGCTTTCACACCTGAATCCTCTGCTAGGGTACAAACTAGGTCTGCCACTAGGAGAGAGAAGGGAAAAAAAATGCAGAAAGGTCCCCATAATCTAACCCTTGTTCTCAGAAAAAGGCAATGTCCTCTTGCAGCATCATCCCCTGCAGCCGTCTCTCCTACAACAACACCTGTTGCTATCACCAGTTCACCGTCATCCTTTGGTAGGGCAGAGCCCTCTGAGCAGACAAGAAAGAGGAAGGCTACCAGAACACCTCCTGCAACCGCATTAGTGCCAAGAAGAGTTTCCACAAGGAAACAATCTAAGACCTCCCCTGCTTCACCTCAACCAGAGGTTATTGTAATTTTAGAAGGATCTGTTGAGTCTGAATTTAATGTTTCTCAGAATGTGTCCAAAAATGCCGCTCAAAGTTCATTCGTTCCTGAAGAGGAACAAGTTGAAACAAAGGAAATGGAGCATAATGAGCAAGGGTTACCAAATTTGGATGACTTGGCTACCGCTGCTATGCAGTTTTCAGAGGAAGCACAGACTTCTCCTCTACAACAACAAGAATTTATCTTGCAGCAAGAGTAGGAACTAACTGAACAATTGAATGTGCCTAGTGAAGTTACATTTCACCCTACAACTTGTAAAGCCATTGTTCTTTATAAGAAAATATTTTTAATTGAGTTTATGGAATATGTCAAAGCTAACTGGGAAACAGTTACATTGCAAACCCTGACTTTTCGACACATAGCCCAGACTGACATGCAACAAAGTCTATGGGAAGTAGAAAGGAAGAAATTGAAAAAGGAAATTGAAAGTCAGAAACAGGAAATTGTTGAATTGAAAGCAAAAATGGATGAAATGTTAAAAGTAACTGGTCAGATTATGGAATGCAGATCACCACCCAGAGTTTATGCTCTGTGCCTTAAAGAATAGTTCTTATGGTTCCAACTGATGAGAATTTCCAGAAACCAAGATCCTATACTCCATACTGCCAAAGAATTTTATGAAGCATACCAAGCAGCTCCAAATTGGTTAAGAAATTCTCTGTGTGAATTCTATTTACATGGATTTTTAATTCCATTTGAAACAGAATGGAATCCTCTTTTGTATATTGGTGATATTCATTTGAGAGAATTTATGTCATGGGCAGCAAATGAGGTGAATTATGGTAGGCAGTGGGAAACATATGAGGAAGCCGAGAAAACCAAGCCTGTTCCATTACGCTCTCAAAGTTCAAACCCCCATGCAATGTTGAAAGACTGGTTTGCTCTGACATATGGCATTAATAATGTTACAGCCAGAGAAAAGATATTTGATATCAGGAAATAGGTATATGATGAATTTCAGGCACAACCATATTCGTTTTGGAGATTGGCATATACCAGAAGTGAGAAAAGATGGGAAAGATTAACTGTTGGATTAAGAAGATTCGAACCTCACAGTCCCTTAAATTTTACAGCAGCTCTTAAAAGATCAAGCAGATATACACAATTGGGACTTCAAAAGAGATTTGAACTGTGGTTGCCATTAACATTCAGACCTCCTGTGCTAATGTGGCCCCTCTATCCTCACCAGGCTACAAATCTTAATGATGATTTAGAAGACAAAAGGTATGAAAGGTGCCAGGATTTCAGAGGATTTTATTACAGGTTTGGAAATCTATTTCAGAGTCATGCAGCAACCGCTGACTTCAGAGAAACCACTAGGAAAGTTAATGCTGGAGGACCAGCATTGGGCTAAGTAGGGGGCAGAATGATGAGCTTAAAATATGCTCATAGTTTGGATATTGTGATGAACTTTTAATATCTTTACTTTTGTTATTTGTGGCTGTTTAAACTCTGTTGAAACCTTTTATGGAGATATCCTGTAGCAAAATACTTTCATATTCCTGCAGCTTATTGTGTTGACTTGATTACATTTATTGCCTCATTGACTCCCTAAATGACTGGTATATCGTATACAGTTTTTGAATGATGAAATAGATATAAATGTGTGATTAATGAACGGATATTGTGTATGTGCCATATGCCTTTTCTTTCGCATCTGTTACCTTTTGTTTTGCAGGTTGTTGAAGAATGATCGAGTCAAGTGCAGCCGATCTCGACCTTGCAGTAAAGTCCATTTCCTACACGACTTCGCGAAAGCTCCGGCAAAGACTCTTTGACCGAAACCATTGGGAAAGATTTTTAATGACAGTCAATCTGGAAAGAGTGGAGTGCTAGATTCTCTCCGGATTGGGTTGAACGCATAAATTCATTTATGAAGTTTGTTCCTTGATTCTGGGATACACTTTACTTCCACGTCTTTCTTTGATAGGGTTAGTTAGTTAGTTGCTCTGCTGATTTTAAATAAAGTACTCCTCCTGCGCGAGTGAGAAGGAGAGATGATAGTTAGAGTAAGATAGAAGCATAGTGATAGCAGATATCATGTAAGAATCTGTATGATAATGAAAAGCATAGTCTGTTTGAAAAGAGACATAATTTGTTGTTAGTTTCCATATCAACAAAGTAATGTATACCATTCTGTTTTCATGAATAAAGTTTAATGAAGTTCTGAGTTTAGCACCTGCGTAATCAGTAGATGCTTGCTAAGGGGGCCCACTTAGTAAGTATATGTAGCTAGTTAGTTAGTTGTTTTTTTTCTGTTGATCTTTAGTTAGCTTTCATCTTTGAAGTTTTCGTACAAACTCAGTCTTGTATTGCTCCTGCAGCATAGAGAATCCATCCCCATGCCTATTCCTACAGCATAAGGCCAGTTAATAGTTTGTGTTTCAGTCGTAGCTGTTATGGTTTCTATTTTAATCAAATAATAGTTGAGTTAAAGAACTTTTCATTACCCTCCCGTAGCATAGATAGAATTCCTTTTCAGTATTTATTTCCGCTAAGTTTTGACTGAAACTAGTTCTTAGTGCATATATTTTGCCGCGCCATTTAAAGTATACGTCCCCTGGTTTGACAAGTAAATGAACATCCATAGAGAGATATTAGTCACCTGTTGGAATGTCCAATTCCCAGGAAAGGTTTTACTGTGATTATCATATCTTTTTGTGGGCGCGACCAATCATCTCCTTCACCACCTCTATTGCAACAACATACTCTGCCTCTATGGTGGATAAATAAACCACCTTCTGCAATTGAGAAATCCAACTCACAACTGTCCCACCAACTATAAATACATAACCTGTGGTACTCCACCTGGTATCTATATCCCCTACCAAATCTGAGTCAACATAGCCTTTTAAATCAGTATTAGAGCCCCCAAAACATAAACAATTATTGGATGTACCTCTCAAGTACCTAAGAATCCATTTTACCGCATTCCAATGCTCAACTCCGGGATGACTCAAATACCTACTAACAAATCCTATGACATGTGCAATATCTGGTCTTGTGCATACCATGGCATACATTAAATTGCCTACAACTAAAGCATATGGTACCTTGGACATCTTTTCTTCCTCCTCTTATGTCTTTGGACACATATCCTTAGTCAATTTTACATGATTAGGCAAAGGTGTGCTGACAGCTTTTGCATTCTTCATATAAAATCTCTGCAACACCTTTTCAACATAATTAGCCTGAGATAAAAACAATTTTCTATTTTTCCCATCTCTACAAATTTTCATACCAAGGATTTTTTTTGCTGCCCCCAAATCCTTCATAGCAAAATATTTTGCTAACTGTTGTTTTAGCTCACTTATGTGATTCATGTTAGACCCTGCTACAAGCATGTCATCAACATATAGATATAAAATAATGTAGCTATCATTATCTAACCTCTTAAAATAAATACAATGGTCATAATTACACCTACTATAGCTTTGCTCAGCGATAAAACTATCAAATTTCAAATACCATTGCCGAGGTGCTTGCTTCAAGCCATATAAACTTTTCTTCAATCTGCACACTAGTTTCTCCTTACCTTTGACGTCAAATACTTGTGGCTGGTCCATATATATTTCCTCTTCCAAATCACCATGGAGAAAGGCTGTTTTAACATCAAGCTATTCTAAATACAAATCTTCAGCAGCCACAATACTTAAAACAATACGAATAGAAGTCATTTTAACAACTGGAGAAAAAATCTCATCAAAATCAATACCCTTTTTCAATGCAAATCCCTTTACAACTAATCTTGCTTTAAATCTCTTCTTACCTCCATCCTCCTCTTTCAGCCTATAAACCCATTTGTTTGGTAAAGCCTTTTTTCCTGCAGGCAACTTGCATAATTCCCAAGTCTAGTTTTTTCAGCAAGGAGTCCATTTCTTCTTCCATTCCATGCTCCCACTGAACCTTGGTATCCACCTGCATAGCTTCATCATAATATTCTAGTTCACCAGCATTAGTTAACAAAATAGTATACAAAGAGGGAGAGAATCTTTCTGGAGGTCTACTTATCCTTGAAGATCATCTAACAGGAGTTTGTGGTATTTTTCGTTGTTGTTGTTGCCCAGCATGAGGAACCACTGAAACATCATTGTTTGGAATATCATCCAACACTACATAATCATTTTCTTTCTTCTCATACTGTAGCAACAGATCTTTGTACAACACTTTCTCATTGAATATGACATCCCTACTTCTCACAATTTTCTAATTTTCAAAATCCCAAAGCCTATAACCAAATTCATCAATGCCATATCCAATAAATACACATTTCTTTGATTTTGCATCAAGCTTTGTTCTATTTTTAAAATCTACATGTGCAAATGCTTCACAACCAAAGCTTTTGAGAAAAGAATAACTCACCTTCTTACCTTTCCATGCTTCCTCTGGAATACCACAACCCAAAGGATTAGAGGGACCTCTATTAATTAAATAAACAACAGTGTTTACAGTATCTGCCCACATTTTTAAAGGAAGCCCAACATGCAATCTCATAGTCCGTGCACACTCCATTATTGTTCTATTCATGTGCTCAGCCACTCCATTTTCCTGTGGAGTTCTTGGAACCGTTTTCTGCCTACGAATACCATTAGAGGAACAATAATATTCAAACTCTTTGTTGCAATACTCACCACCATTATCAGATCTGAGACATTTTAGCTTTTTACCCGTCTCATTTTCAACCAAGTTTCTCCATTTTTTAAAAGTTTCAAAAACATCAGATTTCTGCCTAAGGAAATAAATCCATACCTTCCTAGTTGCATCATCAATGAATGTAACATAATACAAAGAGCCACTAGAGAGAAGATACCTGAGCTGGTCCCCATACATCCGTATGCACAAGCTCCAATTTCTCATCTTTCTTTTGCTTCCCATCTTTGAGAAAACTTACTCTCTTTTGTTTTCCATACACACAACTTTCACAGAAATCCATATTAACACATTTTAGACCTGGTAAAACATTATTTGAATGAATTACTTTCATACCTTTTGCACTCATATGCCCAAGTCTATTATGCCACAGTGTTGATTCAGAGTCCACAACAACTGTATGATCTTCTACCTCTGAACTACAACAACTGTTCCTGAACATTGATCTTTTTCCGTAACAATTAAAGTAGAAGGAACGGTATGACTTGTAGAAATATATAAGGTGCCTACTTTCACACCTTTTGCTACCACTAAGGCACCCTTTGTAACCTTCCAATTTTTATCACTAAATGTAACAACACAACCTTCATCATCTAGTTGCCCTGCTGAAATTAAATTTTTGCTTAACTTTGGAACATGCCTTACCTCACGTAGTAGCGAATGATTCCCATTCTGCAACTTAATCTTGATTCTTCCCTTTCCAACAATCTGACAAGGTTCGTTATCTCCTAAATAAACCAGCCCAAAATCCCCTTGGGCATAATCAAGAAAATAACTTCTATGGGGGGTAGCATGAAATGAAGCCCCTGAATCTAACACCCAAGAATCATTAGCATTATCAAGGGAAAGAATCAAAGCATCCTCATCAAATTTATTACTTACCACATTTTCCTCTTTACTTCCTTCCTTTTTGTCTCCTTTATTTTTCCGAGACCAACAATCTTTCTTCAAATGACCCGGCTTACCACAATACCAGCAATCCCTCTTGTCTCTAGATTGGGACCTTTTGTTCTTTGATTTTCCTTGTGACCCACGATTTCCAGAATTGTTTCCTCTCTCCTTTGTTTTGCCCCTACTTTCTGCATTCAAAACACTCCTGTTGTGGATGTTCCACTTGAGCTTTTCCTACAAATTTCCTCACTCAAAATAACACCAACAACATCATCAAATTTTAATGTATTCAAACTAGAAATAGAATTGCTAACATCCATTACCAAGCTATTCCATCTTTCAGGCAAAGAACACAGAATCAAAAGAGCCCTAACTTCTTCATCTAATTTTACTTTTACAGAATTTAATTGACTGATGGCCGTATTAAACTCATTTACATGATTAGTAACTGACCCACCTTCTACCATTTTCATATTAAATAAACGCTTCATAGAAATACCTTATTCGAAGCGGAAGGCTTTTCATATAACTTTGCCAGGGTTTCCATCAACTCTTGAGTTGTCTTTGCTGTTGTAATATTGAATACCACGATTGTGCCAGGCATAAACAAATACTGCCAAGAGCCTTTCTATCCAAGATCTCCCAATCCTCATCTGACATTGTTGCAGGTTTCTTGGTTTCCCTTCCAATGGCCCCATAAATCCTTCTGATAGAGATAGTCCTCCATCTGCATCTTCCATAACTGATAGTTCTGCCCATTAAACTTCTCAACCTTCTTACCCTCGTCTGCCATTGCTCCCACTCAACCGTGAGACTCCCACTCAGCCGTGAGACCTTCCTACAGACGATAATCAAAACACAACCCACTATGATACCACTTGCTAGGGTTAGAAATGGCAGATATCTAACAATTAAATGCAGATTTAATTAATAAATAGAGAAACTAAAACACACACAAAATAAATCATAACACAAATAATTTAACATGGTTCACCCAATCTGGGCTACATCCACCAAACTGCATCCATCCAATACTTTTATTATCTAGTTCAAAACTTATTACAATCTTACAAATAATCGCATTTTTTCATCATACTGTAATACCCATCTGAACCCCTTTTTAACAAGCTTAGAAGCTTCCAGATTTTAGGTTCTACAAAAATGGATTTTTCCTTTTTCGTTGATTTTTCCCTTTTTCTGTGATGACTCGAAAAAGTAGGAAGATCAGTCACCACATACCAACAATCTCCCACTTGGAGACTGATTAGGCTCCACACCAACACAATTTTATCTAATTCTGCCCTAAGCTACACTGATCATCTAGCTTTAGGCCTAGAACTAGGTAACTGGTCAATGAGGTCCTGATTCAACCATCATTTTGTGCCCTCATGTTCCCCTTTAGTTTTTTATTTCTTTCCCTTAGTTTGACTGCTCTCACCATGTTTTCTACTTTTATATTTTCCTGAGCTAGGGGATTCCATTCTTCAAAGTTACGGAAGTTAAATTTTGAGGAGCTATGGTGTAATCACTTACTGTATTCTACTCGATATCTTTAGACTGGAAAGATGCTCTGGTTCTCTGTTCGCCTGTCTGGTTCTTCTACTATCAATTCAACACTAATGCTTTCAATTAAATTCTCCCTGTTATGTTCTGTCACGCCATTAATGTGTCAGCTGACGCACGAGTGAAGACTTATTTGAAACTTACACTGTCGCATCAAATGTCTTGTTGGTGAGAAATTTTCAAATCTGGGGCAATATCCTTTTACAACGTTCATTAAAGCTTTTTCTGAAACTTCATGTAGTCTCCTCGAAACCTCCAAGTCTCACCGACTATTAAAAATTTGTTCATCGCTCTAGTGTCCCACAGTCTCATTGACATTTGGAGTCTCACTGATAGTTATCGCTTTAGTTTTAAGTATCGTTGTGACAATTTTGAGTCAGGGAGATGTTCCATAGACTACATTGTGTCTTACCGAGTCATACCCCATGGTATTTTTTTGGTTGCTGAGACATAATCAAATTTTCGCCGATGAAACCACACTTCGGCGTGACTTTCATATTTCTTGCCGATGAAATTAATCTTATCGATGAAGTGAGTTCTATCGGAAAGACTTTGAAACTCGAAAAGACTCCCACTGATGCCAATTTTCTTGCCGAACCTATTATTCCAATATGCTTTGTTTGGTGAGACTCTTCCCAAAGTATTTCATCGATGTGACATTAATATTCAGAGGAACTCATACCGATGACCTTTCTTTCGCCGATGCATATCTTTATCAGTGTGACATATGAGTCGGAAGGACTATATGACTTCATCCCGATTGTCTTATGATGGAATCCCATTGTGCTTTATCGGCAAGACCTATTGCTTTTGGTAATACCTCACTCTGATGACTTTTAGTTTGGCTGAAATGTTCCTTTTGTGTGCCGGTCGGTAAGATATGATGCATTCGGTGAGAGTTTATCTCAGCGATAGCTTTCTTGCCAATGTGATCCCCCTGTTGCCAAGATAATAAATGTGTCCTGCCGATAGGTATATGCATATGAATTCTGATCGGTATGACATCTCTGGAATCTTGCCGATAGACTGCAACAAGTGTACATTAGTGAAAATTCATTATAGATCGGGGAGACCCTGACTTTCTCTTGCCGATATGGATCATATATTAAAATACTCATTACTCGATGGCTTTTATGGGACCATATGGAAAAATATGGAAAAAATGTTATGAAGAGAGAAATTTTTGCTTAAGGTGGAAACTATTTTGTAAACTCATGTGCATAAATGACTATAAAATTTTCAAAATTTTATAGTTCTAACAGATCCCATAAAGGATATCTTAGCAAGAGTGTTTTTGAGTTGTTCCATAAGATCATACTCCTTTCCACTATGTTAAGGAAAATGAGGAGCACTAGGCAAGATAGGTTGAGGAAATGGTAATGAAGTGGGAGTGGTTTGTGGTTTCCTATTGTTCCTTGTATTATATGTGTGAGCAACGATATTATAACTGAGGGCTGATGCAAGAAGTTGGGTACACAAAAAGCTCAAAAAGTGGAAGTGTTTTTGCTATTTTTCAGAATTTGTCACACTTGGACTAAAAATTTGAGGCACTTATATAATGAATCTTAAAAAAATTAAGTTATATGAAATTTATCATTTTGAATCTAGTTTCCAAATATGTAAATTATTTAAATACCCAGATTATAGAAATTAAATTTTGATAGGGATCTATAAAAATCACTTTTTAAAAGTCCCTATTTTTTTACCATACCAAGCACGTGTACAGACACTACTTTTTGACCCAAATAAAAGTATTTTGCTAATTAATTTTGGAAAAAAGAGAGCTAACAACATGAATATTGATGTGGAATTTTTTTGTAATTTTTTGTTGAATATTTTTTTTATTGAATTTTTATTGGCCTTAATTACTATTTTTAAAAATCAACGTGTACGAACAACATAATTGGACCTAAACTAAACATTTTTTGAATATTATTTTTAATTATGTAGAGAATTTTTTGAAGTTTGATGCCATATAATTTTTTTTACAAGAAACTTAACCAAAAAAAAGTTATTAAAAAACAAAAAAAGCTTGATATTTCAAGTTTAAGGACTAGTTTGCTTAGAAATTAATTAAAAAATAAAAAAATTAATCCAATATTAATTAAAATAATATTTTGGAAAGTATACATCGTGTTCTCTAATGGGTTTTAATTTTATAGATTGATTAAAAAAAAAAGTCCATCAACCATATTGCCAAAGTTGGAATTCTTCTTTAATCTGCCTTAGTTTTTTAGTTGCAGGTCAAAGGCTAAGGCTTGGATTGCCAAGCCTTTCCCAAGACTAAAACCAAGGCTGCACGTGGGTTGGGAATTCAATTTTTAAATAACACGTACGTGTTACTAAAATGCATACATGTTAAAAAAAATGCGTACATGTTATCTATTTACTTGTTGGGAAAGGTAACACGTATGTGTTATGTAATGTGTACGCATTCCTAAAATAGAACACACATGTGTTTCATAATGCATATGCATTTTTTATATAGCCATTTTTTCCTAATTTGGTAAATACTGATAAAACACATTTTTTGTGCAACATTCCTTTTTTGCAGTACGGTTCGAAAGTGCCATTTTCTATTTTTTTTATTGCAAATTTGTCTTGTTCAAGGAATATTCTATTCAAATTGTTGGAAGAGAAAAAGTGTAGGTTGAATTTTCTAAAGTGGAATCAAGTACAAGAGCTTTTTACAAGAAGATTTGGAAAAAGTGATTTTTTGGATGCATTCATAATGTTTTTGTACTTCAAAGTTTAAAGAAAAAAGGATCTTCATACTACATAGTTTTATTTGAATATTTGAAGGAGATAGCAATTTGAAAATAGGTTACTTGAATAGTTTTTTTTGTCATCAAAGAGGGTATGGTAACCATGGGTGATAAGCAAAGACAAAGAAAAAAATGTAGAAATTTAATGACACCCGAAGAAATTCAAGCTAATAGAGATATGGAGGCAAAAAGACAAAGGGATAGAAGGGAAAAGATTTGTCAAATGGAAAATTTACAAGCATCTAGTTCCAAGAATGTTGAAGAGGAAGCCATGAATGATGAAATGAATGTAGAAGATGGAAATGTGGAGATGGTGAATATGGAAGAAAATGCAATTATGGAGACAAACCCAACTATGCCTTCAACTTCAACTTTGAATGATATGGAAATAGTACCTATGCAAACAACTTCGGGTATGTCTTCAAATCCACCTCCTAATGATATGGAAAATGCACCTATTCATACAATCTATCCAGGTATGTGTTCAAACCCAAGTTTTGATAATATTGATATTGCTTGTTTAGATGAAGCTAGATACACCATTGATGATATCAATACTTATAGGGTTGAAACAAATAAAAAACAAAAAAATGATGAAATTATATCTTGTGAGAATTCAAATGAGAATGAAATCCCTCATATTGATGAAAATGTGAATGAAATCTCTTTTACATTTGAAAATGAAAATGAAACCCCTTGTGTGAATGAAAATGAAACCTATTGTATGGATGAACCTTAAAATGTTTTTTTTTACAATTGAAAGATATGTGATAGATAAAATTTGTGGTAAAGTTTCTTGGAGACAAATTAGAACTTATGGAAATAAAATATATATATATATTTTTTATAGAAAGAAATTAGGATTCCAATGTCAACTCATGGTGCAATTGATGATAATGTCGAAAATGAGAATAGTGATGAAAAAATTAGGTGTTTTTGTAAAACCAAAAAAGGAAGATGATTCAGTAGAACAAGTCATATCTAGTGTTTCTAATGCTATTGATTTTATAGGTAAGAAAATTTGATTGAAAGATAAGAATGTGGCTCGTTGTGCAATAAAAATTGCTTTAGTTGATAAAGCAACTTCAAATAAAAGAATGTTAAGTAAGATTAGTAAATGTATAAAAATAAATACTAGAACTTTGATAAGAGCTGCTAAAAGAAGAGAAAGTATTGAAAATGATCCAATTAATCAATGTTGGAGTTTTAGTGGTAGACTCCCAAGATCATACATGAAATTAACTAATGAAATTAAATCTTTAATCAAAATTTTTTGGCATGATAATACAAGAATATCACCTAACATTAGAGATTTCTTAAATTAAAGGAGGGTTCCAAAATTCATGAATCTCATCCAAAGCATCTCTTAGATATGACTCAAACTGAATAATATAATATTCTTTAAGATGCTTCAATCTTACCATTGAATATTAACATAAGTCAAAAATAATTTGAAAAGTGTAAACCTTGGTATGTTATAATTAATAAGCAATGAATCTTTTGTTGTTGTAAGGCTCATGTACAATTTTGTTATTATTATGATAGTTTTTGATATATACGATGCACTTTGCATGCTAACCAAATTATGCAGCACATTTGTGGTATTAATATGCCACCTAAAAGAATCAAATATTTTATAGCAGGTTTGTTTTGTGAAATGTATTTTATTTAAAAGTATGTATTTTTGGAGAATGCAATAGATGTGGTAACTTTTCATGATTAGGAGAATGTATGCATGAAAGTAGTTTAGATGAATTTGGACAACAATTAGTGGATGTAAAAAAAAATTAAAATGTTGAGTATTCTTTAAAAGATGGCAAAAATGGAAAACATTGTGAGCTAATTGTGGAAAAATTTAGTGTGCATGCATTTATTAATGAATTTAAAGATAAGATTGTACCTAAATATGTTCAAAACTCTTAGTATGCTCATTGGCTTGATAATCAATTTTGTTTATGTAAAAACACATTCCCAATTGGAACTAAATTGTTAGTGGTTGATTTTGATGAAAATTATACTCTTACTCCACAAGAATAAATTCAATCATAATATTATAATTCCACTCAAGTAGCTATATTTGTTCACACTGTTTATAAACATGTAGATGATAGTACAAAATATAATTTTTTTTTTTTGAGAGAGCACTATTTTTATGTAAGTGATAATCAATTACATTCATCTAAGTTTGTCTAATATTTTTTCGATATATTTTATAAAAATTTAAAAGAGAGAGGAATTCAAATGCTAGAACATCTCATATGGTCGGATAATTGCACGGGTCAATTGAAAAATGCTAGAATGTTTTATTGGTTATGTAGAGTTCATAAGGAAAATAATATCCAACACATATAGATTTTTTTTGAAGTTGGTCATGGTAAGGGAGAACACAATGGGGTAGGTGCATGCGTGAAAAGAGCTCTTGCTAAAGAGCAACTAAAATTTGAGGATGCTATGAAATTTAGAGATGCACATGCAATTGTAGATCGATGCAATACCAAATTATCTACAAGAACAAGTGAGAGCTCAATAATTCGACGCTTCTTTTGGTTAGTTGAAGAAAATGATATTTTTTCTTGACAAGATTGTGAAACAATTAATGGATCTGCAAAATGGCATTTGTTTAAGAGTTCAAATGCAAACACATGGACAATATGGACAAGGGAGTTGTCATGTTTTTTTCAAAATTGTATTGTAGGTGATTGGGAAGCATGCAATAATATGGAATGGGTCGAACAATGGAAAAAAGAGCCTTAACACCTACATCAACACATGTTCAACATGGAACGACAATTGAAGATAATCAAGTGTTCACATCAAATGATTATGATCATGTTTTAGATCTGGTACAAGAAGGTACATTCTTTATTGAGTTGAATTTTATATGTATGCATGTTTATATGTGAATTAAATATAAGTCACTCTTTATTTAATTTTTTATTTATTTTTGCAAGAGATGTGTATGTTTTTGTTGCACCTAAGGGGAATGAAGAGCAGATGGAGTACTGGTTGGCTAGATGCGTTGAGAGAAAACATGAATTGTTGCATCCAAGAGTGGATGATGAAAACTCTGAGTATCCAACCAGTTCAGTGGTTGTTGTTGGAACCTAGCTTTAAAAATATTTAATAAGAAAGAATGGCTTGCCTGCATTTGAAGATTATGAAAGACACAAGACGATTATACATTATTCACATTTGATTTTGGCAATCACTATAAAACTAGTTAGATATCAAGGGAGGCCTGCTAATAAAGTTTTATGGAAACTTTCAATGGATGGTCTTGAGACAATCATAGATGCATTACAAAAAAGAGAGGATGCAGATGGTACAATGGAGTAAATAAATATTGGTAAGTATATAGTTGTATACATATTTAATTGATATATGTTTGTCTTTAGTCATTTCCTAATTAAAGTTTTATATCATTTTTTGTTTTAGTTCTCCTGAAATTAGATGCTTTACAAAAAAGAGAGGAGATTCACATATATTACAATGGAATTAGAATCAAGAGACAAGTAACTATATATAGTTATAGATACATTTAATTGATAGTATAAATATAAAACTAAATTTAATTCATTGTCATTTTATAAAAAGTTTATAATTGATTTCATATCCCCTTAAGCCATTCTCTTAAAACCCCTTAATCCATCCTCTTGTATACCATTAATCCATCCTCTTGCACCCCCTTACATCTCTCTATTAATTCCCATTAAGCCATTCTATTAGGATCCCTTAATCCATATCCTTGTATATCTACCCTTAATCCATCCACTTGTATCCCGTTAAGTCACTCTCTCAACACCCCTTAAGCTATCCTCTTAGGACCCCTTAATCCATATCCTCATATATCTACCCTTAATCCATCCACTTGCATCCCATTAAGTTACTCTCTCAACACCCCTTAAGCAATCCTCTTAGGACCCCTTAATTCATATCCTCGTATATCTACCCTTAATCCATCCACTTGCATCCCCTTAAGTCACTCTCTCAACACCCCTTAAGCTATCCTCTTAGGACCCCTTAATCCATCCACTTGCATCCCATTAAGTCACTCTCTCAACACCCCTTAAGCCATCCTCTTAGGACCCCTTAATCCATATCCTCGTATATCTACCCTTGATCCATCCACTTGCATCCCCTTAATTCACTCTCTCAACACCCCTTAAGTTATCCTCTTATGACCCCTTAATCCATATCCTTATATATCTACCCTTTATCCATCCACTTTTATCCCCTTAAGTCACTCTCTCAACACCCCTTAAGCCACCCTCTTATGACCCCTTAATCCATATCCTCGTATATCTACCCTTAATCCATCCATTTGCATCCCCTTAAGTCACTCTCTCAACACCCCTTAAGCCATCCTCTTAGGACCCCTTAATTCATATCCTCATATATCTACCCTTAATCCATCCACTTGCATCCCCTTAATTCACTCTCTCAATTCCCCTTAAGCTATCCTCTTAGGACCCCTTAATCCATATCCTCATATATCTACCCTTAATCCATCCACTTGAATCCCCTTATGTCACTCTCTCAACACCCATGAAGCCATCTTCTTAGGACCCCTTAATCCATCCACTTGCATCCCCTTAATTCACTATCTCAACTCCCCTTAAGCTATCCTCTTAGGACCCCTTAATCCATATCCTCGTATATCTACCCTTAATCCATCCACTTGCATCCCCTTAAGTCACTCTCTCAACACCCCTTAAGCCATCCTCTTAGGACCCCTTAATCCATATCCTCATATATCTACCCTTAATCCATCCACTTGCATCCCCTTAAGTCACTCTCTCAACACCCCCTAAGCTATCCTCTTATGAACCCTTAATCCATATCCTTGTATATCTACCCTTAATACATCCACTTGCATCCCCTTAAGTCACTCTCTCAACACCCCTTAAGCCATCCTCTTAGGAGCCCTTAATCCATATCCTCATATATCTACCCTTAATCCATCCACTTGCATCCCCTTAAGTCACTCTCTCAACACACCTTAAGCCATCCTCTTAGGACCCCTTAATCCATATCCTTGTATATCTACCCTTAATCCATCCACTTGCATCCCCTTAAGTATCTCTAGGTTTCATAAGATGTTTAGAATAACAAATATATATGGGTTAATGATTTAGGGTTCATCTCCTAGTCTCTAGGTCATATGGTTTAGGGTTTAGAGTTTCTAGGGTTCATGAGATTCTTAGAGTAACAAATCTATATGGGTTTTAAGGGTTTAGTGTTCATCTCCTAGGATTTAGGTCCTAAGCTATATTTGTTTAGGTTTTAAAGTCATTCTCTCAACTCCCCTTAATAAACAATCTTGCATCCCTTAATTAACTCTCATAATTCCCCTTAAGCTATCCTCTTAGGGCCTGTTAAGCCATATTGTAAGGTTCATGACATGCATCCCCTTAATCCACTATCTTACATCCCTTTAAGTCATTCTATCAACTCTCCTTAATCCACCCTCTTACATCCCTTCAAGTCATTATATCAACTCCCCTTAATCCACCCTCTTGCATCCCCTTAATCCACTCTCTTACATCCCTTTAAGTCATTCTATCAATTCCCTTAATCCACCCTCTTACATCCCTTCAAGTCATTCTATTAACTCCCATTAATCCACCCTCTTTCATCCCCTTAATCCACTCTCTTACATCCCTTTAAGTCATTCTATCAACTCCCATTAATCCACCCTCTTACATCCCTTCATTCTACCAACTCCCCTTAATCCACCCTCTTTCATCCCCTTAAGCCATCCTCTTAAAGGAACCTTAAGTCATATCCTCTTACATACCCTTAATCCACAATCTTGCATCCCTTAAGTCACTCTCATAATTCCCCTTAAGCCATCCTCTTGGGACCCCTTAGCCATATCCTAGGGTTAATGAAATGTAAGCCATTCTCTTAACTCCACTTAAGGAATTCTCTTAAGACCCCCCTTAAGCTATATATCCTCTTAGGTCCCCTTAATCCATCTATGACAAACATCATTTGAATTTGAATAGAATTTACTATATATTTTTCTTTTCTCACATGGATTTTTTACTTAAATGACTCATAAAAAATACAGTTACTTTACTTACATTAATTATTTGCAGGTTCTCATCAAGTTGGTCTACCATGTGATTGTCACTGAAAATTATTTTATCAAGAGACTATGTAAATATCAAATTTTGGTCTTCACCTAAAAGTTGATAAGCTTTTATTGTAGCTACATGCACATATATGTTTCATCATGTTATATAGTTGTATTAAACATCAATATACATTATATATGTTTGTTCGATGTATGAACTTCAATGAGCTTATTAGTCACTTTCTAAATATCTTGTTCCAATTTTATAGAAATTATACATTTCATGTCTTGTATTTACCATATTGTATATAATTGCTCAATTGTATAGATTATACATTTTATACATACAAGGAGATAGACTTTTGTTTATTGATTCAAATATTTGCTAGAATTGGAAAATAGTTAAAATTACCCACCCTTAATTTATTATGTATATTATCTAAACTATTTAAGGAATGTTTTAATTTGTCACCTAACCATGTGATAAATTATATATATGAAATTTGATTCTAGATAAGAATTTATATAGTGCATGTATTACTTGAAAATTATATAATTTATATCTATACATACATGAGTGCATATAATCATCAAAATGAACATAACACGATCATAATTGATTGCATATATAATAATCATATTAAAGTCACCTGATATAAATAAACACAAATATGATAATAACATGTTCAAAATAAAACTAGAGATAGATAGTCCATAAAATTTATGTCAAGATGTATATGTCAAGTCCAACACATATATTTAAATAAAACTAGAGATCTATAGTCCATAAAATTTAGAATCATCTAACTATTAGGTTGATCAGTCATATCAAGTCTCCTCTTTGTTCCATGTCGACTAGATGCACCTGCATCATGCTGTAAAAGAGTACAAGAAACTTGAAATTAGATTTAAAGTTATTTATAAATTTTGATATAATTAAATATATTTAAACTTGAAAATATAAAATTTTAGATAAAAATAAATTTAATTAAATATCTAGTAAATTTTATATAGTAAAAATTATTTTTAGTATGCATAAATTACCATATGATCATGTGAATCTACTGGCACATTTTGTTCAATGAGTAGCATAACTGTCAGTTGAGAAAATACAAATGCTTGATCTACTATATCCTGCATATTCATATAAAGCAAACAATATGTTAAAACCAAGAATATATATATATATATATATATATATATATATATATATATATATATATATATATATATATATATATATATTTAAAAGGTCCGTAAAAATTGTATAGGAGATTTAAAGTAAAGTTTACAACCTTGAATGATATGACCTCATGATCACACACTTGAGATTTCCCATGCAGAAATCTGATGATGTCTCAGGTGCACCTTCCATGGGTATCTCATGAAATCCTTGCATATAGATCAACAATTTGTATAGATCAAATTCACACATGTGTATGTAAATGAGAAAATTAAATTAGATCTATGATGTGTATTTAATTTAAACTTAACAAACTTTTGAAAGCACACACTTGAGCTAATGATGTCTCAGGAGCGCTCACCACAACTTGTGGTTGGTTAGTACTAGGTATCGTATGACCTCCTTGCATCTAGATATAATATATCAATTCACACATGTGTACAAATTCAAATTAAATTAGATATATCCACACAAATTATTTAATATATATTGGTTCAAGTACCTGCCCAAAATTTGAGCCCAAATCTACAACACTCAACATATAGACATGACGATCAGGCATCATGTGATCATGCCTCTACACCAAACACTTATTGAATTAATATTATATTATATATATAATTTGATGTTATTATTTACATGAATTTTTCACATTTCAAACTTGAATTAAATTTAAGTTCAAAAGATGAACATACCTGTGTAGGATGATCCTCAAAATATAGTAAATTCATGTATGACTCCATCCCAGGTGCATATGGGTCACCTGAAGTGGATTCCTGAGTATTCATATAGCCCAAGCCTCCATGCTCTCTATTGGCCACTTCAGTCGCCGCATGTGTAGTTTGATGAGTGAGATGTATTGAAAGAGAACTCAATGCTACTAATGTCAATAACATGGTCTACTGCTGAAATGCAGCGGGAACACTAGGAGAAGGAGGAGGAACAATAGGAACAATCAGAGCATGTTGTTGAGGATTGACACATGCTCCTAGTCTATGTTGGGGCATGCCATTCCCAAATCCCTAAAATGACCTCATATCAAAATAGTTGGATTTTTACCCAACTCAAAATCAGCCCATAACTTTCTCAAAAAGTATAGGGGCACCTCACAGTTGCCATGTGGTGGATTATCAAACACCATCCACCATCTATCCCAAAAATGTGCAATTATTTGCAGGTGCCTACACTATAAAATTGAAATTCATTTGGTGGGTGGAATTGGTTGGTTTGTTTGGGGTTACTAAAATATTGACACATGGCTTGTTTGGTAATTTTAAGGTAATTTATTTCTTTATAGGACAATTCATCTGCATAGAATTGTCTCCTCTCTTCTCTCTGTAGATGGAACCTATCTAGGTCTGCATCAATAGATCAAACAAAATCAACAATAGTTTGCATCGTAGATGCAAACCCTGCGAGATGGGGAGGGATTCTATGCTCATTTTTTATTAGATCTATATTTCCTTGAATCACAATAAGGTTTGCTTAGATGCTCTATCTTAATTGATCCTGATCTACTATAGGGGGTGGGGGGTTAGGCAGTGGAAAGTTTGGAGGTGTGGGGTTTTGTTCTGGTGGTGGATCTAGATGTATGGGATCTATAGGAATTTGTGGATCGGGAATAAAATCCTCTATATTAAATTATGGATCCATGTGAGCAATTAAATGGAAACTTCGTGTTAAACAATTAAACAATATATATCAACAAACTAATTCATTAATGCACACAATTTGAAAGTTATTTAAAAATCACATTGAACATTCACAAATTCAAAATACATTTCATTTAAAGACCATTCAATTTATAACATTAAAAAATCCATAGCATGTACACACATTAAATTGAGTCTAGTGTGTGGTTGTTAATATGAAGGGTAGAAATGAAATTAGGGGGTTTTATTAGAACCCTATTCAAATACATGCACTATGTCATTGGTTTATTAAGTGAATCCCCTAAAAGAAGGCCCCATAAACTTATTTTTAGCTAGATATCACTTGATAATTAAACTATAGCCAAATTTGATGATCTATACATTAATTAATTTATTTAAAAATAAATAAAACCACATGGATTAAGGTGAAGACTTAAGATTTATTTAAATAAATCACCATCAAGGTAAATACTTAATATTAAGCTAAAGGACTAAAGAATAAAAAATAAGACACATGCAGATATATAACTTTGATTTCTCAAATTGGGTGTTAAAATAGGAGGTTAGGGGTTGTTTAGAGTGTCTTCTATTACACATATAAAGGTGGAAAAAGAGAAGGAAAGGTCCCAAAGCTAATTTAGGTTATGAAAAACTCAAGAATGAGTGTCAAAATGGGTAAATGATGAAAACCATATAGTTCAATTCAAGTAAACATTATACTAGATTCTATTTATATTAGGATTATTGTTAGACAAGGGTGCTCAATGGAGCTCATAAATATCAAGTGTATAATTAATTAACTAATTCATCAATAAGTAATTTATTCTTCTAAGTTTTTATGGGTCTAGAGCTTTATCTTTTGGGGTGAGGGGAAGTTTACTCATAGGTGTGGTTGTTTCCCAACAAGAGTATATCTATAGAGCTAAGGTATATCAAACACAAAGACATGTATTAATCAAGTATGACATAGAATTTAATTTAAAAATCCGATGACAAATTGATTTATCTAAATTTTCAAATTTTAGGATAAGAGACACAAGTTCTCTATAATGAGACAAAGTAGTTAAGAAGAAATTATAAGTTTAACACTAACATTAAAATTTATAATCTCATTCATTATTTTCAAATAATACTAAAGATAAGAATGAAAAATGAATAGAAGACATTCAAAGGGACACATAAATATATGTAGTGACCTAATTGCAATGTACAAAATAAACAAAGATGAGTTTGATCTCTATTCACCAAATTTTGAGAACTTCTTTTATACCCTTAAGAAATGTCATATTAGGACCCTTAAGACATCAATTTACTATTTAGGGTGATAGAATGGCTTAAGGGGATCTATGTGTAGTAAGGTCCTAGGACAAAATGGTCCATGAATTAAGGGAATAAAATTTGGTGGAGTTGCCTAAGGCAACAAAATTTAATTTTAAGGTCCTACGACAAAATTAATGCTTTACGGTTTAGGGTTTAGATTTTAGAGTTTAGGGTTTAGGGTTTAGGGAACTTAGGGTGAAGTTTGGGTGGCCCTTGGAACAATGGACTTGCAAGTTAGTGAGCAACATTTTCTTGTGGAATAGTTGATTGAGATAGCTCTTGTTTCCCAACAAGAGTATATCGATAGGGCTAAGGTATATCGATTGTGAATACATGTATTAATCAAGCATGACATAGAATTTAATTAAATCTAAGGACATAAATTGATTTATCTAAATTTTCAAATTTCATGATAAGAGACACAAGTTCTCTATAGTGGGACAAAGTAGTTAAGAAGAAATTATAAGTTTAACAATAACATTAATTTATAATCTCATTCATTTTTTTCAAAGAATACTAAAGATAAGAATGAAAAATTAATAGAATACATTCAAAGGGACACATAGATATATGCTAGTGACCTAATTGCAATGTACAAAATAAACAAAGATGAGCTTGAGCTCTATTCACCAAATTTTGAGAACTTCTTTTATCCCCTTAAGAAATGTCATATTAGGACCCCTTAAGACATATATTTATTATTTAGGGTGATAGGATGGCTTAAACGGATCTATGTCTAGTAAGGTCCTAGGAAAAAATGGTCCATGGCTTAAGGGAATAAAATTTGGTGGAGTTTCCTAAGGCAACTGATAGGGACAGGGTTGGATTGAGACAATCACAATCTCAATGCTCTGAGTCCTTTCCTTGAGAACTCCTAAGGTGTCACTTCATCCACCATTCAACCTGTAGGTCCTAAAAGCATTTAGGCACCCCTGGTCACTTGCCAACCCCACTATCAACTTTCAAATCAATCACAATGCCTTAACCAAGCATTTCTTGGTGCTTTTCCTCTCTTATTCTTCCTAGCCTTTAATCCTTCTAAATACTAACAATGCTCAAATGTTTCCTAACTCTATTACAGGGGTGAGTGTTTCCTTCCAAGGCTTCCAAAATCATCTTCTACAGGTGCTTGAACAAACACCAGATTCCAACTCTTCATCATTTTCATAAATTCTCTGTTTAAAGGTTTAGGTAGGGCTACAAGCCTTGAGCCCCTTTTAGCCATCTCAACACAAGAAACAGTTTAGAACTCTTTCCTTTCAATAGCTTGTGCCAAACTTTCTTCAGACACTCAGGCTCTTTTCCCAAGCTTTGACAGATTTTGGTATTTGGGACTTTTCCTATCCATACAGAGGTACATTCCAGCCTTGGTGGAAACTAGGGTTTTCTTTAGACCTTTCCTTGGTCTATTTTGCCTTTTCCTGCCTCCATTTGATCTGACAAGGACTGCACTCTTCTTGTCAACCTTCTTGGGATCTCCTGCAACTAGTACACACTCTGCTATGTTAACAATTTGCCACCCCTGCCACATTAGGGTTTGTTTTCAAACACCTTTTCCTAACCAAGCAACACAAACTCGCCTAGGAAAAGATCATAGTCCTACTTTCATGACTCACAAAGACTCCTATATGTAAACTATATACAAGAATGGAGTCTAGCTTTGTTTCCACTGCTTCCATACTTCCTGGTATGGGCAGAAAACAAGCTAAAACTCTATTTTTCTGTATTTTACCAGTCAGAACAACAAAAATAAATAACACAATATTTACAAAATGAAGGGAAGTGATGAGCAAAAAAACTAATATGCCAAAAATAGTACTTCCAAAAGCTTTATTACATGCTAAAAACCCTATAAAATGCCATTTTCAATTCATCTTTCAACTATCACACGGGTAAGGACAGGAAACACAGAATTTTCCACACCAAAATTCACCGTTTTTCTTCTTGTTCTCTTGAAACTGCTAACATTCAAAACTTCTAACCCTCTCAAAGGTCGAGAGGTCACTCTTTGCAACCCAAGAAGCAGTTAGGTTTTCCTTTTTGAGCCTAAGAACGGCCAAACAAAGAGTGTTGGAAAACACAATGTGTTTTCCAACCTTGGTCAAGCGCTTAGGAAAACAACTAACAACATATGCTTCCTAAACTTTTATTCAACTTTACCACTTCCTAACTAAGGAGAAGAATTCACCAACCATAAACAAGATGGTATCCAAGACCTTACATAACACAACAAAAGAACTTCAACCAAAACTCTAATAAGGCTTGAATTTTGCCAGGTGCTCCTACACTAGCAACCAAATTTCATTTTAAGGTCCTATGACAAAATGAATGCTTTAGGGTTTAGGGTTTAGATTTAGAGATTTGATGACATGAAAACATATCTATGTCAAATAAAAAATGTAAGAAACCTCCAAGGAGCCCTAATTTATGATACTACACAATGTGACAAGGATTTTTATAAATTGGTCATTGAAGTGTAGCAATAACTAAAAAATCCTAATGTGAATTATTCATAGCATCAATCTCAATCTTAATCTCAATGAAAACTACCCTGAATCTAGGTAACATTCCCTGGATACTTATAAAATTATGTGAACTATTAGGGTTTTAGGTTTATGTTTAGGGTAAATAGGGTTTTAGGTTTACATTTTAGGGTTTAAGTCCAAGGATTAACCTGGGTAAATTAGTTTTTAGGGACCTGTGTTTTTTGGAACCTAAGGTTTATAGGGTTTTGATTTCTAAGTTAAATGTGTCCAATTTAGGTTTAGTTTTTATGGTTTTTGATTTACAATTTAACGTTCTTTGTTTCATTGATGTTTTTGGTTTTTTAAATGCAATTTAAAAACTATAAAATATTGAACAAAAACAAACTAAAAAAACAAAAATTAAATACCAATTACAAAACAAAGACACAAGATATAAAATAAAAAAAGATAAAATTCAACCAACCTAGAGGTCGGTGAGGTCGGTTGTGTTGACGGGAGGAGGTGGCAGTGAAAATTTTCTTCAATCGGGCCCTTCAAAACGTGTACGTGATCTCGTCTCCTCTTCTCTATCGTGGCTAAAACTGTGAATGAAAATGAAAACACAGTCACTAATTTAAAAAAATAAATACCTTTAAGAAACACATACACATTTCAAAATGTGTATGCATTTCATAACACATACGTGTTTTCAGTTCGCGTACTTGAAGCTGAACACATACACGCTCAGATTTAGGCTCAAGTACCCGATCCGTAACACATAGGCATTTTTTTAAAATGCATACGCATTTCGTGATTTTTTTTTAAATTTTGGTCGAAACTTCCTCTATTTGTGTACCCAACTTCTTGCTTTTAACCCTCAATTGTTGTGAAACATTGTTATTATCAAGTTGCATTATAAAGTTCTAGATATCTCCTAGGGATAATGGTTTCTTTTTAGGTGGTCCTATGATAAGCACATTTTTTTTTTAACTTAGTTTTGGTGTGAGGGTGGATAAATTCTAAGAATTCGCTCAGGAGATGACTTGGGAGGTCCAATAATTAGAGGAATTGTAGGTGAACTCAAGGGTTATCTAATGTTCATAACCTCAACATATCTATTCTCATTGTGATGATATTTTAGTGAAGGATAGTCTAATGTTACCTCATCATCCCCATCTAATGAAGCCACATTACTATTGTTTGAAAGACATGTATCAATTATATCATTTTCTTGCACTATGATATCTTTCCTAGTAGGAGATATTTTAGGAGAGGAGCAAACAAGATGTTCATCACATTCCATATTTAGATTTTGTAAGATAGCTTCATCACAAGTAGGGGAGGCATCAAGAGAAAAATAACTATGATTTTATTTATTACCAATGATTAGATCCTTTTATTCAATTATATATTCACAAGTGGGAAAAGCATTAGGAGAGGGAGAAACAAGATTCTCATGAATCTAAATGAGAATATCTTCTAATGTTCACCAAACTATATTCTTCACAAATAGGATAGATATTAGGAGAAGAACAAATTTTATTGTCATGATTTTCCATGATCACATCCTCTTTCACTAAAACATTCTCATGAGTGGGAGATGAATGTAAACTAGGTAAGGTAATGTTAATAAATGTGTCAATGATCTCATTCTCTTGTGCCATAATATATTCACAAAATAAAACATAGAAAAATAGGTTGGTGCAAGTATAGAATGGTAACAAGGGGGGTATGATGTACCTATTTTCCTTAGTTCATTAGGAAAAGAGATCCCCACAAAGAATAGAATTAAAACCCTTAGGTGAGCCAACTCAATGGGGTAATTTGTTGGTTAAAGAATGGACTTACAACCCTTAGGTGAGCCAACTCAATGGGGGAATATGTTGGTTTCCTTATGATTGAGGATGGGGGTATTAGCTTGAACAACACTTTTGGGAGAAAAACTAAAAATAGTAAATATACTCAATTATGCTCATTCAAACTTGAAATATCAATAAAAATAGAAATGGTAATTTCTTTGTAGATATAAGAAGGGTTAAACACTGTGTACTAGTCACCAAAAGGTAGTTTCAAGAGGAAAATTGGGACTCATTGACCTATAGGCGAATGGGTCTTTTGTCAAGGATTTCAACCAATTTTTGAGAGCCTCTGATGTCATTTTGCAGCTTCTTTTTGATCTAGGTTTTAGTGTTAGAAAGTCAGAAATCAGATTAGTAGGTGAGATTCTATGAATTGATGACAACTTTGTCAACTTTTCCAGTTTTTCTCTTTAAGAGATCTCCAATCCTTCTTCAACCTAAGATCTACAACACAAACATAGGAGGGAATTTTTTTGTTTTTGGTGAATGAGGGTTTTCCTTGGTTGAACCCCGTTTGAGTAATTAAACCTTGAATTGAAATAATGAAATGTGAAATGAATGATGAATGAACAAGTGTTATGTTACAACTCACAAGCCCTTGAATAACCCTTTGGAATTTTGAAATGTTGATGTTGATCTTGCATGAAATGACTTCAATGGATGTGGATCTTGATACTTGAAATATGACTTGAATGCTTGATTTGAATATTTGAAACCTACATCACAATGTTAGCTCCAAAAACATGCATGATTGGACATAACTTTGACATGATGCTTGATATCTTGATTTCTTATGTAGATGTTTGATAAATATTCTCTTCAATGCTCTTGACAATAATATTTGCTCATATGAAAGTTCACCTCTTGCTAGATGTTTTGAATTGATAAAATAACCTTGCTTTTATAGATGATTTTCTAATTTTCCCAAAAATTAAACATTACAAGCCAAAATTTGAATATGAATTTGGGATCATGAAAATACTACCAAAAAAATATTTAAAATTTGAATTTTTAACTTAAAGGGGACCCATTCACCCATGGGCGAATGAGTCTTGACCGAAGTTATCAAGATTTTTGAATTTTGAGGTGTTAATAATGATAAATGCATTAATTAAATCACACTTCACCCTTTGGAAATTGTAATTAATTAGGCCTGGAAATGAAAAATTTAGGCAATTAGATGATTAATTAAGTCCATTTAAATTGAGGGGACCCAAACAAATTTTGAAAATGTAAAGGAGTACATTTTTCTACACTACACCTTAATTTATCAAAAATTAAACATTACATGCCAACATTAAAATTTGAATTTGGGGACATTAAAATACCACCCAATACATATTTTAAATTTATGTTCAAAGGACTAGGGGGGACCCATTCACCTATGGGTGAATGGGTGAATGGGTCCCAAGTCCTTATTCTTGGAACACACTTTTCTAAGGTAAATTAATGTGTTGGCATTAATTTTTGACGACTTTCCTCTTCAAAAAATGTAATTTATTAGGCTTGTAAATGAAAAATAGGGCTTATTAAGGAACAATTAATTCCAATTTAATTGAGGGGACCCAAAAAAAGTGTGAAAATTTAAAGGAGTACATTTTCCTATACTACAATATATGTGTATTTATTATGCTGTGTGTTTGTGCATTACATTTGATTAAGTCTTTTGGTTAGGAAATTAAATCACCATTGAATTTAATTAGCATACATCCAATTTGTGTTTATTAGATCATGATAGAATCTAATCTAAACACACATCCATAAACATAAATCCATCACATAGCCATACATGAAAGTAAAATGTACACATAAGTAACACCATGATGCCACACAAAATCTCATATATATATATATATATATCAAAATTTCATGTACATGTATCACACCACTGTATCAAAAATGTGGTGACCAGGTATATCTGTATATGTTTGTACATCAAAAAATTCTATATAAAACTATATGATCTAGTATACAAAAATATGGCATGTAAAATGGGTCTCTAGCCCCAAGGTGCATGGCTCCCTGAGCCCTCTAGTCCTAGCAACAGTGGCAAAGGTGGATGTTAGATTGATGCCAAAAATCACAACCAATGTGATTATGACATGGAAATACTCTATACTTGTAATCCTCAGACCTCTCCTCGCAGCTCGACCACCTCCTCTCATAGCTTGAACTCTCACTCACAAGCCTATCTCAGCTACTTCTAGCATTGCTACACTCGAGGATCAGTAGCTAGCCTCATGGCCTCCACCTACCTACCGAGGTCATCAAGTCAATTCTATAGGGAATCACATGGAAATATTAGCCCATGCCACTAATCAATCTTGACCGACTAGTGTGGTACAAAGCTTTGATGAGTGCTGATCTCACTGCTTGATCATGGTGACAAGGTCAACAATCCTTTGGATGGCCTCTACTTGTGCCTCCTCATAATCAATCCCTAGTCACACAACAAACTCAAAGAGATGGGTATGTCACCACACTGAAATTGGCCTATATATGTTTAGGATTCTCCCCTAGATAGGCACAATCGGGGACACCTCTGCAATGCATCACTCTATAAAGGTGACCCAGGCCTATGTGTCCACTGCAACAATAGAGATAAAACATAAGCATACATATATGAGATAAACTAAAATAAAAGCAATGAAAGGAAATAACATGCATCACATTCATACTTGGATCCTTTTCCTGCTAGTGTGGGTTAGGGGAAGGTACTACACTGGGTCCTACTACCACTGTCATAACAAGAATGATTGCCTAGCTCAAGGGTGGTGTCAATGAGATAGGGGCCACTCATGGAGTTGATAAGGGAAAACTTTAGTGGTGAATCTTTTCCAATTGGAGAATAATTGAAATTGGGACCTCTAGAAATGATGAATAGTACAAGCTAAAAAGGAGGTTGAATCACCAATTTTTTACAAAAAATTAATTTTGTCTCAATTAATTTGCCTATGCATTATTTTTTAAAACTAATAAATCGAATTGATTTGCCATGTAAACAATGCATCATTGGAACTGATTTTCCAATAGTTTATACTGTAATTACAAATATTAATTATATTAGCTAGTAATATTATATTCCTACCATTAATTTTGGGGAAATATCACCACTAATAAAAAATTACCATTTAATTTTAGGGATATTTTAGCCTTGAATAGGGCTTTATTTATTGCTAGAATTATTGATTAGCTTTTTAATTGGATGGATGAGGTTGATTCTGTGACCTATATGCACGTTCCTTTTAAAAGGCTTGTTGAGGTTTGGAATTTATTTTGGGCCACATGATTAGATTTAATCGTGTGGCCCAAAAAACAATTCGGGCCTCAACAAGCCTTTTAAAATGCATGTGCATATAAGTCACGAAATCAACTTGCAACCATCTGATTAAAAAGCTAATCAATGGTAAAAATTTCACTTTTCATTTAGTCTTATTTTTAAAGTGAGATTTAAAAAAAATACTTAATCCACAACCCCCTTGACCCTCGCAAGGGACGCTGGGCCTTGACCCCATCGATGGCTGTCGCCCTCTACCCCCTACTTCAATATTACAAAAAACAAAAAAAATATGGGGGAACTGCACCGACCAACTATGAAAATTTTTAAAGGAGAGATTTACCATTGTAATTAATCTTTTTAGTGATTATTCACTAGGATTCACCACTATGATTATTATTTTTACCAATTATTCATTAAGATTTGCTAGGATTTTACAATTTTTTTAATAATGTACATAAATTTTCCAAGAAACTAAATAATTTTTTCAAATAAAAGGAAATATTTTCCAAGAAAATTATAACACTTAGCCAAGATTTTCTAGGATTTTACACCTTCAAGAAGGGGGGGTTTCTTAAAGTTATCCCTAGAGGTAATGACACTCACCACTTCTATCTCGACCTCTTTGCCACTCCACCTATCACTACCTCACCCTCCTTGTTGTCATCGCCATCGTGATCCTCACCTCCCAACCCCTGTGCACTAGCCTGGCCCATGGGAATGTCCACTGTGAAAATCAAGGCCAAACCAATCACACTCACCACTGCATAAAAATGTGGGTGATGCTAACATCATTGGTAGACAAAGGTGGGTATAGGTCATCATTTTCCAATCCATTGTCACTAACCAAGATGTCTGCTATGGTCAAAAAAGGATGATCTCTTTCTCATGTGGCACTCCTCACCAATTGAATGTATGTGGGAGGCATCAAAGGGATGGTCTGTAATTTCCCAAACTTCCAAGCGATCCAACACTAGTAATAGGGGATGATAAAATGATCTGATCTCCCCATCAAGAATTGATCATGTTGCATGTGTTGGATCTATTGCTTGTCAATGGGCCAGATCATCATCCTCCTATAAGGATGTCATCTAATGTCTTTTCACCACAAAAATCAAACTACAATGTCCAAAAATCAAGCTCCTTGTATATTCAGTCATGCACTAATGGGTATGTGTGGACCATGCGTGTACCAGGTGTGGTACCCCATGGAAAATTGATTAGACATGTGCACCTGATAAGCACAAACACCTACACCTATAGAAGAGTGAAATCTATGAGACTATAATACTCATAATTTATATAGCACCCAAGGTCGGGTATATGTGAGCAAGCATGCTCTAACCCCAGGTGAATAAAATCTAATGATCCTCCATCACTCAAATGAAATGGAAGAGGCCCCAGTATAGGTGAGATCCTTTCCATCCATTGCAACTAGAAGGGAAACGGTAACTATCATGACTCTTTGGATGAGTGGAATATCAACTCACCCCTTCTCTAGCTATCACATGTAGATGTGGAAAATAGTGTCTATCGAGTCCATTGACCTAACATAATATTGCTGGCATGTTGCAACCTTCTACAGTGACCTCTCATCATAGGACCTTTGTCGTTTGTGGATGGGTAGCCTAGTGATATGATAGAGTCCTCCAATGTGATAGTCATCTCACTCGTCAATAGGTGGAAGGTGTAGGTATCTATGTCCTAGTGCTCCATGAGCACCATGAGCATAGGTGTGTGATACCAGATCTTTGGCATCATGTAGAACCACCAAAGGCCCACATGCCACAGTAGATTCTAATCATCTGGGTACATTTGTTTGATGTGATCATGAAGCAAGTTAGTAAATTCCAGTTCCCATGCTTTCTCACCTCTGGCTACTCTTGCAAAAGAAACAAATTTCACATTAGTTCCATCTACATCGTAATTTTTTTTGTATCTTTACATCAAATTTTTCTAAGCTCACCTCTGGGATAGAGGTGCACTACATAGATGTTTGTGTGTCATGCTAAAGTTTGAGGATAAATACCTGCTTGACGTTAGTGTGTAGGCTAGATGCCAACGAAACTAGAGGACCTTGATGCATTTTTTGGATGATAATGTGCCATTTGGATACCTCCACACTGGTTGGATGCTTGTGCTACTCAAGGAGAAGAAAACTATAAAAAAATGCACTAAAAACATAAAATTGGGTCAAATTCCTTGTACCTCATTGATCTCGCATCCCTCAACTACTATTGTGTGGAGCTGCTCGATCCTCGAGGCTACATACTCTTGTTTACGAGACAATTTTCTAGCTTCTCTCTCACAAAAGCCAACAATCTCCTCAATGTGAATAGTGAAAATGACCCTCCTCTAGACCCACCCAAGAAAATATAGATCATTTTTTCCCATTTTTCATGGTGAAAGTGATCCCTCCATCTTTCCTATTTTTACCCCACTTATCTAGGGACAAAAATAGGAGGGGGCATATATTCACCTCTTTATCATAGTTTTTTTCCAAACTAATGCGACCAATTATTAGCTAGTTTTCTATTATTTTAGTTCATTCTTTTAGAAATTTCTAGGTACTCATTTCATATACCTTCCTAAACTTATCTATCCTTTTATGTATTTGATGCAACATTGAACCAAGTTTTGATGTATGGAATTATGATTATGATATGATGATAATTGTATAATTAAATGTGTGAGTTTGTATGGAATGTAACATAGATCTATGCTTAATTTATGGTTATTAGTAATTTCCAAACTAATGTGACCAATTATTAGCTAGTTTTCTATTATTTTAGTTCATTCTTTTAGAAATTTCTAGGTACTCATTTCATATACCTTCCTAAACTTATCTATCCTTTTATGTATTTGATGCAACATTGAACCAAGTTTTGATGTATGGAATTATGATTATGATATGATGATAATTGTATAATTAAATGTGTGAGTTTGTATGGAATGTAACATAGATCTATGCTTAATTTATGGTTATTAGTAATTGTGTATATGTTAGATGAATTAACTCCTTGCATCCGAGAAGCTAGAGTAAGTAGAGTGTGACCTACAACATCTAGTAAGCACAACCTGTAGTCAAGGGATTTCAAAAAAATATGCAGGGGATATTCTAGAATGATAGGAGCATGACAGTTGCAAAAGTGGAGCACTCATTAATGAGGATGATTGTGAATCACTAGACCATTTAATAAGATAGCTAAAGGAAGGAGTTTGCAATGATTGGGAAGCCAACGCGACTATTTTCACAGCACACATTTCTGCTATACCATTAGAAATAGAGTTCCAATCCTAATCGTCTTCTTCCATATTTTCAATTACAATTTTAGTTACTTAGACTTTGTCACTCTCTATTTCATTGGGGAGTGGTAATTTGCATTTATTTTTCTATTTGAGTCCTCATTTTAATAAACGTCCCTTGAACCTATATAGTTGGCTTGGTGGTTGAGGAGTAGATATAGCATATGGATATGTTCAGATAGAGATGGTTTTTCCATTACACAAACAATAATTTGTTAGTTTCCTATTATGCTTTCATGAATAAGATATCTTTTAAGATTCTTGTTAGATTATGAAATCTAGTTATCTAAAATGAAGATTCTTTAGTTTATCATTATGTTCATTTGATTCAAGATGTTTAGATTTGAGTTTATTCTATGGGTACAATCACTTGAGCAAGGGCCACTCAAGGTAATTGTTCTCCACTTTATTTTTTGTTGTCATATTAGATGATTTAAATATAATAGCCATCTTAATTAGATTATTCATTTCCTATATATGTGAATAAAATTGTGAATGAGATCTTGTCTTACACCATGTTTTGTTATCTTTATGAATTATCCTTCAGAGTGATTCTAAGTTAGCAGTGTTAAGTTAATTATAGAGTTTAATTTTTAATAGTGAACTAGTCATAGTATTAAGTTGTAAGTACCCATAACAATCATTCCAAATTTAATCCTTTTTCCTTGTTTCACAATTTAAACTTCAATTCCTTTTGCATATGTGTCAAACACCTATACTAGCTGATATAGGTAGTATAGAATCTCTAGGTAAACATATAGTGCCAACATCATCACAAGCTTGTGTTAGCCCTGGTTCATAATTAAATTGATTCTTTACAAGGGTTTAGTAGAGTTTTTATTTAGGAACTACCTCTAAATTGTATGTTCATCACCAAGTTTACTGAGCATTAGTTGGGCCTTACATTTTTTACATCATTGCTTGGGATAGTGCTACATTCAAGATTCTCCTATGTTATTTCAATATTTCTTAGTTTAGAGTTCTATTTATAGTATTAGGATAATTAGGTTTTAATCCACCAACACCAAAAAAGTTTACTAACATTTTGCAGAAGTCAATGACACAAAAAGTCATAATTTTTGTATGTGGAGGCAACAAGAAACTTTGGGAAGATTTCTACCCTCAACACACGAAGCTAGAGAGGATATTGGTGATCAAAGTGAATAGAGCAATGGTATTCCTAAAGAAGAAATTTCCCTAACATAAACATACATTGAAAATACATAGGAGACCTTCCAAACCATGGTTGATGCAGTGGTGGATGACCCACCAGAACATGTAACTTTTGAGTTCTCAATTTCCAACTAGGAGAGAGTAACTACCTTGAAGAACATACCTCCTTCAACATTACATGTCTTCTATGGTTTGGCTACTGAGGATCCAAATACCTTCTTGTTTGAATTTCATGTGTTGTGTAGAAGCTATGATTATACAACAGATGCACATAGGCTCAAATTGTTTCTATCAACCTTGAAGGATGTTGCTTTAAGATGGTTTATGGGTTTGGGAAGAGGTGATGTTCCTAATTGGAATACTATGAAGATAAATTTCTTGGAGAAGTACCAGGACTACTATAGATGAATTAATAGAATAAGAGATGGAATTTTTAGGATGTCTCAAAAGGAGGATAAATGTTTGAAAGAATACATGGAAATATTCTATTTTTTCCTTAAGAAATACCACCAAAATAGGCTCTTTTATGAGTCTCTAAAGCTAATATTCTTGAGAGGGATTAATGAGGACTTATGGATTCACTTAATCTGATTGGGATGGGAGATATTTATCAAGTACTATTTGAGGAGATTTGCAAGGAATTCAAGAAATATTTAAGGTCTTTCACAAAGAAGGTCAGAGGAGATATAACATCTTCCATCGAAAATACATCTAATAGAGTCTCTAGAGTGGAATTAATTAACTTGATATCAAACATGAAAGAAGAAATCATAATTCATTTGGATACATAATTGGATATTTTACATGTGAAGAAGAATCAAGAAGAGGTAGAGGCAGTCCTTACTGAATACTACCCTAATTGTAGATGGGGAAAAGCTAATTGCAAGTGCAAAAGAGTGGCAAGTAGTTATGAGAATTGACCAGGGAAAACAAACTTTCAAGCACTAGAGGGTGATGATGGAAAAGTGTTTTACATTGCTCAGAGGAAACCATGGTAGACAAGAAAAGGTATGCCTCAAGATCCTTTGAATTATAATATTCCATTTCCAATTAGCAATCAAAATTTCTCTAGTTGGAACCCCCAGCCTTGGGAAAACACACAAAACCAATGGAAAAATATTCAACCAAACTATAACCTGTAGCAATAAAAAATGTGGCCACAACAAAAATATCAAGGATCTAATTACAACCCCCAATAAACACTGCAAAAAAACTAATGGTAACCTCATGGAAAAAAGACCAACAATGGAAAAACCAAAAAATAAATCAACAACCACAATAGCCTTTGCATGATTCACAACATCAAGCAATCATTTCCAAATCCAAAAAATCCATCACCTCAGCCACCTAGAGCACCTCAACTGTCAACCCAACCTGTACCTAACCCAAATAAAAATATTGTTCAATAGGCCTATGCTAATGAGTCTATTCAATACCCTACTTATGGGGTAGAGGTGAGTGATGTCCACCTCAGATCAAGGAAAAAATTGGATGGACCTTCATCCCCTCAAATCATTGAGTTGGTAGATGAGGAACCCTCAACAAAGAACTTGGACAACCCACCTATGGAGCCTGAGTCAAATTGGGTTAACCAAACCAATTCAAGTCTAGAGCCTCCATTACATAAATGATTAGCTGTTTAAAAACATTATACACAAGTTGAAACTAACCTATTGGGACAACTTAAGGATGTGTTTATAAAGATACCCCTCATCCAAGCCATAAATGAGATTCCCATCTACACTAAAACAATGAGATAACTTTACCTTAAAAATCTAGGAAGGAAGAGAAAATAACCTTAGACCATTCATATCTTAGGGAAACTTGCAAACATTATGTTGGGAAACATAACTCTCCCCAGGTATGCAAATCTCAAGAGTCTTGTAGTGGATGTAAGGATAGATGACACTCTCATTAAAAATATCTTGATTAACTTGGGAGTAGCTATTAATGTGATGACCAAGGAAATAATACAACTATTACAGTTAATAGACCTTAGACCTACACCCATTTTCCTACAATTGGAAGATAGGTCAATAGTTAAACTTGAGGGCATCATTGAAGACTTGGTCATGACACTAGATTCATGGGAGTATCCTACAAATTTCATGGTATTGAAACCAAAGGCCAACCTTCCAGGTTATCCCCTCATTCTAGGAAGGCAATGGTTAGCAAAAATGAATGCATTTATAGTTTGTAGGTCTAGAAATATGATTATCTCAAATGGAAATGTGACTAAGAAATTATCCTTTATCCACTAGTCCAACCTCATGTAGACTTAGAGAAGACCATTTGGCCTACCCTAGATGAGGAAGACCGATAATTCTTGTAGAACCTCATGACTATTGAACACAACCCTTTGTTAAGTAACCAAGATGAGGATGATTTAATAACACACATCATATAAAATAATTGTGGTAGATATCCACAACAATAGGACTGCCTAACCTATCTGCAAGATCCTCTACAAAATGTTATCCAAATTTTTTCATACTTTGATACCACAAAAATATGTCCCATACATAGTAGGACTTGACCTTTCAAATAGCATACAAGACCTTGGAAATAATGTCAGGTAAAATGTTGAATGTTAGTAGTGAGTTGACTGATGCACATCAGACTTCCTTGACTACTATATTGAAGGAACACAAATCAACCTTTGCTTGGGATTACCATGACATGAAGGGGATTGACCTAGCCTTTAGTATGCATATTATATACATTAATGATGGTTTAAAACCAATAAGGAAACCACAAAGGAGAATGAACCCTACACTAAGAGACAATCAAAACAAAGTTACAAAAATTTCTTGATGTAGACATCATTTATCCCATTTCTGATAGTCAATGGGTGTCACCTCTAGTAATTATCCCAAAGAAAGGAGGAAAGTGGATAGTGTGTGTGGATTATAGAGAGTTAAATGCAACCACTATAAAAGACCACTTTCCACTACCATTCATTGATCAAGTGCTTGAATCCCTAGCAAGTAAAAATTACTCCTTTCTAAATGGATTTAGTGGCTATAACCAAATTAGAATAGCTCTAGAGGACCAGGATAAAACAACCTTCACATGACTTAGGGAACTTATGCTTATTTTTTCCTTCCATTTGGGCTATGTAATGCTCCAACCACTTTCCAAAGGGTAGTGTTTAGTATATTCTCAAATTTTGCACATGACTCCATGGAAATTTACATGGATGATTTTACAACTTATGGGACACATATGATGAAGCACTTAATAACCTAGAGAAGGTCTTAAAAATGTGTCAAGAACACAATTTATCCTTGAGTCGTGAGAAATTTTTCATGATGATGAACTAAGGGATTGTGCTAGGACATTTTGTCTCAAAGGATGGCATTCAAGTGGATCCCACTAAAATTGAAGTAATATCAACACTCCCCATACCCCTAAAAATAAAGATGTTAGGAGTTTTCTAGGACATGTTGGGTACTATCGAAGATTCATTCAAGACTTTCATGAAATTGAAAACCCTTTATTTGTTTTACTCACAAAAGATGTAGAATTTGAGTGGACAATAGAATGTCAACACTCTTTTAAAGCACTCAAGACAACATTAACCTAGGAACCTATCTTGAGAGGACCAAATTGGACCTTTCCTTTCTACATACATACAAATGCTTCTAATTTTTCTATAGAAGTGCTTGGGTAGAAGGGAGTTAATAAAGAGTATTTCATTTATTACATTAGCAAGAACCTTCAATGGGTAGAACTCAATTACATAGTAACATAAAAAATAGATTTTGGTAGTTGTCTATACAATCAAAAAGTTTAGACACTACAACACAGGGTATCCAATATTCATCCACACTAATCACATATCAATAAGGTATCTAATGAATAAACCAATGATTGGTGGTAGGCTTGTTAGATGGTTTTTATTACTTCAAGAATTTGACATCACCATAGTGGATAAGCCAAGTAAAGAAAATATAATGGTAATTTTTTTGTCCAAATTACCAACTCAATTAGTGTAGAACATAAAATGTCCTGATTGATATCAGATATTTGATTCTAATCAACTAAAACCATTTCTTCTAAAAATCATCTCAAATTGATTAATTAATTGAATAATCAACATTATTTAATTAAAATCAACAAATTTAGCTATTAATCAAATAATTAAATTTATAGATTAATTCACCTTTCTTCTAACTAATTTTCATCAGATTTAATTAAATAAAATCATTTAATTAAATCTCCCTAAGTATTGTTATTTGATTAAAATCAATTAAATCAAAAACCCCAAACCCCCTAACCTCTTCCAATTAATTAATTCTAGATTAATTAATCCTAAATTAGCTTTCTAATCATCATTATCAATTCCTCCAACTTTTAACTCCTCAAGAGTTGAATCAACCCATGGTCAACTAACCAGGTTGCACATGAAAATAATTTCAATTAATTATTTAATTCATCTATTTTCCCTCACCAAGGCATATTCCAAGGAATATTCCTCTCAACAACCTCTCATTCAAATTCCCTCCAGAGGTTTTCAAAAACCTATCACATCCTCTTACATTTGCAATAAATTATCTTACAACCTTTCAAATCCTCTTACATCCTCTCAAATCTCATTCAATTCTTCTTACACCAATTTCAAATTCTCAACCAACAACATTTACTTCTCTTCCATCCTCCTTCACTCACACATTTCCCAAAATGTGCTCCACCCTCATCCAATGAAATTGTGACACTTGGCACATTCTCATTGGCTCCTAAATTATCCCAAATTCACCAATTTCCTCCATTCTTCAACCCTTGGCCTCTATAAATAGAGGTTTCCTTTTAAAAATATGGATCCAAAACTTCATGCATTTCCATTATAGTCATTTGAGTTCATAGCTTTCAATATTTTCATCATTTCAAAGCAATTTGGCTAGATTATAGTCAATTTTACACTTAGATCATCTGCACTTCATCAAGCTTATCAAAGGGATTGGGAAAGGGCTTCTTTCCACATCAAAGGAGCACCGCTCCCCCTGTGGGATAGAGGTTTAGTTGATTTTATTTAGATTACATGCTTTATTTCTTTCAATTTCTTGTTATTTCATGTTTTCTAGTGTTTTTGGTTAAATAATTTCATAGGTAACATTGGATTTTCTTTCTAACATGTGCGACCCTTGTTTTTTTATCTCTTGTTAGTTTGTGCAGGTTTGGTGTTCACAATTAGAAAAATATGTTGTTGATGAAATAAGGATGGAAGCTATGCACCATGCTGAGGTTGTTCAAAAATAGAGAATTAGATGGCATGGTTAGTTCATCAAAACTAAGGAATTTAGTGTTGGGGATTAGGATTTTCTCTATGAATCAAGGTATAAAGATTACAAAGGGAATCTACAAACAAGATGGTTAGGTTAGGCTATGAGATACAAGTATTCCCAAATGGTGTAGTATAGTTGTAGACAATTGATGTCATCATATATTCACTACTGGTTAATGGACATAGATTTAAAATTTATAATAAGCCAATGCAGAAGGATGAATTTGTTCTTTCCTTAATGTACCACTATAGACTAGTGAGTGACTCTGAAAAAAACATGGTACTAGACATCAAAGATTTAGCAACATATGCAATAGGTTCTCTACATGACTTAGTGGATGAGCTATACAACTCACCTACTAAGTTCATTCAGGTATAATTTCTTACCATGTTTCAAATGCACACACAAAATAGTGGAAAAAATCAACAATCATTTTCAAACATAATCCATGATGCAGTAGGGACCTGTAGCTTCATGCCTACAAGCGATAAAAATTCAAAAAGGGAGTTGTTGTTGAAGGCACCCATAGCACTTACCTATCAAAAATTTTAGTTGAATTAATTGCATACCCATCCATATACATTTTATCCTTCTATACATGCAACCTTATAATTATAATTTCACTATATGTTGCTTCATCCACCTCATCCCACATAGCTTTCATATCATCTTTTTAAATTTCCATGCACTATGCAGTTTGTTTCATGTCACATCACCATACATCCCACAACCTTTCAAAAACATCATTCACCATGTGCCATTTAGTTATATCATTTATCACCAATTGCAATTATGAGCGATCACATCATATCTCACAGTGGGTAGTTCAAATAAATTTTACACAAGCTAAGTTTTAGCTCACTACACTTCTACATGTACACATTAATTTTCCATAATTATCATAGATGGAAATTATTTTTGTATATGTTTACATAATAGATTTTGCATGCTTCATATCATTTGTAATATTTATAATACATCATTTCAACCTCTTCCAATTACAATGCAATAAGTGTGGACACTTAATACCTTTAGTTGGGGGGAAGTAGTACTCTTCATTTTTGTTTTCCTGATTTACAAAACCCAAACACTTTTTACAAATCCTTTTCCATTCTATTTTCCCCATTTTGTATGCAATCCTACCATGCAAGCTACAATTCAAACTCAAAAGGAAAGGAGAAAGGGTAGAACAATTACATTTGAGAAACAAAAGCACATGGGCATAAAGGGATTGGTGTGGTTTAAGTGATAAATAGAGAATTTGAGCACAATCATAGAATATTTTCATCATGGGTGGTGATATAATCCAAAGACAACCATCTACAAAAAATAAGGTGATGGAAGATAGATTGGTGTTTCTTATTTTTCAGCATGTTGGTTGGATAAACTACTTCTTGAAACTCATAGAGTTCAATGAAGTTATGACTTAATAATTTACTGCTACTTTACAACATGATGAGGCGATTGTAAGAGGGTTGAAAGTGGATGCTTCAAAGGTCACCATTACAGAGGTTTCAGGATTTCCAAGAGAAGGGGAAGAGTTTCCAATTAGGGAAAACATTGTCACTGTCAGGGATGAATTCAAAGAACATGGAGAGAACTTGGACTCATCCTCCCAAGGTACTAAAATATTATCCTTTCCATGGGTTTGGGATTATGTTGCTTCATATATAATTAAGTATATCACATGTGATGTTAGGAAGTCTCTATTATACACAATCTATTTCAAACATTTAAGCCACCTTCACCATAATAGGCATGTAAATGTCCCCAATTTTCTTTATAATTTGTTGAAAAGAATGAGTTTTGAATTAAAAAGGAAGAGAAACAACATTGCATTATCACATTACTGCTTAGTTTCCCTATTGATAAAAATAAGTTTGAGGATTTAGCTCCCACATGTTTCATGGGAGAGTTTTGTAAATTGCAATCATATTAATAACATTCTTGAGGAACCTGCTATATGGAATCACCTACTCTATTAGTAAGATAAATGCTCTCTAACTCCCCTGTTGCTTCACCTGCCCACAACAAAGGAAATCCAGAGAAGTAGAGCCTATAAGAATCACCATCTATAGTCTCTAAGCAACCCACAATAGGAGAAACCAAAGAAACCCCCACTTCTATCAAAACACTAAAAACTAGGAAGAGAAAAGGTGAATCTTCTTCTACACCCACAAGGAGGAAGAAGAAATTCACACAACCTAGGCATTCACACTACTCGAAGAAGAAATTTTTTATGAGGGGAACACTTTAGAAGAAAGAAAAAAGAAGATGTTGTGACAATAGAAACTGATTTAGAATTAAAGGGAGATACCCCTGGCAATGTAAATACACCAATTAAACAACAATGGTATTTCACAAGCACATCTGAATCTAATTCATAGGATGCCTTTGTTGCTAAAAATATGAGAAATAAAACCCCACAAGGCTCTAATAGTGAGGGTTGTGATTATCCATGAGTGATGATAATTAGTTTTTAGAAAAAGATTAAGATTTGTTTATAGAAAAAAGGAATGCTAATAAAGAATTGTAGGAGGCACTTGACAAAATAAAACAATTGGAGGATTTATTGAAAAGTTAACAGTTAAGGGACAATGAGAGGGACATGAAAATTAAAAAATTGGAGGAAAAATTACACAAATTTGAACATGGGTCCAAGTTGGATGTTCTTGCAAAACTTGCTCTTATGGAAACAGGGAATAGAGAACATGTGGCTAAAGGTATACCTCCTTTTATTAGAATCCCAACTGGCCCCACTATTGTGTCCCTAGGGTATGATTTGTGGAAAATAACTAATGAATTCTCTCATCAAAAGGAAGCATGGGAAAAGGAAAGAGAAAAAATGATAGCTAACCATGCTAGGGTTCTTGACAAGAAGGAAATTGAATTAAAAAAGCTAATAGTCAAAGTTGAGGAAATTGTAGACAAAGCTGCACAAATCCTCAAATGTAGGCCACTCGCCAGGGTATATGCTTTATTTTTACAAGAGAAATTTTTTTGTTTTCAATTCAATCAGCTAATTAATAACTTACCAATTTCCTCAAGTAGAAAATTTGAGATATTAAATAATTTTGTTGATTCTACACTAGATGTGCAAGATCGACTGTGTGAATTTTACCTACATAATCTTGCTAGATCAAATAATACAAAATGGAACCCATTGATGTTTGTGGGTGATTTATAGATTAGAGCACTCGAATCTTACTTCAGGAATGAGTAGCAGAGGGATTAAATAATGCAATATTATGTTGAGAGAGGGAAATATATTTCTATCCAAATCAAGAAAGAATCAAAGGACCCTGGTACAGTCATAGAGCAATGGACAACTCTCTTGAATCATAAGGATGTAGGTAGAAGAATCATAAATTTTAGAGAGAATGATTATGTCAAGATGCAATAGCTAGTTGTAGGTCTCATCCATCATGCTTTTAAGTTTGTGCAAGGAAAGTGGGGAGAATTGAATCCTAAATTACAAAAAAAGGAACCATACTCTTTATATAATTTTGTACCCATGTTTGAGAGATCTCATAGGTGTATAGATTTCCAGAGATAAAGGACTCACATGGGTACCTCTTAACTTTCATACATCGATGCTCTTGTATCCAACGCCACATTAGACATGGGAATAGAATGCATAACAGGAAGAGGTAGAACATTTCAAATGGGCAAGAATCTCAACCTATGGAGGCTATTACTTGAAACATGGAAAAGGAGTGGATGTGGTTACAAATTTTAGTGAAATGACCTTGCAATACAACCTTCAACCCTAAACTGATTGCTTGAGGAAAATAAATATCATAGTTGGGGGGAAATGATGAGATCAAGTAGTAACTAGTTTTTTTTTTTAGTTCATGCTTTTAGACATTTCCAGATACTCATTTCATATACATTTTCTTAAACTTATCTATCTTTTTTCTGTCTTTCATGCAACATTGAACCAAGTTTTGATGTATGGAATTATGATTATGATATGATGGTAATTGCATAATTATATGTGTGAGTGTGTTTGGAATGCAATATGGATCTATGTTTAATTTATGGTTATTGGTATTGTGTATATGTTAGATGAATTAACTCCTTGCAACTGAGAAGCTAGAGTAAGTAGAGTGTAACCCACAACAACTAGGAAGCACAACCTGTAGTCAAAGGATTTCAAACAAAGATGTAGGGGAGAGTCCAAAATGATAGGAATGCGATAGTTATAGAAGTGTACGTTCTTATTAATGAGGATGATTGTGAATTACCAGACCATATAATACGATAGCTTAAGGAAGGAGTCAACAATGATTTGGAAGACAACATGAATATTTCCACATTACATGTTTCTACCATACCATTAGAAGAAGAGTTCCAACCTTAATCATTTTTTTCCATCTTTTCAATTACTCAGAATTTTTCACTCTTTATTTCATAGGGAGTGGTAATTTGTATTTAGTTTTTGATTCCTCATTCTAATAAATCTACCTCAAACCTATATAGTTGGCTTGGTGGTTGAGGAGTAGATATAGTGTATGGATATGTTCAAGTAGAGATATTTTTTCCATTACACAAACAATACTTTGTTAGTTTACTATTATGCTTTCATGAATAAGATATCTTTGAAGATTCTTGTTAGATTGTGAAATCTAGTTATTTGAAATGAAGATGCTTCAGTTCAACATTATGTTCAGTTGATTCAATAAGTTTATATTTGAGTTTATTCTATGGGTACAGTCACTTGAGCAAGGGCCACTCAAGGTTTGTTCTCCAGTTTAATTTTTATACTTTAATTTATGTTGTCATATTAGACGCTTTCATTATTATAACCATCTTAATCAAATTCTTCATTTATTATATATGTGAATGAGATATTGTCTTACACTTTATGTTTTGTTGTCTTTATGCATTATCCTCTAGAGTGTGTCTAAGTTAGCAGTGTTAAGTTAATTATAGAGTTTAGGTTTTAAAAGTGAACTAGTCACAGTTTTAAGCTGTAAGTACTCATAGTAATCATTCCAGATTTAATCCTTTTTCCTTGTTTTGCAATTTAAGCTTTAATTTTTTTTTAATATGTGTCAAAAACCTATACTATATGATATAGGCAGTATAAAATCTCTGGGTGTACATATAGTGTCAACATCATCACAAGCTTACATTAGCTTTGGTTGATAATTAAATGAATTCTTTACAAGGGTTTAGTAGTCTATTTAGTTAGGAACCACCTATGAATTGTGTGTCCATCATCAAGTTTACTGAGTATTAGTTGGGCCTTACACAAACCACTAAATTTTCTTAAGCATTCTTCTTGCCATGGTAGCTTCTTCCAATTTTCAAAACTGAATTATATTTGAGTTTTGTAGAATGAAATTTCACTTCAAATGCTATGGTTTCTCACTAAGCTAAAATGTTGGGGGCATCATCAGTATCCACCTACTCAACCTCTATGACCTCTATAGTATCCTTTTTGTATGTAAATTTGTAAAATTTTCAAACTTTTGATCTTGCACTAATGTCATCTTTTCTACTTTAGTGTAGTTGATTTTTCTCCAAACATTTAGTGCACTAAAGTGAAGGAAAAATGCAGTGTCGTAAAATTGCACCTTGTGGAAATTTTCACACTTGTGCATTTGGCCCACTACAAGAATGGCACCTAACCACATTTATGGAAAAATCCTTGAGTCATAATTTCATGATTCCAACTCCATAAGGGAAAATTATTAAGTGTTAGCAATTCACCACCTCATTTATTGAAAAGTCTTGATTTTGATACCCATGTGGTGTGTGGACATTAGTGTGGCACACAAGTATCCCTAAAATTTTTGTGTTTAAATGGGGGAATATCATGAAATTTTCCCATGATACACATCATTGTGGAAAAATTGTGGGTGTAACAGCTCTTCCCACCCATGCATGAAACCTCAGAAAACTCCATTTTTCATCCTCATTCTCATTCATTCTCTTCTTGTAATTCATTTTCACTTATTCTCACTCCAACTTTCTCTCTTTCTCTTTTCTCATCTACACCTATTCTCTGTAGTGAAGCTTCGTCAAATTCACATCTTGTCAACAACCAAGGATCTCTTGCAAGAATACAACATGTCATCTATAAATCCTAGAGGGAGCCACAAACTATTGGTAGTTCTCTCTTATTGTATTATCTTGTATTTTCTATTTACAAATACATGTCTTATATATTTTATTTGTGATATGGGTTCTCCTCCATAGTAGGGTTTTCCTTTATCACACATCTTTTCTACTTTATTTCTCATCTAATCTATTTTCTATCTATTTGGTTGTTTGTGGAGATGGAAGCATGAAAATGAGGGTTTGACTAAGACAAGCCTGAAAAAAACCCCAAAATTTTTCCTCGTCCTTGTTGTGTGCAAGTTTCCAAATTTGAAGAGTTGGGTACTTGTTGCTTTCTAGATTTTAGCTCCTAATTTGATAGGGATGACAACATAGGATGTAGACATCCACATGACATGTTGGAATCCCTTGGTTATGAATCTGTCCTCATGAGAGTAAATTTTATAAATTCCAGTCTTTCTATTTTTGTAATTAATATTTTGTAATCTTTCATCAATTATTGTTAACTCGAGTTCCCCCTTCATAGCTTAATATTCCATTTAATTACATTTTATCAATATTTTTCAGCTTGTATCCCATCACTTGAGATTTTTACATTGAGATAACAAGGGCTATTCACTCCCTGTAGACTCCACCTTGTCCTAGAGACTCAGGAGTAGCAAATTCTCTCCTTTACAAGAAATTTTACTGGTTTTGGATCTACGAGTTATGTAATTTGTAGGTGTGTAAATCCTATTGGTTGCAATGGGATGAATCAAATGTGGACTATCTATATCCACAATATTATTTCAACTATGTTTATGCAAACTTGTTATTTGACATTGTCAGTGGTCATTTGTTTATTGGTGTATTGCTTTGAGATAAGAGGATGGATATACAAAGACTTGATTACAAATTTTGGGTTGATATGTTGATGGCATGAAGTTTTATCTATGTTTTTATACCCTGGTTTGAGGTATGGTTAGCTTGGATGAGTTGTAATTTGTTGTAGTTGATATTACAAGTGGTATGAATAAGGAAGCTACTCAAAGCCTTTGTTATCATTTTAATGTTATGCTTGTGTTCATGTAAAGATTGGTGTCGATTTCAGTGACAATTGATATGTTTCACCTTGACATGTTCCTTTTTCTTCCATAGTGGAATGTTGGAGGATGTAATAATTTTTATTCTTGATGGTGGTTATCATGGTTGTATTTGTAGGTATCTTGTTGAAGCATGAGATCATGATGAAGATTCAAATAGTACATAATTTTCTAAGGGATGTTCTTACCTTGTTTGTGATTCCTATGGATGTATTTATAATGTTGATGTCAAGTGGGAGAATGTTAGGATTAGGTGTCATCCACCTGTAGATCCTATGTCATATTTCATGGTCCCAAAATCCTTGGAAAGTGTCACTAAGCACTTACGGTGTATTGGGGAAATTTTGTAATATTAATTCTCACCATTGTTTATAATATATTCATAAGGGGTGATAAGTCTAGTAGTAGTGGTAAAGGTGAGTTGTGGACATAAATATTTAATATTTTTTTCCCCACATACAGATGCCTAAAATGGGATGATAAAAGATAAGGAAAGGATAAATGAGTGACTGTTCGGATTCTCTAAGTGGTATCTTGGAATGAGGCAATAGGTGTCTCTTAGTATTCATCATTTATTACATTTAATATATTTATCTCTCATGTTTGGGCATTCAAGTTGGATGGAAAGTATTGGAGCCAAAACTAGTGTCCTTTCACATTTTGAGGTATTCCAAGGGTTGGAGATGTTTGGAATGAAGGTTTCGTTGTCACATAAAATTGCACCTTGCTGGAAGAAAGCTCAATGTTCTAATGCCACAATGGAAATGACCTCAAGGTGAGGGACCTTGCAAGATGAGGTCAAATCTCTAAAGAAGGATGACTTCATCTTTTGATCTAAGTGCAAATATGTTGGTCCAACCGAACACATGAAAACCTACCACTACCCTACTCTAGCAACTCATAGGGGAAAAGGGATAGAAAAAAGGCATAAAAGGTAAATGGGAGGTGATACACCAAGACATAAAGTTGTTTCTTCCTGCTTCAAGACAACACAAGATGCAAATGAAAGAGGCCAAGAGGGATAAATAGCTCTTCACTTTGTGAGATTTCAAATATAGTATGAAGGTTAGCGTTTGTTAGATGTTGTAGAGGAAATATGTTCACAGTACAACAATCACAACATGGAAAACACAATCATACATGTGTAAAATAGCACAAAAACTATGAATATGGAGTCAAGAGACTATAAACATCATATTACAACCAAGAGGAGGTAATATTAGCTAATTTCATTTACATAAAGGCATATAAGCCAATTTTACAATTATAGAATGCAAAAAAAAATGTATAAGTTTACTAGAGAAAACCCTAGGGAGAGCCAAAAGGAAGAACCCCTAAAATGAATATAATTCTTGCCTTTATAGATCAGACATAACTCAAAACCTATGCCTAGGAAGCAAGATCAACACTCAACACCCATACCCTAACAATAAATGTTATCCAAAATTACATCAAAATCCTCCTTGAAATTAACAATTTGGGCATGGGATATGTCAGAAGGGATGAAAAACAATAAAGGGGAATGGATGCCACAAAATACGCATGTAAAAGCCATGAGGTGCATTAAATGTTATCCTTGAAGCCCCAAAATCAAAATAGACAATTGCAAATTTTTTTTGAGCATTAATGGAATTATAGTTAGAAAACACGTCATTTCATGGAACTTTTGGGCCTTCAGGCTTAAAAGAATACTTAGTTAGAAATTAATAGCCTAGAGCCCTAATTCAAGCATCTTCATTAAACATTGAGTTTCGAGCCTACTTCATACCACATGCTTAGAAGAAGGGAGGAGAAAATGTCAGAACCCAAAAATATAATGTTAGGTGTTGGGAAGAAGGCTTGCCTCTTACCTATAGTAGGTAAGAGCTAAGGGGGAAGCCTGAATCCCTACATGGAAAATAGGAAGATGTCGAGCATCGGGATTGAAAGAGACAAACATTAGGCATCAAGCCTGAAAGAGGTGGAAGTAGAGTATTGGACCCAAAAGAGGTGGAGGTTGGGCATCAGGCCTGAAACTTACCTCTTACCTAAAGCAACTAAGAGGTAAGGGAGAAGCATGACTCTCGAAACCAAAAAATTTGACATAGCCAAATTTTGAAGGAAAGTTTTTGGGAATCAGGGATTGGGAATAAGGATTACCTCCTACAAAGGAATGATAAGAGGTAAGGGAGAAGCTCGAGTCTCAAAACCCAAAAATTTGACAGCTAAGCCAGTTTTGAAGGAAACCATCAAGACTTCGGTGATCAGAGGAATAAATCTTATGAGGGAGAGAGAAAAGGGTTAAAATTTAAGGTTGATGGCCAAAACTCAAAACATATAGGTAGAAAATGGAAAGAAGTGAAAGAGATGGAAGATTGAGAGTGATGAAGAAGGCATGTAGATAGGAAAGAAAGTGAAAACCTAAAAGTTTGAAACTTTAGGACTTAGCCACTTTTAGAAATTTTTCAAGGGATACTCATGTAGGATGGCCCATATAGGATCTCTTAGACTAGTTCTTATTGATGGTTCATAAAAGGTGGTATGAAATATCAACATTTTTTATGATTTATGTGAGATGATTCCTTGCTAATAATGGAATATAAGGGCCTTATCAATCCATTGGGCATAGATTCAATGGAATTATTCAACAACTAGGCCTCCCAAGAGCAACACAAAACACATGCAGTTTACACTTAGAGGAAAATAAGAAAGCTAGAAACATACATTCCCTTAAAGGAGAATTTAGGGTGTGCAAAAAAACTTCATGGAAAGAAAATAAATTAACTAATATGTGCATGAAACTAAAAACCTTTAGAAATAAGGTTTGAGATGAATCCCATTGATTTAGATTGGATGGACCTCACCATGCATCTTAGAGAGATGGAAGGAACTGGCCTCCTTGCAACTATTGATGACATATGGACCAATCCAAATGGCATCAAACTTGGAGTGACTCCCAACTTTGGCTTTGTCTACGCCCCATTTTAGCACTAGATCTCTCTCTTGGAACACTTTGTGAATAGTTTTTTTTTCAAAATTTATTTTGACCTGTGCTTGATGTGTCTTTATGACCTACATAGACTTGTTCCTTGTCTCCTCTAGTTCCAAAATCTAAACCAACCTTACTATCATAGCATCATTTCCTTCTAACTCCAGCTGATGTTCCAACTCAAGAGAAGGCGGTTCCAATGAGAATGGAAACCTTTCCTCTCTTCCATAAACTAACATGAAAGGATAATTACCAATTGCTCTCTTGGGAGTAATTCTATCAGTCCAAAGAGTTTTTTTTAGTTTGCTATGCCAAACCCTTTGGTTATCTTCAATGGTTATCTTGATGATATTGATGGGTTTTTTTTTTTTTAAGAATCAGTCAGGTCATTACCCTAAAGGTAATAATTTGGTCATTGATTTGGATACCAATAAAAACCTTAGAATTGTTAGAGATGATGGTGGAAGGGAAATTAAAGCTAGTCACAATTCCATCAAGGAATTCTAGGACTGAAGTTTGTAGCATCCTTTAAAGCAACTTCCTTTTCCCACTTTTTGAAAAGTATGCCATCCACTATGACATAGGGAATGGACTGTAATATGAAATGTATTCTTTTGGTCCTATATGGGTCTAGAGGATATCTACCTTCTTTCAAATAGGTATTCATATAATTCACACAACTATTATAAGTACTTGCATTTGATGCTTGGGGATATTATAACATAAGGGAAACCTCTAAAGGTGTTTTGAATGTTGATACAAGTTGTTCACACAACCCCTTTCCTCTTACTAACTTGGTGATCTTGATTTCAACATCATACTCCATCACCTTGTGATCCATCTAGCTCACTTTTCATTGATATCTCTGCTTAACAGAAATTATTTAATGCTGGCATGGGGTACCATTAGCTAGATCTTATTGTTAGATGACATGTGCCTAAATTTTTTAATTCCCTAACAATAGCAAGAGACTTCTTCTCAACATAGCTATACTTGACCTCATAATCATTGAAACATAGAAAAATGGGGGTTAGGGTTCAAACACATAGGATTTTATACTAAATTTGGAATGTTTCACCAAACTTACTATAATCAAGGTAAAAAATATAGGTTAAGGTAATAAATCAATTAAACTCAAACCCTAATCAAGAAATAGAGAACAAATAAGCATAAAGACCAAATAACAAAACAAGGTTACCAAAATCTTTGTGTCATCAATGCTTCACCTCTATTACCCTTCTCCATTTTCCTGTTAATGAGCAATGCCCTAAGATACAAGTGTGCAAATGTAGCCTATGTATATAATTACAAAATATCAAAGTTAATTGTCTCAATATCATGCAGTTATGCATTGAATGGATAGAAGAAAATGAAAATGAAAGACATCTTTTATGGAAAGAAAAATGCGAATGAAAGGCTGAGATCAAATGACGTTAATCAATGGCCAAGAATGAAAGTTGATACGGTTAGGGAAAATATAAGAAATTAATGGTTGAGATTGAATAAAATAACTCAATCAAGGGTTGATATTAAGTGAGACAAGAAGAGATACAAATGAGACTGATAGAAGAAACTAAATAATTCTAAAAAATCATTTAGTTTGACAAGGAAGGTGAGTAATTAAATAATGGAAACATTATTTAAATTTTAGAAGAAAAAGGAAAGTTGTGTTTTTGATTAAATAGAAACTTAATTCAAAAGTGGGAGAGAAAAATGAAAGTTAGTGTCATAAATTAAATAAAATTAATTTAGTTTATTGTAGAAAAGGCTAAAATGAATAATTGACATAATTATTTAATTATAGTAGAAAGTGATAAATAATTAAATAAATATAAATTTATTTATTTAATCAAAAGAGGAAATATAAAGTAAAAATGAATTAATTAATAATTCAAATTATTTAATTAATAGAAGAATTTAAGACATAGACAATAATTAAATAATTAAAATTATTTAATTATCAAGGATGAAAGGGGATTTAATCAAGTCACAGGCCTAGGACAATTTTTAGTGTCTACACTTACTATAAATAGAAGGAAAAAATAGGGTGAATCGACCTATCTATTCTTCTATCTCATTCAAGAAATGAAATCCCTCAAGTCAAAATCTAGTTTCAACCCTTAGGCGAGTGAATTCTTTCAGGAATCTTGCAATTTCCCTTTTTTTTGTTGGGACAAGGGTCTAGGTCAAACAACACTTTGGGGAGAAAGATTAAAAATAGCAAATCAACTCCAAAAATTGCAATCTATAAAGTGGATTTAGAAGATTTAGCATAACACTGATGGAAACCTATAAAATTTCTAGAGAATATAGAAGAGATAATTCTTGTGTACCTCTCACAAAAGGGTGTTTTTAGAAGCTGACTAAGGAATCATTCGCACTATGGTGAATGTGTCTTGGGTAGGGCCCTCTAAAATCTATTTTTGGGTTATTTGCTCCTGTTTCTGCACTTCCTGATTCCTAATTTTTACCATTAGATAGTTGAAAATAAATCTAGGATCTAAGTTTCTGTGAGATGACAACAAAGGCGACAACTTTGACAACTTTGCAATTTTGCAACTTTGAGATCTTCAACTTTTCTTCAACTTGCAAATCTGCAACACACAAAGAGAAGGGAAAAATATTTGTTTTTGGGTGAATGGAGGGTTTCCTTGATCAAACCCCGTTTTGGCAATTCAACCTTGTAATGAAACAAAATAGGATGAAATGAATGATGCATGAAGAAAGAAATGTCACAACTCACCAAACCCTTGGATGAACCTTGGAATGTAGATCTACAACTAGCATGAAATGGCTTCAATAGATGTGGATCTTGATCTTGAAACTTGATTTGAAACAATGCCTTTGAATGCTTGAATGGATCATGAACACTATATCAACATATTAGCTCCAATAACATATATGATGCAAGAATACTTTGACATGACAATATGATTTTGATTGCTGAAATAATTCTTCAATAATTTTTCTCTTGAATGCCTTTAAAATGATCTTTAAATGCTCTTGAAATTTCTCTATTAATGCTCTCATGAAGTCACATAAAATTCTTAGGTGAAACATAGTGAAATGACCTCTTATTTATAGGTATGTAACATTAATTTCTCGAAATTCAAATAACACAAGCTGACATATGAATATAGATTTGAAATCATTAAAACACCACCAAAAACATTATTCAAATTTAGGTCTTAGGTCTAATTGAGGACCCATTTTCCCTTGGGTGAATGGGTCTTAGGTCACTTACCTAGGATACACATTTTTCAATGATAAATGTTATGTTATGGAATTAATGAATGTTGGGTCTTCCTCTTCAAAAATTATAATTAATTAGGCTTGGATTTGAATTAAAAGGGCCAATTAAGGAAAATTAACCTTAATTGATTATTGAAGCCCTAAATAAGTATGGATGTGTAAAGATACACTTTACAACACCAAAAATAAGGCACAATTAAGTTCATTTTACTTAATAGATCCCTACAATTAATGTGAATATGTAAAATACATATTACAACACTAAATTAAGGCATAATTTAGTTTATTTTATTATTATTAATTCCCAAATTAAGTGTGAAAAAGGGATACTTTTTCCTACACTATATTTAGCCCCCACTTTAGTGAGAGGATGACCCCATGTAAAAATCACACTAAAGTAGACATTCAAGACACATGCATGCAACAACGGAAAAGATACTCAATCATACAACATCAAATCCTAGAAGAAAGGGAAAAAAATCAAGCTTAGATTGTCCAACATGATGTGGAACACATCTTAGCTATTTTTCTAGGGAAGGGGGAGGATCAATACTCGACTATCCAACACAATGTGGAACACATCTAAGATGTTTGTCCAGGAATGTTCAAAAGTAGAAATCAATGTACACTATGCAAAAAATGCACATGATCACATGGGCTAATGGAACCTTAGGCCATCCACTAGGTGAGCCCCTAGAAAAGTGGCTTAGTGAGAAAGTGATGCCAGGTCTACAGGCTCTCGCTGTACTTACCATACCAAATCTATCCTTCTGAAAACTCTAAGAGGGCACCACAAATACTTTAGCTTTGAGCTTCATAGGGCCTAACAAGTTTTGTTATCCTAAGCACACTTTGAACAAGGGGAAGGCTCTATTGGAAATCAAGGTGTGTTATGCTTGGTGGCCTAAAAGGGAGGGTTCAAGCTTCACAAGGTTAACAAGTTGTATTATGCTAAACACTTATGAAAAAAATGCAAACAAATATTTGTTCAAAGGGATCTTGCTTAGTTCATGTAAGGTATCTTCTTAGGGATCATTATGTCTAATGTCTCTAAGAGAGGACAAGTCCAAGATAAGAGAATCATAACTTAGGAAATTCCACATGTAGCACCACCACTAAGAGAAAAGTAATATACTAATAAATATCATGCTCTCGAAGGACATCAAGCCAAATGACACCGCCAAGAAAAGGATACATCACAAGAAGAAAGAAAATCACATAGTGAAACATGAGTGTTGATGTATGCCCCCACTTTAAAGTGATTTCTAACACCATTGCTATGAGAAATTTGATTTAAATTAGCCAATGAAGAAGATAAGAGAGCTTATTTGGAAAGCCCTATGCCAAGTCATATGTTCTCGAATGAAACTACATCATGAAAAAGGAATGCTTTAAAGATAACATAGAAATAAAATTATGTCACATGCAAGCCAACTTAAGGCGCATCATCTACATCCCAATCTTTCTCTAAAATATATATGGAAGGTGGTTAACTAGCCAAAAGAGACAATGAAAAGTTCCATACGAGGACAAGGCTACCTAAGTCCCTTGCCCCCATTTAGTGTAGGACAAGGATGAGCCAAGATGATTGATGAGAAGCATGATAGAATGAAAATTAGTATGAATTAGGGGAACTAGGTGCTTCAACACAAGGAAGAGAACTGCAATCCTTAATATTTTGAATTTTACTACCCAAAGACTTAGATTCATTAGTGGAATGACCATGAAATCTATGATATGCAAAAAATGAACTCTTGTTGTAAAATTTCTTTCATGTTATTGGAAGGAGAGATATCAAGTAATCTTGGAGGAGTCTCGACAAGATACTCTCTTAATCAATAGTAGAAGATGCTCCTTTATGTTGCAAAAAAGATATCTCTTTCTTAGTACAAGGTGTCATACTTACACAAGAATCTTTAGATTGTGAGATTTCGTACTCTCTTTAGGGCCAAGACATGTCCTAGGAGTGTTTTGCATGATGACATTGATGTTAAGTGAAGATTTCTTTAATTCTTTTGTTTCTTTCAAAGGATAATAACCAAGACCACTAGTCGTTTCTTGTGTGTTAGGCTCTATAGGGACACAAATACATTTTTCTCTAGCACCACATCGTTTCCCACTATAAGCAAGTTGTTTCAAAAGTTTGTAAACTCTTCCATAAAGCTTTTTCATTTATTTTGGATTTGGTGTTTGTTCATAATCAGCTTCATCAAAGTTTTTTGTGTAATTTTCTTCTTCTTCTAAAGTGGTTGAAGTGGATTCTTTTGAAGGTTTTGTTGAATGTTGTGTTGACATTACCACTTTTTATTTCCCCTTTTCAAAATATTTTTTTATGATCTTGTATTCTCCCATGAATGTAGGTGTGAAATGAAAGGAACCCCAATCATCTTCTAATAACTTTGTAACTTTTTTAATATTTCTCTTTTTTTCTTTCTCTTGCACAAGTTCCACTTGTGTAGTTGTTAATATTTTCAAAGGATTTTCCTGTTGGAAGACTAAAATAACTGAGTGGGGGGGAGGGTGAATCAGTGATTTATAAAAGTCACAAAATTTTTCAAAAACAAGAATTTGTGTTTGCTTTTGAACCAAGAGGACAAATGACAGTATGTGAAGTGAACTTGACTTTTAAATCAAAACACCAAATGTTAATTTAAAGAATAAATTTGACTTGTGCATGAACAATATTGTATTTGCATGAACCATGAATTAAACATGAAACATTAATAGAGGATGAACTTAACACTTTCACATGTATCAAAGCTCACATTAATAATAGAACCTTTATGCATGAAATGTACATTGACATATATGAAAGATTGATATGAAATGTGGCATAACATTGACAAATATGAAAAAATGATAATTATGCATTTGATAACACATTAAAAAAAAATTGATAAGAAAAATATCACACATATAAAATCACCACATAACACATAATTTTTTCTTGAGTGGAAAACCCTCTAGGGGAATAAAAACCACTCAAAAAATATTTATTTATTCAGATAGAGCACCAACTCTACATAGTTCAGGAGTGCCCACTCCAAGGAGCACCAACCCCTCACTAATTTAGAGCATCAAATTTAGGAGCATCAACCCCTCACTAATTTAGAGCACCAAATTTAGGAGCATCAACCCGTCACTAATTTAGAGCACCAACTCTAGGAGCACCAACTCCATTACAATGCAACACAATTACAATATTCTATCAGAACATTAGAAGTGCAATATGTAGTCGTAGAATTTCAATAGAAGACTATAAATATTTTCAATAAGCACATTGAAGAATGTTGTATGAGAATGACATCTTTGTTAAATACAATAATCCTAGTATCAATATAAATATTTTCAATGCAATACAACTTCTGAATAGTATATCTAAAACATCATATTCCTCTTTCAAATTACACAGAAAAAAGCCTGAAAGAAATCTTTTAAAGTCACTAAAAATAATAATATCTGAAAGAAGTTTGTGTAACTATAAACCAACTTGGGTTAGGGTTTAAATGCAAAACCCTAAATCATCCTTCTTCAAAGTAAACCATTTCAATAAATATCACCACATTGAAGCTATTCAGTTACAATCAAGTATTGTCATCTAGAAACCCTAACAGGTTTAAACACAATCAACAAAAATATCTTAACAATAGCATTTTCAAAATCCTGTAAGTAATAGAAATGATTTACCTATTTACAGTGAAAAACCAATTTTAAATAATAAGTCAAAAACATGTCAAACAATTCCATACCTATCCAACTAAAAGACGACATCAAGTCTTCTCTATCCAATTTCCACAGTCGAGATTTCATTAGCTCACAAACAATGTTCAATATCAATCAAAGTGTTGATACATCAAACCATCCTGTACACACATATTCTCTCAAAGTGTCGATCTGAAAATCAGAAAACATATGGTGGCTACTAGGGTTCTAGAACTATACACAATGCATAATAAGTTTTCCCTAGCTTTTACTTTGAGTCTTTCGAAGACTTTATAAAAAAATGATGCTTTGAGACTACATGATACAAGCATTATGCTTGAAATATTTATTCCTTAATATCATTTCCAAGACTTTTAGAAAAGTCAATTCCATTGAAATCAACCAATTCCTTTTTCACATGCTTAGAATATTTGATACTCTTTAGGAGTATAAATTAAATAAAAACTTTTTACAAGAAATTCCAATGGTGTAAACACCTTTTCAAATGACCATGCCAATGGAATTCAATAATAAACCAAGGCCCCTTATAGCCATATCAAATACCAATGCAATGTGATCAAATATCAAATAATAATGCTACTCAAAACTAGATCACTCTACAAAGTGATTGATCACAATAAAATGGTGTCATAACTTGTATTTTATGAGTAAACATAAGATGTCATGTGAATACAACTTGAAAAAGACCAAGTTAAACATACCACAATTTGAAAGTGACCAACCTGGATATACTTGAGACTTGTAATGATGACAAGTCATATATACCTGAATAACCATGCCATATACCTGAAACAAAATGTATACCCTAAAGCAAATGCATACCCTGAAACAAATGCATGACCATGTAAATAAACTGTAATCATCATGTGCCACCAACATGTATCACCAAAACTAGTTTTTTCATCAAGGACAATCACAATAACCAACTAAAAGCCAACATTTCCTTTTCTTTTTCAATGAGAAAACTATCTGGTTCAGGGTCAACTTTGATTGTATACACTTTTTTGTCATAGACATACTTCATTATACAATGAAGAGAAGAAGGCACCCCATACATTTCATGAATCCATGGCCTACCTAAAAGAAGATTAAATGAAATATTGTGAGGCAAACATGTATAGTTTTTTGTAATGCAACCTTTCCAACTGTAATAGATAATGTGATCACACCAAGTGGTTGTTTTCCTACGTTATCAAACCCGTGAATAGATAAAGAGTCAGGTTGAATTTTAGTCTTATCCACTCCAAGCTTATCTAAAAGGCTTACACTACACAGGTTAAGGGCTGATCCATTGTAAACAAGGGTTCTCTTTATTTCTTTCCTATTAATAATGGATACAATCATGAAAGCTTCATATTATTTTTGCACTTCCAACGGAGGTAGCTCACTTTGGTGGAAAAAAATGCCAACATTCATTCATTGAATTAGGGCTGCTATTTCATTCAGTTGCACATTAGGAGGGATAGGAAATTTTTGTAAAGCACTTTGAATCATGTTATGATAATGAGGGGAGGCTTGAATAAGATCCCATAAGGATATTTTAGCAAGATTTTTTTTATGTTGTTCAACAAGATCATATTCTTTACCACTATGATGCTACAAGATATTAGGTACATGTGAGAGATATGGTTGAGGTAATGAAAGTGATGTTGGAGTTGTTTGTGGTTGTTGATTGTTTCTAGTGTTATTAGTGTGAGCAATGGTATTGTAACTCGATTGCTGCAAAACATTGTGTTGAGGTGGTATTAGGATAAGCACAGGTTTGTTTTGAACTTGTGGTTGTTGTGAGGGTGGATAGAGGATAAGTTGAGGCTTAGGTGGTCCAATAATCAAAGGATTTGTAGGAGGTCTAAGAATTAGAGGACTCGAGGGATTTCTAATATTCATAACCTTAACAAACTTATCCTTATTTTCATGATCTATTAGTAAAGGAGAGTCTAATGTCACTTCATCATCTTCATCTAAGAAAGATGTAGTGATATTGTTTGAAAGACTTGTGTCAATATATTCCCTAGTAGGAGTGTTTTTAGGAGAGCAACATACTAGATGTTCATGACATTCAATGGTTGGTTCTTCTAAAATGACTTCATCACAAGTGGGGGAGTTATCAATGGTTGTATTGTCTTGTTTATAAATGATGGCATCCACTTGTTTAACAATATTTTCCCAAGTAGGAGGGTTAGAAGAAGAGAAACAAATAAGACTCTCATGAGTCTCATTAATTGGATCTTCTAACACCAAAATATCTTCTTCACAAATATGAGAGATATTGGGAGAAGAAAAAACTTGATTTTCATGATTTTCCACTATTCTATTCTCTTTCATTAAAACATTCTCATAAGTGAGAGGGATGGAATTTTTAAACATACTTAGAAAGGTAAGATACTAACATTGTGTACCTAAAAATGAAAAGTACTTTCATCCACCTTATGCAATGCTTCAAGAATATAAACATTATGTACCCAAAAGTGAAAAGCAATTAAATATCCAACTTATACAAAGCTTCAAGAATGTAAATAATGTGTATCCAAAAATGAAAAGTACTTTTATACAACTTATAAAAATCTTCAAGAATGTAGACATTGCGTATCCAAAAGTGAAAAGTACTTTTATCCATATTATGCAAAGATTCAAGAATGTAAACATTTTCAGATTTGATGATTTTTGGTACTAAATGATTTTGGAATGATTTAAAAATGACTACAATAAATGGATGTTTAGACCTAGATGCATAAAAAAAATTCCTAAAACTTTCCAGTCTCATACTATAGGTAACTAGCAGGCCTAGGAAGTGCAAAAAATCACAAAAAGCTCATAAAAGTTGTTTTTTGTAGGTCTCCAAGGACCAAGGATGAAGGGGTCCTTGTACAAGTTTCTTTTAAAATGAAAAATGAAAATTTTGAGTGATTGTATGTGTTTTCTATTCCAGGTTCTAGACTAGTATTTCTGTAACAATTTTTTTAGAATTTGATGTCTAAATGCAAGTAGAATTAATGACAAATTATGAACTATATGACACTTTTTGAAATGCAATTTTGACTCAATTTTTGAATGTGAATGATGAAAATTACACTAATATGCAAGTACTATGAAAAATTAGTCCAACATTATGCAATTTATGTTGAATTTTCAGATTTGAAATGATTTTAAAATGCAAGTTTACACCTAGCATGCAATGCAACATTATGCCAAACTTAGAAACCCTTAATGAAATGGATTGATTCCAATCTTAGATATATGGTTTGAATGCACTCCAAATGAAAAATTAGAATGTTTAAAATTCAGGTTCACCAAAATGAAACATAGAAAAATTAGGGTTAGGATTCAAACACATAGGGTTTTATACTAAATTTGGAATGTTTCACTAAACTTACTATAAATAGAAAGGGGAAAATGGGGTGAATGAACCTATCTATTCTTCTATTTCATTCAGGAAATGAGATCTCTCAAGTCAAAATCCACTTTCAACCCTTAGGTGCGTGAATTATTTGAGGAATCTTGCAATTTCCCTTTTTGTGTTAGGGTGGGGGTCTAGGTCAAACAACACTTTGTGGAGAAAGATTAAAAATAGAAAATTAACTCCAAATTGCAATCTATAAAGTGGATTTAGAAGATTTAGCATAACACTAATGGAACCTATAGAATTTATAGAGAATATGGAAGAGATAAATCTTGTGTACCTCTCACAAAAGGGTGTTTTCAAAAGCTAACTGAGGACTCATTTTCCCTACGATGAATGGGTCCTGGGTAGGGCCCTCCAAAAAAAATTTCTGGGTTCTTTGCTCCTATGTTTTCACTTTCAGATCCTTGATTTTCATCACTCAAAAATAAATCTAGGATCTAAGTTTTCATGAGATGACAAAAAAGATGACAACTTTGACAAATTTGGAATTTTGCAACTTTGAGATCTTTAACTTGTCTTCAACCTGCAAATCTGCAACACACAAAGAGAAGGGTAACATGTTTGTTTTTGGGTGAATGGGGGTTTTCCTTGGTCAAACACCATTTTAGTAATTAAACCTTGTAATGAAACAAAATAGCATGAAAAGAATGATGAATGAACAAAGCAATGTCATAACTCACCAAACCCTTGGATGAACCTTGGAATGTAGATCTATAACTAGCATGAAATGGCTTCAATGGATGTGGATCTTGATCTTGAAACTTGATTTGAAATAATTCCTTTGAATACTTGAATGGATCATGAACACTACATCAACATATTAGCTCCAATAACATGCATGATGCAAGAAGACTTTGACATGACAATAGGATCTTGATTGTTTCAATACGTATAGGAGTGATTTTGCACCCCCTATGCAAATTCCCATTTTTTCCTTCTCCACTTTAGAAAACCAAGTTCAAAGGCTTAATCCCACATAAGCCCGCTGCTTGCATCCCACTTGGTGCTCATTTTTAGCGTTGATGGAGGTGTTTCTATTAGGGACATCCACATGATGTGCTTATGTCCCTGGAAAATTCCTACGGCTGAACTTGCAGAGGTGTTACACTTCTCATTGGGAGTCAAGTTGTAACACCCCCTTCGGCCAACCGACCCAAATATCACCATTTTTCTCCATCTTCTCTTCAAATTCACTCCTTGAATGATAATTTCATCCTATTAGCATTCAATTGATCTTCTACAATCACTCTACAAGCTTCAACACACTCTTTTGCATCCTCTTCAAGCATTCTAGCAACATTCTCGCACTCTATTACAACAAATCCATGACTCCATCACTTCGGTAGAGCAAATTGGGGACAAACTCCATTGCAGTAGAGGCTCGAGTACTCTCATTTTCTCCCCCAATCAGCCTTGAGTGCTCTTGGTGGAGTTGGTAAGCTACCTTTCCTCTCCTCTATCACTTGGTTGAGTTAGCACATTTATTGTTTTGTAGTGCTTTTGTGCTCTTTACTACAATGTTTTCTTTATCTCGCTTTCTTCGCCATCTGCGGAGGTGGAAACACCTAAATGGAGGTTTGAATGAGATAGGCCCCTATACAACCACCCAACATTTTTCTCTCTTATGTGTAGGAGTGTGTTCTTTGAGGAGCTAGCTAGTGAATAGAATCTTCTATGAAATCATCTTCGTTATCCTAGCACTGGTATATTTGCTTTATCACATTCACTTTTACTTTTCGTATTTCATAGTGTTGTTTTTCTCTTTTAGAAGTCACTAGATAGGTTGCTAGCTTATTTTTTGCTAGTTCACATTATACTTTTGATCATCTAGTCATAAAAATTCCAATGCACCTGAGAGGCAGTAGTGTGTCATACTATCATCCCAGAACTACGCTCTCATCCTCAAATAGTGAGCTATCTAGGATATAGTGTTGAGCTCAAAAACTAGCTCACGTAGCCTCATTTTGAATCTTAGGACTATAGAGTGGTTGTAGGAATCTATAGTACTCATCATTCTTATCCTCATATCCTAATGCCTCATTTAGCCGAGGTAAGTTAGGGTAGCCTTCCACATCTTGGCCTTCCATGACCTGGGGCCTTGCACGTGGTGGTCCCCCTCTCTTACATTTTTGGTGAGTCTGACGTGAACCAATTTCTATTCATCCATTAGTGTTGAGACCTCTCTTGTGTACCTCGTGACTTTTGTGTTCCTAAGTGTTGTGAAGGTTTATGAGCATCACAACCTAGTCCACAACTTCTAGGTATATCATTAGGAGAAGTATACGACACCTCCGAATGGAAAGGACAAAGGTTTATATTGGTTTATCTACATGCATTTTCTATGGTCCCACCATTAGTGTGGCTATGTAGGAGCGGTTGTTGAGGAATGAGATGGGATTCATTGATGAGACTGATCACATTCCCACTCCCCTTGCATCTCCTACACCGCCGTCAATAGATGAGTATGAGGCCGTTTAGATCCCTGTAGAATATGTCTCTACCCTCGCTAAAAGGTTGGGCGACTTAGAAAATCACTTGGAAAGAAATAAAAAGATGGATAGAGCCACTTGAGTTGTCAGTGAGTTAAAACATATGATGGATAAATATTGAACAAGCATAGAGATTTTGACTAGCCTCCTCGGTCTCGCCAAAGTGTGTGCTCCTTCGAAAAATTCTAGCTTTGTATAAGGAGCCGCTTTCGAAGAGCCTAAGTGATAGTTAGGAGTATCGATGCCTCCTATGTCTGTTTATATGGCCGACACGGTCCCATCTATCAATATACCTCCTATCTCTGAACAACCCAAAACTATCAAAGTAAATAGGGTCCCTTTGGGCTTTAGCTTCACTGCCCCTGTCACATCTAGTGGTGGAGGTTTTGGTAGGATGAGTGGTGGGGACTTTGGTAGTAGTGGTGGATTCGGTAGCAAAGGTGGTCCTGGTGGAGGTGGCTCTAGTGGAGGTCATGGTGATTGCTTTGGCTGAGGCCCTATCAGTGGTAGTGGCTCTGGTAGTGTTTTGGTGGAGGTCATACCGGTGGTGGCTCTAGAGGTGGCTTTGGCTGTGATTCTGGAGGAGGTTCCTCTGGCTCTCTATCTTCTAATGACCCCATTCTAAACACTCTTCTTCAAAATATGGGTAAGATTCAAAGCTAGTGAGCGATTATTTCCCAAGCCTCTACTCAGACCATCTTCTAGCCCTTCTTCCAACATAATCCATTATTGGTTGTGATCTTAAACACTCCCTTCCCCCAAGGAATGGAGATCCCTAAGTTTGAAAAGTATGGTGGTAAAGGTGATCCAAAAACACATGTATTTACCTTTAACACCCTATGCATGGAATTCTTCCATCACAACACGTTGATGGCTAAACTATTTCCCTAATCTCTCAAGGACATAGTGCTCAAGTGGTACTGTTCCTTGCCAAACAATTCCATTTTATTATTTGAACAACTTGTAAATCAATTCCTTAGACAATTTCAAGCAAGCATCGAGCTGAAGATGACCTTTTCAGATCTTGTCTGATGTAAACAAAATGATAACGAAAAAATCATTGATTTCATAGTGCACTACCAAGCACTCCTTTCACAAATCTCATATCAGCTACCCAATTCTGACGTACAAAAGGTATTCATAGGGAGCTTACAAAAGCCTTGGCAAGAAAATTTTTCCCTTATGAAATACCCTTCTTTCGTGCACTTGTGTCCAACCTTACGAGAGTACCAACAGACGGTTGTTCAGGTTGGGGGATCCTCCTCATGCTCCCATTCAGAGGGAAATTCCATCATCTCAATCTATGGGAAAGGTAAGGCCTTTATGAATGTAGTTTCCGCTACTGATAATAATGGACTTAGGCATAACCGAAAGTTCATAAAGTTATTGGAATCCTATTCTTCTATCTTGTAGAAGTTGTTGAAGGATAAGATCATAACTTTGTCGAGTCCTAAGCCTATTGAGGAGCCTTGCCCTAATTGGTATGATGAAAATAGTTATTTCTAGTACCATTGGGTTAATTAGCATGATACCAAATGTTATATGTGGTTGCATCATGAGATACAAGACCGCATCGAAGATGGTACCATTCACCTCGATGGGAGTAAGAAAAATGCTAACAAATCAATGGTGAAAGCTAATAGTGAATTGCAGATATACATGGACCCTTTTCCGTCGCACTCTACTAACATGATTTTAGATCCCACTAATTTTTCTACTCAACCCGGGGCCTATGTTAACATTGTCATGGTAACTTCCACTACTCCACCTGCACCCATTTCACCAGACATTATATTCACATCACAAGATTTCCCCTTAAACAATAAACCCTTTCCTCTCTACATTCCCACTCATGTCAATGGTAACATTATGAAAAGAGTCTTGGTAGACCTCATGAGCTATGTGAATGTTCTCACTAAAGAAACATTAGTACTAAATTCATTACAAAAGGAAAAATATGAAGAAATAAAATCAAATGTTTATACGCACGATGGTATGTGTCTTAAACCCTACAAATCGATAAATTTTCCCATCCTAGCTGGGCATAGGGCTGTTGACACAGTCTTTGATGTTATCCTAGAGTCAAATCTATTCATGCTTAAGCTAGGCATACCTTGGTTAGCTTCCATAAATGGAATCACCTCCATTATTCACAAGTGTTTAAAATTCTCTCATGAAGGTGTTTTGCATGTAGTGCATGACACCAAATATCAACCCTTGTTATCCCATGGTGGATATCCGTTAGATCACTTTTGGCCCTCTCCAGTTGGTCTGCTTCCTCTGAGAATGGACCTACTTTACAAGAATTATGTGAATTATAAAATTGGGGGTCAAGGACAACTGAAACTGACCCTTCCTATGATAAAACAATTAGTTTCCTCCTCTTTCTGAGAGGAGGAGAATCCTGTATCGACTACCCCCCTTCCCAAAAAGGAAAGGAGAAGTCCATGCGAGCTCCCTCTCCCATAAAGGTAAAGAAAAGGTTTCCTTCTCCTGGACTGCCTCATCCTCTCCCCTTTCTTGGGAAGAGTATTGGATGAGTCAGCCCAATAGCTATCCGATGAGTCCAATGATTCCTCCTTGGCATAGGCCTAAGCTCAAGATCACGAATCTCCCTAATGAATACCCTAAACCATGGTACTACTTATATGGCAAAAAGAAAGGTTCCCAAAGGGAATTCAATTTGTGGCCTCCTACTGCTCTTTCTCCCAAGGTAGTGAATGGGAAGAGGCTTGCTATTGAGGCTCTTGAGTTGACTCCCCTTACTACTCCTCAAGCTATTCCTCCTTCTCTCATTCAGGAATTTGTTCCTCCACCAGAAATGACTATAGTGGACATTCTCATGGTTGAGCAGGAGCCTTCTCTTCCTTTGCAGCCTCTGACCTCCAACTGAAAGAGTCGTAGAAACTACCTTGTGTGTGCACAGAAGCACATATGAAAAGATCTCTTGGATGAGCAGGTTGCCTCGCAAAAGAAGGAAGAAGAAGCCACACCCCTACTTCAAGGCCTCCTACAATGTCGCCCTCTTCCCTTCCTTTTGCTTCTCTTTAGCCTAGTCCTACACCACTCTCAGCTTCCACTATGAGTGTGAACGCACCTAACCCCAAGGGGGTATAGGTGTTTATTGCTCCTTCGGTGGAGCTTCCTTTGCTAACGTCTATTCTAGATATCCAACCCTTCCCAAAGCCTATGGATATGATTAATACTTTGGTTGTATCTGTCGCGGTTCTTTCCTCCTCTTCCTCCAAACCTCAAGCCTTGTCTATGAGGAGTTCATCTCCTCCAATGAAGGAAAAAGGTGGGGTGTGGTCCTTTTTGAAGTGAAGGATGTAAGAGTATCCCACATTCCTGTAAGGTGGTCTTGCATTGACTTGTTTTGTCTTGGTGAAGAAACCAGTCCCAACTTCCCCTGAGTTTTTCACCGCTCCTGAGTCATTCGGCGAGCCCAACGGTGACTCTTGGGCACAACCTGCCCTGTCCACTAAAGTTAGGCATGGTGCTCTTGTGGGGTGCATGTTTAACTCTATGGATGAGGTTCTATCCTTTTCATCGATCTTCATGAATTCGCTAACCCTAGCTCCACAAGAGCTTGATGGAAAGGACCTCGAGGGGCCCTCTTCCTTTGCCCTTATTGTGGGAGGGCTGGATGCTCCTCCTCTTAACCTCCCACCATTCCAAGATCATCCTCTTTCCCCCTATGATGAATTAGAGTGGGAAGCAGATAACCTTTTGGTCAATTAGTGTTAGGAGGAGGCCTCTTCTTGATCTTGTGTGTGTGAGTGTTTTGTGATGTGTTCCCTCATGATCATGGTATGTGTGCCTAGATGACCCTCGCCACCCTTGTTGGTGCTTAGATACATGCATTGTTTTCTATGTTGTAAACCTTCTTCTATTTGTATCATCATTCTTCCATGTTTGTGCTTGTTTTTCGATAAATTGGGAATGATGAAAATTTTTGGGGGCATTTAGGCTTTCCTTCCATGTTGACCCAATTTTTTATTTTACTTTGTTTTTGGTGTATTCTTTCTGATATGGTTGGGGATTGATGATCTTTCACCTTGCACCATGGTTACCTATTATTCATATGAGCTCAGACATATTTGATCCCACTAAACTCGATCCCCCTATGCCCTTTTTTTGTGTTGTCTTCACTCTTTTGTTTTCTCTTTATGTTTTTCTCTTCTTTGCTTGAGTTTTCAGTCTCATGTGTGACAATGCCTTTCTTCAACATTTCAATTTTCAGAAATAAAATTTGTTGCCAACAGATCTTTTCTTGAAAATATTCACAAAAAATTCTTTAGAATCACATTCTAGACTTAGAACCCTAACGGAACATGTTTCCTTCATAAAAGGTTTGTAAAGAAAGGACTTTGAAAGCTTCCTTCAAAGTGGGAAGAACTTTGACCTTCCCCTTACATGGGGGAATATTCTTCCTTTCAAATTCCTTGATGATGGATCACTCCGAGAAAGAAAACATCTGCTTTCAAACTATGTGTCCCTTGAGTGGACCCCCCTTTCTTCATGGCAGGTTCCTGAGGGACCCCCTTTGAAAGTTATTATCTCAAATGAGCCCTATCATGTCTAGCTTGGGGGTAGCTTGACTAGACCTCATTTTTCAAATAGCGCGTCCCTTGAGTGGACCCCTCTTCTTTTGAAGGGTTCGCTAGGGATCCCTTTGAAAGACTTCCAAATTATCGATGGTCTACGTGACTGCCCGCCTACTTGCCTACTTGGCTACTTCTTGACTCTACAGAGTTCACTTTATTGGGTTTCCTCCATGCTAGAGTTTTTGGGGGATACCTTCCCTGCAAGACTAAGAGCTTTTAGGGTGCTTCCTTTGGGTTTCCTCCATGCTAGATTTTTTGGGGGACACCTTCCATGCAGGTTTGCGGGCCTGTAAGGAACTTGATTCGTGAGGTATCCTCCATGCTAGATTTTTTGGGGGACACCTTCCTTATAGGTTTGCAGGCATGTAAGACACTTTCTTCCATCAACTTCATAGTTTTGAGTAGCTATGAAGTCCTTCACTTTCCCTTCACCTTCAAGTTTTCTAGATAATGGTTTTCTTCCTCAAAAATTTATGTATACATTTCTAACCTTACTCCTTCCTTGATCTACTTTACCAAGCGCTCATCAGTATTTGTGCTCACTAAAGTGGGGGAAAAGTGTATAGGAGTGAATTTGCACCCCCTATGCAAATTCCCCTTTTTTCCTTCTCCACTTTAGAAAACCAAGTTTAGAGGCTTAATTCCACATAAGCCCGCTGCTTGTATCCCACTTGGCACCTGTTTTGAGCATCAATGGAGGTGTTTCTATTAGGGACTCTCACACGATGTACTTACATCACTGGAAAATTCTTACAGATGAACCTACAGAGGCATTACACTTCTCATTGGTAGTCAAGTTGTAATGACCCCTTCAACCAACCGACCTGAATATGGCCATTTTTCTCCATATTCTCTTCAAATTCACTCCTTGAACCAAAATTTCATCCTCTTAGCATTCAATTAATCTTCTACAATCACTCTACAAGCTTCAACACACTATTTTGCATCCACTTCAAGCATTCTAGTAGCAGTCTTGCACTCTATTGCAGCAAATCCATGACTCCATCACTTCGGTAGAGAAAGTTGGGGACAAACACCATTGCAACAGAGGCTCGAGTACTCTCATTTTCTCCCCCAAGTATCCTTGAGTGGTCTTGGTGAAGGTGGTAAGCTCCCTCTCCTCTCCTCTATCACTTGGTTGAGTTAGAAAATTTACTATTTTGTAGTGCTTTTGTGCTCTTTCCTACATTGTTTTCTTTATCTCGCTTTCTTCGTTGTCTATGGAGGTGGAAACACCTAAATGAGGGTCTAATTGAGGCATCCCCCTATACAACCACCCAAATTTTTTCTCTATCCTTTGTGTAGGAGTGTGTGCTTTCGAGGAGCCAATTGGTGAATAGACTATTCTATGAAATCATCTTCATCACCCTAGCTTTGGTATATTTACTTTATCACATTCGCTTGTACTTTTCGTATTTCATAGTGTTGTTTTCTCTTTTAGAAGTTACTAGCTAGGCTACTAGATTTTTTTCTGGTATTTCACATTGTACTTTTTATCCTCTAGTCGTACGGATGCCAACACACCTGAGAGACACCAACATTCTGCTTTGTCATCTTGGAACTACGCTCTCATGCTTAGGCAGCGAGCTATCTAAGATATAGTGTTGAGATCAAAAACCATCTCACCTAGCCTCATTTCAAATCTCAGGACTGTAGAGTGGTTGTAGGACTCTATAGTCCTCATCATTCTTATCCTCATATCCTAACACCTTGTTTAACTAAGGTAAGTTAGGGTAGCCTTCTGCATCTTGGCCCTCTATGACCTAGGGACTTACACATGGTGGTCCCCTTGTCTTACACAATAATTTTTCTCTTGAATGCCTTCAAAATTCTCTTGAAATTCTCTTGAACTTTCTCCATTAATTCTCTCATGAAGTCACATAAAATTCTTAGGTGAAACATAGTGAAATGACCTCTTACTTATAGGTATGTAACATTAATTTCCTGAAATTCAAATAAAACAAGATGACATATGAATATAGATTTGAAAAAATTAAAATACCACCAAAAACATAATTCAAATTTAGGTCCTAGGTTTAAGTGAAGACCCATTCACCCTTGGGAAAATGGATCCTAGATCACTTACCTATGACACATAATTAATTAGGCTTGGATTTGAATTAAAGGGGCCAATTAAGCAAAATTAACCTCAAATAATTAATGAAGACCTAAATAATTGTGGAAGTCTAAAGATACACTTTACAACACCAAAAATAAGGCATAATTAATTACTCTTTAACTAATAGAGCCCCAAACTTAATGTGAATATGTAAAATACATATTACAACACTAAATTAAGGCATAATTTAGTTTATTTTATATTATTAATTCCCAAATTAAGTGTGAAAAGAGGGATAATTTTCCTACACTACAATCATTGAGCCCTTCACTAAAGAAAACAATGGGTTGCTCTAAATTTTCATAGTTCAGTTGTGTCAAGACAACTGATATGCTTGATCCTCCTCCAAAAGTGTAAAGAATGAAGTCCTTGTCATGGTTGGGGTTGACAAGTGTGGGAGCCTGAGAAATTTCTTGTTTGATACCCTCAAATCTATCTTTCCCTTCCTTGGTCCAACTAAAGACCATATTTTTCTTTATCATGGAGGTGATCTAGGCTTTACCAATGCAACAAGGTCTAGAATGAATCTTCTCACAAAATTAATTGTTCTCAAGAAGCTTTGTGAAGAAAGGTCTAGAATGGACAAGATGTAATCCTCTTATTGGATCAATGGAAAAACCATCTTTGGAAACAATATGTTCAAGTATTTTACCTTGGTGAATGGAAAAGACACACTTTTTTGGATTTAGGGAAATACCAAACTCCCTGCATTTCTTGATGACTTGTTCAAGTTAGCTGAAGTGATCACTTGCATGTTTTGAAAATATTGTTATGTTATCCAAGTAGACTAGCACAAATTTTTTTCAAACACCTTGAAATTCCATGTCCATGGCCCATTGAAAGGTGGCACCAACATTTGTTAACCAAAAAGGTGTCTTGCAATGATCATAGGTACCCCACTTGGTGGTAAATGTTGTCTTATGTTGACCAAATTCTTAGATCAAAATCTTATTGTAACCTAAGTAGCCATTCAAGAAAGAATTTTTTTTTGAACTACTAACCTTTTTTAGAATTTTCTCCATGGAGGGATGTCATATATTGATTTCACTTCTTGCATTTAAAATGATGAGAAAATTGGAATATTTGAAAAGAGGAATTTTTCATTTATTTTATTTATGGAATTGATAAATGCAATGAAAAAATTGAAAATGAATATAATGCAATTTTCTGATTTAAGAAATTATTTTATAAGATTATCAGTTAAAGGTTATTGATAAGTGGGAAAGTGTAAGAATGTGTGTATAGGAGTAGGTTGAAGGATGAGAACCTAATTGAGGTAGGCATGCTTAGCCAGATGATCACGGTAAGCAAGAATGGAATTTGGAATCCCACACACCACTATAGAATCATGAAAGCTAAATATGTTTGAAAGTTGATGAATTTCACTTATATTAGGTGTGAGAATTATGAATTGGTGGAAAGAAAAAATTAGTGCATTCTCATCTTACTTTTTCTATTTCAAAAATTGATATTCAATGGAATTGAATAGGAAAATCATCTCATCAAATATAATTATCATATGGGAAACGATTGAATTATTTGTCCTTTGGATGAATTTGAAATATATTTTGAACAAGGAAATGAAATGGATAAATTAAACATGTAAGTTTGAAAAATACTTCTAAGTATATGTGTAAATGAATGTAATCTTATGAGGATAAATCGATTATGCATATATAAATATGTAAATATATGTATATATATATACATATACACATATATATGTGAATGTTTTACTCGAATTTAATTTTTATTTTCATAGAAAATAATGAAATCATGGATAAAAATCTATAACTCCCATCATTTATGGGACAGGGGCTGACCCACTCTCATGGATAAAAGCTTCATTCAATGAATAGAAAGAGGAGGAAGTGGGTAGTCAAGATAGGATATGGAGATAGGAGAATTCAAAGACCACTATCTCCTAAAATAAAAAGGAAGGAAAAATGCAGAGGATGGGGAGAGAAAATGTAAGGAAGAATCAAGAAGGAAGATCAAAAGGGGAGAAAAAGCAAAGGAACTAAAAATTGTTGCCAAAATTTTATGAAGAAAAACAACATTTTTGTAGGAAAATGAAGTAATATGAAACCCCATATTCATGTTGCTTGAAAGAATGAATGTTTCCTTCATCGTGTCTATGTTGGGCTCTTCATGCGAGCTAGAATTCATGTGTTTACCTTAATGGTTGACTTATGTCAAACCTTTTTGGCTTGGCTGGGGTCAAAGCCTCTACAGTGAGCTTATGCTTTGTTATGTTTTGCATGTGAGGGTATCAACTAGATTCCCTTGACAAGTTTTACCCAATTTCTCTTTTTCTCAAGGGTCAAGGTCATTCGGTCAACCTATATTAATGTATTTATTTTATCAACCCCTATGAAATAATGCATTTATTTGCATGTGACCTTATGGTGATCAACATGTACTATATTATCATTTCCCTATGGCGGATATGTTTATATGGTCGAGCGATCCTTATTGCTGTTGTTGCCAAGTAGTGAATGACTAGGCATTGTATCCATATATCGCCCCACAAAATCGGTGGTATATTGTGGTGATAACAATGCATTGCCAAGCTCAAGACTCCACTATCATTTGTTATGAAAATTTATCATACTTTGTGGAAGGTAAAAAAAGTGAGGAATGAAGTATCATCCCATGGAAACCTTGGCTGAATGATGTCATTGTTTGGCAGTAACTCCTCTAAATGAATGTGCCATTGTTCAATGCATATTAAATTTTAATGAATTATGTGAAGGAATATTCATCCTCCCATATTCATGGGGTTAAAGAACCTGATGATTAATCATCAACTATTTTGTGCTTGCACACACACACACACACACACACACACACATATATATATGTATAACCATCTTCATATATGTATATGCATATATATTTTATGTATCATGTTGATATGTGGTGACTGATCATGCAAATATTGTATGTTGCAGTATGACATTCATGAGATTGTAATCTATTTTGCATTGGATAAAAAAATTATTGGGTGGATGATTTTTTTGTGGATGTAGCCCATATTGGGTGAACCATGTTAAATTTATCTATTGATCTCTTTTGTGTTATTCTTCATTGTTATTTCTAGGTTATTTAATTTGCATATAATTGTTAATGTTTATTGCTCCAATCTCCCTGAACCCTAACAACTGGTATCAGAGCCATGTGTATTTGAGTTGATTGTCAAGAAACCTATATATTTGAGTGGGAGCAATGGAAGAAGGAAAAATCAAGGTTGAGAAGTTCAATGACAAAAAATATCAATTATGGAAGATGCAGATGAAATATTATTTGTATCAAAAGGATCTATGGCCGCCATTGCAAGGAAAAACAAAGAAAGAGGCTACTATGTTCAATGAAGAATGGGATATTTTAGATAGAAAATAATTGGGAACCATTTGGTTGTGCTTCACACCTTTTGTGGTGTTCAATATAATAGAAGCAAAGAAAACAAAGGATATAATGGAAAATTTGGATAAATTATATGAAAAACCCTTAGCCTCAAATAAGGCATTTCTCATGAAGCATTTGTTTAATCTAAAAATGATTGAAGGTGGATTTGTGACAGATCATTTAAATTAGTTTAATACGATTACCAATTAGTTAACTTCTGTAAAGTTGAATTTTGATGAAGAGGTGAGGGCTCTCTTGGTTTCATGTTCTTTTACAAAAAGCTGAAATAGCTTGGTAATGGTTGTAAGTAACTCTATCTTTGGTTCAAATATATTGAAATTTGATGATGTTATTGGTGTTATCTTTAGTGAGGAAATTCAACAAAAAAGAACTGGTGAGACTTCAACATCGGGTAATTCTTTGACTATAGAGAATAGGGGAAGAACAAAGGAGAGAGGAAAAAGCCTAAAAAATCATGGGAAGTCACAAGGGAAGTCGAAGAAAGGTAGATCTAAATCCAAAGGAATAATGGATTTCTGCAACTGTGGAAGTCCGAGACACTTGAAGAAGGATTTTTGGTCTCAAAAAGGAAAACAAGGAGATGGAAAACATGATGAAATTAAGGAAGCTAATGTTGCAAGTAATAAATTGTAGGATGCTTTAATTCTATGTTTAGATAATGTTAATGATTTCTAGGTAATAGATTTAGGGGATTCATTTCATGCCATACCCCTTAGGAAATATTTTGTAGATTATGTTCAAGGTGATTTTGGACAACTATATTTGGGTGATGCTGAAACTTGTTAGATTGTTGGAAAAGGAAAGATAAAAATCAAGTTGCAAAATGAAAATGAATAGTTGCTACAAGAGGTAAGGCATGTTCCAAATTTGAGAAGGAATTTAATTTTTGTGGGAAAACTAGGTAATGAAGGCTGCATAGTTACCTTTTCAGACAAATTCTAAAAGGTCACAAAAGGTGAAAAGGTAGGCACATTGTATTTGTCTACTAGTAATACTTACTCTACTTTAGTTGCTACAAAAATAGTTGCTCCTAAGACAATTATAGCACTTGCTACAGGGATAGAAACAAAATTTTGGCACCATAGAATTGGGAACATGAGTGAGAAAGGGATGAAGATCCTTTACTCCAGAAAGTTGCTACTATGTTTGAAGAAGATTGACTTGGAGTTATATGAAAATTGTGTTTATGGAAAATAGAAAAGAGAAGAGTGAAAAATTAGAGCTTGTGCATTTAGATATATGGGTATTAGCTTAGGTATCTTCTCTTGGTGACTCTTTTTATTATGTTACTTTTATTGATGATGCAACTAGGAAAACATGGGTGTATTTCTTAAAAAAAATAGAAGTATTTGAAACTTTTAAAAAAGTGGAAAGCTTTGGTTGAGAATTAGATAGGAAAAAAGTTGAAGTGTTTGAGATCTAATAATGGAGGTGAATATTGCATCAAAGAATTTGAAAATTATTATTCATACAATGGAATCAATAGGCAGAAAATGATTTCTAGAACCCCACAAGAAAATGGTGTGCCTGAAAGGATGAATAGGACCATTATGGAGTGTACAAGGAGCATGAGATTGCATGTTGAACTGCCCTTACAGTTTTGGGGAGATGTTGTACATACCACTATTTATTTAATAAACATGGGACCCTCAAATCCTTTGGATGGTGGCATTCCAGAGGAGGCATGGAAGGGTAAAAAGGTAAACTATTCATTTATGAAAACCTTTGGTTGTGAATCTTTTTTCCATGTTGATATTGAAAATAGAACCAAGCTTGAGGCCAAGTCTAAAAATGTACCTTCATTGGATATGGAGTAGATGAATTTGGTTATCAGTTATGGGATTATGAAAATCATAAATTCGTTAGGAGTAGAGATGTTATATTTAATAAGAAGGTCATGTATAAGGATCAAATACAAGAAAAGAACCATGAAAATGCTAGAAAGGAATATATGGTGTTGGATGAGATTCCAAAAATAAAATGCCAGTGGTACCTAATGCTCAACAACAAAAAGTTATCCCATAGACTCCTTTAAGTGTTAGACATTCTACAAGGATAAATAAACCTCCAAAAAAAATTTCTCCATTGTTATATTCTATATTATTAATTGATTTTGGTGAACATGAAGGCTATGAAGAAGCAATGTAAGTTAGATACCAAAAAGTAGTGGGAGCTAGGCATGATAGAGGAAATGGATTCCTTGCTGCAAAATAAGACTTGAGACTTAGTCCAATTGTCTGTAGGAAAAATAGAATTTCCAAATAAATGGGTTTACAAGTTGAATGAAGAAGATGGAGGAAAGAAAATATATAAGGCTAGACTCATGGTAAAAGGTTTTGCATAGAAAAAAGGCATAGATTTTGATGAAATATTTTCTCTAGTTGTAAAGATGACTTATATTAGAACTATTCTAAGTCTTGTGGCTACGGAAGACTTGCATCTTGAACATCTAGATGTGAAAACATCATTTCTCCATTGGGATTTGGAAGAGGAAATATGCATGCAACAACCGCATGGATATGAAGTCAAGGGTAAGGAGGACTTTGTGTGCAGGCTAAAGAAGAGTTTGTATGGCCTGAAGCAAGAACCTCAACAAAGGTATTTGAAATTTGATAGTTTTATGAATGAACAAGGTTACAAAAGATGTAATTTTGATTATTTTTTTATTTTAAGAAATTTTATAATTGCAGCTATATTATTTTGTTGCTTTATGTTGACGACATTCTTTTTTTTGGGTCTAACATGCAAAATATTAATGAAATTAAGCAAAAAAATCGCAAATTCATTTTCTATGAAAGATTTGGGTGTAGCAAAAAAAATCCTTGGCATGAGGATCACACGGGACAAAAAAAAAGAAAATTATTTTTGTCTCAAAGTGAGTATGTAGAGAAGGTATTGAAAAGGTTTAACATGCGGAATGCAAAAGTAGTTAGTACACCTTTTCCTAGTCATTTTAAGTTGACTATGGAGATGTGTCCAAATACACATGAGGAGGAAGAAAAAATGTCTAAGATACCATATGCATCAACAATTGGTAGCTTGATGTATGCAATGGTATGCATGAGGCCAGATATTGTACATGCAATGGGAATTGTGAGCAGGTATATGAGCAATTAGAGAATGGACCATTGGAATGCGGTAAAATGGATTCTCTAATATTTGAGGGGCACTAAAACTATTTTTTGGAGGAACAAATTATAATCTAAAAGGATATGTTGATTATGGTCTGGTGGGTGATATTGATAGTAGGAGTACTACAAGGTATGTTTTTATTGTAGGAGTTACTGCTGTCAGTTGGATTTCCAAACTGCAAAAGGTTGTTGCACTTTCAACCATTGAAGTTGAGTATGTTTCTGATATGAAAGCTAGCAAGGAGATGATTTGGTTATAACATTTTCTGGAGAAATTGGGACAATGACAAGAAGATAGCCATTTTTGCACTGATATCCAAAGTGCCATTCATCTTGCTAAGAATTCAGCTCTGCATTCAAAAACTAAGAATATATAGCTCAAAGACCACTTCATCTGATTAATTTTGGAGGATGGGTTGTTGAAGCTGGAGAAAATTCACACTAGTGAGAATCCTACAGATATGTTCATAAAGGTAGTTACATGGGAGAAACTAATTTCTTCATTAGTTTATGTTGGCCTTCATGACTGATAATGGTGGACATAAGAAACTAGCCAAACTTGTAATCTAGTGGGAGCTATAAGTGCATCAGTGTTGTCTAGGATCAATCTCCAAGTGGGAGATTGTTGATATGTGGTGAGTAGTCATGCAAATATTCTACACTCATAATGTATCCTCACTGTGGTTTGGGGCTGAGCCTTGAGCGGGTGTTCGAGGGTGGTAGGACCCAATAGTGAGGGTTTGGGGGCACAACCCTCAAAAAAATTTCTCGTTAGCACATCAATTTTTTCTTGCTAAAACATCAAGTTTTTCCCGTTAACATGTCAAATGCATAAAATGACTTTGTAAAACCCTAATTCTAGAAGCTTCTAAAAATCTTGTTATAAGTGATTGGGATCTATGTTGCGGTATGACATTCGTGAGATTGTAATCTATTTTGCAATGTATAATAAAATCATTGGGTGGCTGAGTTTATATGGATGTACATAGCCCATATTGGATGAACCATGTTAAATTTTTGTTTTGATCTCTTTTGTGTTATTTTTCATTGTTATTTCTGGGTTATTTAATCTACATATAATTATTAATGTTTATTGCTCCAATCTGCCTAAACCCTAACATAGCATAGTCGATTTACTCTAGTGCTCAAATCAGGGATGAAAAATGATTTAATCTATTTTTATATGAAATTTGAAGGGTACTTCCATACTATCAAAGAACCAGCTGAGTCTTAAATGCTATCGTTTATAATGAATAACTTGTAGTGGAATCAATAGCATGCTATTATCCTTATAATAACATGCCTATTCACTACTCCCATTATTTTTCTTGTGGAAAATTACTTTATTGAAAAAGAATGACTATTTATTTCAATAAACTGATGTTTTTTTATGAACTATTACAATGACAATTTTTCAATTTGAACAATGGACAAACATGGTTGTCCAAAACTAGACACTTAGAATCTGAATCTAATATTGATTGGAATTTTTCTTCTTTTCTGAATGAACTGATATTTTATCTGGTAATGATTAATAGGAATATTAAAGATCAATCATGTTGGCCAAATGTCTATGGAATAAATATTTTCTTGAATTTCCAAAGAGAGATAATGTCAATGAAACATTAAATGGAGCATTTGAGTAAGTTGATGTTTATCTATTTTGAATATGGATTCTTGTATGCAAGGATGATTTAACTTCTTATTTCAGAATGTATACACATTTCTTTTTCAACTATGTTCACTTAGAGGCATATGTGTACTCATGCATAAATGCTACATTTATGCACATACACATACATGTGGTATACCTTCTAATTCATGTTTATTATTTTAATCATTGAGCATATTAAATCTCTTTTTCAAAAGGAACAAAACTATAAGCTTGGAATAGTGTTGAATTGTAATTACATATGATGAATAGATGATTGGTTATACTAGACTTAAATGAATAATGTTTGATTGTGTTGATTGGAATGATACATGAATTCAGTGGTAGGATTTATCACACTATATTTCTGCTAATAGATGGTCTAAAAGGGAGGGATACCCCTTTAATATGATAATATTTTCTTTTGGGAATGGGTGCAAGAGAGTGTAGATTTTCTTTTCTAAGTATATCCAGAGTTGCATTTCATGTAGCATGATCTTGGCCAAGCTTTGTAGTCATTATATATATACACATACATAACTAACTGTTATTATTTACTATCTCTATCTATTGATTTATTTACCTAATATTAAACTTGCATATTCTAACATTAGATAGAAATGCATGAGGTTAGGCACACACATATTCCACCTTGCAAAAAATATCTCTTGCTAAGTGTTTTGTGTAGGTTTGGGTATTCTTTGGCTTTCTGAAGAGTTTCAAGGAAGCATTTTTTCATGGTTGGATGGAAAGGAACCTCAATCACATTCTTATCCACCAGTGGAGGTGGGCTACCTTAGAGGAACCATATCAAAAATCTATTATGTATTTGTATCATTGTTGTAAAATAATATTTTGATGAAATTGAAAGAAAACCTTGTATTTGAGAATTGAATTTGTGGTGTTAAATTCCAAATCAAACCTTTATGTGACTATTGGCATTTGGAAATGAATATATTTATATTTTAGAATTATTTGTGTTTTATGAACAAAAAATTGCTAAATGGAATTAGCTATGAAATTTGTGTCATAAATTTGATATTCATAATGTCAATATTAATTTTTTTGTTGAATTAAATCTAGTTGGGAATGTGATGCTACATTTGGTATCAAAGCCGAAGGTTCATCTCTAGGCCTATGAGCCTACGATGCTTGAACTAGTGAATAGTGGACCCTTAACTAGATTTGAGTTACTTAGAGAATGACCAATCTAAATTGGTTGAAGGAAATGAGAAGGTCTAAGTCAATAAGAAAGAAGGGAAAATTCTATAGGGCTGCAAGGAATTCGGTCACTATAGAATTAAATCCCAAACCTAAGAAGCAACCAAAGATTCCTGACAAGGAAACTCTAGCACATGCCCTCACATGTCTCAAGCTGGAGAGAGGAAAAAAGATAGAGGAGGCAAAATGAACTCCTAAGACCAAGAAACCCTTCACACTTAGAGATTGGTCAATAAGATGTGGACCAAATGCTCCACTATTGACTAAGGAGAAGAAGGAGTTTCTGTGCGCACATCCTACAACACCCAAGAGGGAAGATGTAGATTTGGATGAGGATCCTAAGGAATGTCCTCTTTTTTATAATGAGGGACTGCTTAGAGTAGAAAAACTTTTGTAAATAAGGATCAATGTAAATCCAAACTTTTTATAAATAAAGAAAGTATTTTGTTGATCAAAGGCATGAAGCTTGAAGGCTTATTTTATTGAGATAAACATGTATATTTTCTTCCTTTCTTAGCTTGCATGGTGTGTGCATTGTATTTCATAGATGCAATAACATAAGCATAAAACCTCATTCTCGAATGCTAAACATGACTGTGACACAAGTCAAGTGTGAGTCACTATGGTGACCACCAAAAAGATGCAGGCGGTAACAGATAGGAAAATGGTCCAAGCAAGAGGCTAGACCAAATCCTAGAACTCTTGAACCAACAAGAATTCCAAATGGATTATTTGGAACAAGAGGTCCAAGTGGTGTGAGAAGATCAAAATCTCAGGAATGAGGTACCCAACTAAAGAGAAGGGAATCACAATCAAGGTTGGATTGAGGAAGAACTAGGAAAATATCTTAAGGTAGCACCACCAAAGTTTGATGGCAACACCATCAGAGATGGGGCTAAGGCCTAGATCCTAGAGATGGAAAAATATTTTTGGATTTGCAACCTGTTGGATCAAACCAAGGCTGCTTGGGTAGTGTATCAACTGTCTAGAGAGGAAACTACTTGGTGGTACAACGAGAAGGCCAAAAGGAGACTTCCACAAGAAGGGATTACTTGGGATTTTTTCCTCAAATATTTTAGAAAGAGGTGGTTACCACAAATTTTCTTCAATAAGAAGATGACTGAATTTTAGAATCTGACCCAGGGAGGCCTGACAATAGTCCAATATTGGGAGAAGTTTACCAACTTGCTTAAGTATGTGCCATAGTATCAATTTGATGAGATTTTTTGGATTCAAAAAATTATTTTGGGATTGAGACCCCACATTGGAGCTGAAGTGGATTTTCACAATCCCCATACCATGGCAGAAGCTTTTGAGAAGGCCATTAAGAAAGAATAGAAGTTGGAGCAGTTATCTAATCTTCAAAAAGGATTATACTCCAAGCCTCGGTTTAGAAACAAAAGAGATCAAAAGGGTGATGGAAAGAAGGGTGACAAGTCCCATAAAATTAGAAGTTTGAAAAGGGAAGGTGATCCTCTGGAAAAGGAAGAAGGCAACCAAGGTGGAAGGAATAAAAGGGATAACAAGGGTAACAACAGTGGAAATAGTATCCAAAGGTACTCAAAAGAGGACAAGGTTGAAGGTTAGAAATGACCACGAAACAAGTGTTACAATTGTGGGTGAAACCATTATGCATATAACTACTCTCAAAAGTTGAGGTCATGGAAGGAAGGAAACCAGTAGTAGACCCCACAACACAAGATCCATATAGTGGTGGCTAATAGTCAAGCAAAGTACCAGGATTCTTTGATTCAATAAAAAGGTAAGCTCTTTGGGAAAACCATTTCTATTTTGATAGATACTGGGGCTACTAAGCTCTTCATAGATCCTAGAATGATTTCTAAGCTACCCATTTGACCTACATATATGGAAAATTCATGGTTTGTTCAGTATCAAAATCATGCAGAGCGAGAAGTAGATTCATGTTTCTTTTGCAGTGAGTTGGAACTTCCCAACTTCATGACCGAAGTTAACCTTTATGTTGCACCATTAGGATCCTCTGATGTAATATTAGGAATCAACTGGTTGATTGAGCACAAGGCTATTGTAAATTATGAGGATAAGATGGTGAGTTGTATGGATGACTATGGGAACCTAGTTGAGATACATGGGGTACAACGACCCCTAAAGCTTAGAAAAATATCAACTGTGTAGCTTAAGAGAGCTTAGTGGAAGGGTTGTCTCATATATGTTGTGCATGTAAGTGAACCTAACAATGAGAAACCATACCTTGATGACTATCCAATTCTTAGGTGATTCTAAGATGTGTTTCTCGAAGATCTCACTGAGATGCCTCCAAAGCAATAAATTGATTTCTCCACTGACTTAGTGCTAGGAGCCAAAACTCAGTCTAAGGCTTCATACAAGATGACCACCACAGAGCTATATGAATTAAAATCCTTGCTATAAGAGATGTTACACAAAGGGATTATTAGGCCCAATGTGTCACCTTTGGGAGCACCAGTTATCTTCATGAAAAAGAAGGATGGAACCCTATGTCTATGTATTTATTACTGGATGTTGAATAAGGAAGCCATCAAAAATCACTACCCTCAATAATTTTTTTGATCAGATGAAGCGAGCGATAGTTTTCTCAAAAATAAATCTCAGTTCTGGCTACCATCAGTTGAGAATAAAGGAAGATGATATTTCAAAGACAACTTTTCAAACTTGGTATGGAAATTATGAGTTGACTGTTGTCCCTTTGGGTTGACCAATGCACTCGTAACTTTCATGAATCTTATGAATAGTGTGTTCCAGGACTAGATGATTTTTTCATAATCTTTATCGATGATAGTTTTTTTATTCCAAGTCTATTGAGGAACATGATCGACACTTGAGGATATTCTTACAATGTCTAAGGGAAAATAATATTTTTGCAAAGCTATCTAAGTGCTCATTTTATCAAGAGAGGGTGCATTATCTAGGCCACATTATCTCAGCTGAAGGAGTCTTTATGGACCCTAAGAAGATAAAAGAAATTGTAGAATGGATGATGCCTCATAATGTGATAGAGGTGAGAAGTTTTATGGGTCTTTTTGGATATTATAAAAAATTTGTGCAAGGTTTTTCAAAAATAGTAGCCCCAATAACATCTCTTAAAAAGAAGGGTAAGATATTTGAGTGGACTAAAAAGTGTGAACAAGATTTCCAACTCCTAAAGGAGAAACTCAAAATAACACTAGTGCTAATTATTCCATACCCCAATGGTCAATTTTTCAGTGATCATGGATACTTCAAGAGATGGAGCATGCATAGTGCTAATGCAAGAGGGGTAAGTGGTGGCATATGAATCTAGGAAGCTAAAACAACATGAAGAAAATTATGCACCACATGATCTAGGGTTAGAAAAAATAGTGCATGCCTTACAAATGTGGAGGAACTACCTTTTGGGAATGTTGTTTGAGCTCAAAATGGATCATTTGGGGCTAAGGTATATTTTCACTCAACAAAACCCCAATGCTAGGCAGATGAGATGGCTAGAATTCCTTAGCGAGTATGACTTTTGGAATTGATTATAGAAAAGGAAAGGAAAATAGGGTAGAAAATTCTCTTAGTAGAAGAAGACATCTAGTAGCCATGACCTCTACAAGATCTAACCTAAGGTAATAGGTGATGCAACACTTGGAGGGAGATGAGAATTATTAGAGGCTAAAAATGCTCTAGAAGAGAACTGGTCAGATCATTGATTCGATGGGTATAAGTTCGAATCAGATGGTATCTAAAGATACCAAAGGTGGATGTATATTCCATATTCTAGAGAGCTTAGGAAACTGGTCCTAGAATAAGTCCACAATGCACCATATTTTGGATGCCCCAGAGTTACAATGATGATTGCAGAGTTGAAAGACTTGTAATTTTGGTTGAAACTTAAGGACATAGCAGAATATGTAGCAAGATGCTTGGACTATCAGAAAATCAAGGCTAAGTACATGCATCCAGTCAAACTTCTTTATCCTCATGATATACCTGAGTATAAATGATAAGTGATCAACATGGATTTTGTACAAGCGTTACCTCTAAGAAAGAATAAGCATGATGTCATTCTAGTAGTAGTTGATAAGTTGAATAAGGTGGCACATTTTATTCAAGGGAACCTTAAGGATGGATCATTGACCTTGGCCAAGAAATTTTTCCAAGATATATTTTGTTTACATGGAGTACCAGAGACCATTATATCCAATAGAGATACATGGATGACATCAAGGTTTTGGACAACCTTGAATGCCACATTGGGGACTAAGCTAAACTTCAATTGAACTTACCATCCTTAGAATGATAGTCAAACTGAGAGAGTGAACCGGGTAGTAGAAGATATCCTTCATACATGTAATGTATGAATCAACAATATAAATGGGAAGAGTGCCTACCACTGTTAGAATTTTCCTATTACTCCCATCATGCATCCTTATGCATGACACCTTTCGAGGCTCTATATCAGAAAAAGTGTTGTACTCCCATCAGTTAGGACAAATTGGAAGACAAGATCATAGTGGGTCCTAAAATGCTAAAGGAAATGGAAGAGTAGATAAGGCTTATCAAGAGAAGATTGAAGGAGGCGACAAATAGAAAAAAGAGCTATGTCGATAGGAATAGAACCTTTAAACAATTTGTAGTCAGAGAGAAAGTCATTTTAAGAGTCAAGCCACATAAGAGCTCTATTACCTTTGGGAAGTCATCCAATTTGGCTCCGAGATATGTGGGGAAATTTGATGTGTTGGAAGTAATCAACCTAGTTTCATACATACTTACTCTACCCCCTACTCTATCTTGACTGCATAATGTGTTTCATGTTTCTTTGATAAAACCATACTACTTAGATGTGTCTCACATACTTGATTTGTGTTCTTTATAGGTGGAGGATATAGGAGTGGTGCTAGTGGAGCCCAATAGAATTTTGGATAGACAACATGTCAAGTTGTGAAATAGGGAAATTGTTCACTATAAAGTCTAATTGGATCAATATCATGAGGAAAATGCTACATGGGATGATGCAGAGGAGATAGAAGACTCCTTCCCTCATTTACTTAGATAGATTGATAATATTTATCTTGATATTGTTGCTTAATATTTTGGATTGGTATGCTATGATGTTTTGGATTGGAAATAATATGATTTGACAAGCATATGTGAAACAATTTCATTTGATCAAACATCAGGATGATGTCTCTTTCTAATGGGGAAGGATGTCATATCTCAATTTCACTGCTTGCATTTAACATGAGAAAATTGGAATATTTGAAAAAAGGAATTTTTTATTTATTTTATTTATGGAATTGATAAAATGAAACAACAAAATTGAAAATGAATATTATGCAATTTTCTAGCTTAAGAAATTATTTTATAAGATTATCGATTAAAGGTTCTGATAAGTGAGCAAGTGTAAGAATTTGTGTGCAGGAGCAAGTTGAAGGATGAGAACTTGATTGAGGTAGGAATTCTTAGTTAGATGATCATGGTAAGAAAGAATGGAATTTGGAATCTCACACACCACCGTAAAATCATGACATCTGCATATGTTTGAAAGTTGATAAATTTCATTTATATTCAATGTGGGAATTATGAATTGGTGGAAATAAAAAATTAGTGCATTCTTGTCTTACTTTGTCTATTTCAAAAATTGATATTCAATGGAATTGAATAGGAAACTCATCTCATCAAATACAATTATCATATGAAAAATAATTGCATTATTTTTCTTTTGGATGAATTTGAAATATATTTTGTACAAGGAAATGAAATGGATAAATTAAACATGTAAGTTTGAAAAATACTTCTGAGTATATGTGTAAATGAATGAATATAATCTTACGGGGATAAATTGATTGTGCATATATAAATATGTAAATATATATGCATATTTATATATATATGGATGGATTGGTTTGAAGGAATGTGTGGGCATGCTAGGGCAGTCATGATCTAGCTGACCATTGTTGATTTTTGTTGTGCGAGGGGGGTCTATAACTACACATCGTATTTTTCTTCTGCCTCTTGTTTCTTTCCTTCGTTTGCTACCAGGGATCTCTTTTCTTCCTTGTTGTGGTGTGAAGTGGAGGTTTTTGGTTGGAGCCATGGTTTATTTCTCTATATAATTTATCAATAGCGTTGGCTGTGTGCATGATAGGGTGGTCACTTTTCTATTTTGGCTTGTTGGCTTTCTCTTTCGTGCACCTATTTTGGGTCAGTGTGTGCTCATGGCTTGGTGTGGGTGGTGAGCGATTGGGGGCCTCTTTGTTTTGGGCTCCAATGGAATTGCATGGGTCCTTGGATAAGGCTATTTGAGATTCATCCATGGTTGGTGAAGATATGGATACATCCAATCTATCTTCTTTTGGACCAAGTTTGGCATGTAATGGTGCTTTTAAATTGCAAAAGGTAAATGGGTGCTTGGAGAGGGCCCAAGAACGATCAGTTTTAGTGATCCAATCAGTGGAAATGGCCGATGATCTAGATTATTATAGAAATCATGTTTTGATTTTTAAATTCTTTGGGATGATGGTTTCTATGTTGTTTCTCGATGCTTGGATTTGCAAGATGTAGAATCTGGAAGGAGATTTTAATATTTTTTGGCTACAAATAATTTCTTTATGGTGGATTTCTCATGCATTTTTTATTAAAATAGGGATTTTGAAGGTGGACCATATTTCTATAATTAGGTGGGTCTCTTCTTAAAGCTGTTGCATGTTGGCTTTAAATCAGTAGAGGAGTTACCCTTAAGGGTCCCAGTTTGGGTTTGTCTCCCTAGACTACCACTTGAATGTTGGAGAAGTGATATATTGTAGTCGATTGCTTTGTTGGTGGAAAAAACTATTGGTTCTTCTCATCAAAATCTAAATAAAATGGTTATTTCCTATGCATGAGTATATGTTGAAATTGATTTGAGTCACTAGTTTCCAAATTCAGTTGACATGATGGTTGGCCCTTGCCCTTGGACTCAATCGTTAGATTATGAGACATTAACTTTCAAGTGTCGACTGTGTCATGAGTATGGTCATCTTTAGTAGAGGTATCCTCATGCTTTTGGTGCTACTAGTACAAGTAATGTGACTTCTCAATCTAACTCAAAGTTGGAAAAGGGTAAAGCTCCCAATCGTGGATAGGGCCAAAAAGAGATCTTTCAAGGATAGATAGGATGATAATTTTTTAATAGATTTGAGGTGTTGGAATATTTGGTCCAAGAGGAAGGTTTTCATGTGGAATTGTAGGAAATAGCTGGTTCTTTTATAGAGGAGGTGCCTGGGATACAACCTATAGTGATTCCCAAGTCAAATCAACTTGATGAGTAGGGTTCTCAAATGGATACTAATTCACCTCCTTTGGCTCTAGTTTTGGGTGTGGGAGGTGTGGTGCTTGAGGCTTCTAGAGAATCTCCTGGTGTAGGTGGTGTTATCTCTGAGGTGTGGGGTGCTCTTTACTTAGTTAAAAATATGTCTTTTTCCCTTGTCTTGGGTTTGCAACAAAAACTCCCAAAAGGGGGGTTCCTGAGAAACCCTCTAAGGTTGGTCACAAGAAGGATCAAGAAAAGGTTAAGCTAGCTAGGGAGACATTTATTGAGGTGAGTTTGGTGAAGACTATTGATGCTCACTTCTCCCATCCTCAATGATGATCATGCTTTATTGGAATGTGTGGGGTATGAATAGAATCCCTAGACAAAAGGCTATTTGGGATTTGATTCGTACTCATTCTCATAATGTAGTTTTCCTTTAGGAAACTAAGTTATCTATTGATAGTATGATAAGTGTGGCTTCAAATATTTGGAGTTGTGGGAAGTGTCAATGTGTTGGGTCGTTGGGTAGCTCTAGTGGGGTGGCCTATTTATGGGATCCTTAGAAAGTCAATCCAATTTGGTGGCTCTTCTATAGGGGCTCAATTTCTTATGTTGCTTCTCATCTTGAGTCAGGGAAGAGAGTTATTTTTATAACATATATGATCTAATTGAATTTCAAGGTAAAGTTTTGTTGTGGGATCATGTTAGATATGTGAGATCTTTGGATCCTTATCTTCCTTGGATCTTGGATAGGGATTTCAATGTTGTTACTTCAATGAAGGAGATGAGGGGATGAAGTGGTATCTTGGAGCTTTCTTCAATTCTCTTGTAGGATAATGTTTCTCTCTTGAGGTTGGTTGATATTAATCCTGTTAATGGGGTTTTTACTTGGAGCAATAGGAGAAGCGGGGATGCTACAATTTCTGAAAGGCTGAATAGATTCCTCATGTCCAGTTTTTGGATGGGAGACAATGGATGATTAGCTCTAAGATTTTGGATGGGTGAGGCTTTTATCAATGGCCAATCAAGTTTGTTGTTGAGTTACCCTAATGTTTCTTTAAGTAGACCTTTAATTTCCATCTTATGTGGCTTAGGGATGAGTCTCTTCATGATTTTCTTCTTGGCTGGTGGTGTCTTGGGAAGTCGACACATGGTACTTCTATGTACTCCTTCTCTAAGAGGCTTCAATATGTGAAGTATAGGTTGAAGTGTTGGAATAGGCAACACTTTGGTAATGTGTTTCACACAAAGCATAATGCTCAGGCCAACTTGGACTTGATTACTAGGAAGATTCATGACCAGGGCCTCACTAAGGAGTTTGGTTTGTTGGAAGTTGTTGTAGTAAAATAAGTTGAGGAATGGGAATTAATAGAAGGATTTTTTCGAAAAAAAAAGTCCTAAATTGAGTGGCTTTAGGAAGGTCATCAGAATACCTCTTTCTTTCATAATTCTGTTAAGAATAGAAGACAAGGTAATGTTATTTCCTCTCTATTGTCACCGAATAGGTAGAAATTTTCCTCCACTGCTTCTATTTTTGTTGAATCTATTTGTTTATTTTTCACTTTATTTCCTGAAGATTCTCCTCCAGTGGAGGAGGATGAAGCTATGATTTTGGATAGTATTTCGCCTTTGGTCACTAATGAAATGAATGAATCTTTGCTTAATGCCATTTCCTTGTCAGAGCTTGAGACTATTGTGTTTTAGATGAAAAAGGTAAATCCCATGGGCCTGATGGGTTTCCAATCAAATTAATTTAGGAGTTTTGGGAAGTGATTAAGGTGGGCCTCTTGGAAGTTGTTCAGGAATCTTTCATGAATAAACAAATGCTGAAATCTATGAATACTACCTTTTTAGCTCTCGTACTAAAGAGTGATGGGGCTAATTCTCTGGATCTTTTTAGGCCAAATGATTTATATAATGTGGTTTACAAGATTGTTACTAAGTTGATTGCTGAGAGACTTAAATCTTGGATAAGTGGGATAATATTTGAGGAGCAAGAGGGTTTTGTTGCTGGTAGATAGATTTTGGATGGTGTAATTATTACTATGCAGACCATACATTTAATGACATCTTCTAAATATAAATATATGTTTATCAAGTTGGACATGGCTAAAGAATATGATTGGGTTAAATGGTCCTTCTTATTCAATATTTTGGGAGAATTTGTTTTTTCTAGTGCCTGGATTGAATGGGTCAAAATTTGTGTTACTTCTTCTTCCTTTTTAGTGCTAATTAATGGAGAGCCTACAAATTTGTTTGGTGCTTCTAGGGGGATCAAACAAGGGGATCCTCTATTCTCCAACTTGTTCATTTTACTTGTTGAGGGTTGGGGTGGTTTATTCGATCTTAGGTAGAGAGTGGCTTGATTTGGGGCTGGAGTTGGGGAAATAATATCCCCCCTCAATCCCATCTTCATTTTGTGGACAACATTGCTTTGATGGGTAGGGCTTAGGTTGAAAAGGCTATTAGATGGTGTGGCGTGTTGGATAGTTACCTAGCTGCTTTAGGCCAATGTATTAATGAGGGGAAGTCTTTCATCTACTTATTCAACACTCCTAAGATTATCCAAAGAAGAATTATTGGCATTCTTCATTTCTAGATTGGTTTGCTCCCTTTTGTTTATCTTGGCATTCTGCTTTCCATTCATTCACTTCCTAAACTATTTTCATAGGGGATTATTGATAAGTTTTGAAATCTAGTCAGTTATTGGACTTGCATGTGGCTTTCTTCAACAGGAAGAGTGACTCTTTTAAAGTATGTGGTGTAGGCTCTTCCTATGTATAGATGCTTTTATCTTTCTACTCCTATCTTTTTCAAAGACTTTGAGAGTTTTTCTCACAAATTTCTTTGGTCTAGTAATCTTCTTCATAGAAAGTGGAGTTTGGTTAAGTCCATGGGATGTTATTTATAGGCCAAAGCATGGAGGGTGGGGCTTACATTGGGTTTATTTAAATGGGAAGGCTTTAGCAGCTAAATTTTATTGGCAATGGTTTTCGCACCAACATCTATTAGAAAACCAAGATCACCTGCATCCAATCACCTATCACATGCAAAATACATGAAGAACCAAAGAAGTAGTTCTGTAAACCTCAAAGTAAAAATGCATTAAAGAGAATCAATTATTACAAAGAGATCAATCCTTATGAAGGAGATCAAGAAACCCTAAATGAAACCCTAGTGTGCACACTTAATAATTAATCAATTATTAATGTGCCTAAGTTTAGCTTAAATAACTAAAGGAATAAGTGACTTAATTAATTAACCAATATGATATAATTAATTAAGTGTAATAACTTATTACTCTAACACCCCCCCTTAAGATGAACTTAGGAAGAAGCTAAAACACTAGAATAAGATGCATGAAAACAAAGATGGGTCCCGACAACTAGGTCTGATCAGGTACCCATTTACAAATGCAAAAAAGAGGTAGAGGAGGAAAAACCCAGTGGGACAAAACCCCCTACAATGAGATGACATGCTGCAAAGGAGCACTCGAAGAAAACTATGGAGTAACACTAGAACCTGATTCTGGAAAGCAAGGAAAGATTCTTTTGTTTACTACTAAAACTACATTAGAGTCACTGATTGACTCAAGGAATCATGATAAAGCAACAACAGACCCGATGCCATGGAACACTCGAAAACTCCAATTTTAACAACCCTGGAATCTATGAAGCAACAAGTGATTATTGAATGATCTATTACTGAAAACAAAGTGCAAAGATGCAAGATGCACCCTCCCAACTGCCAAAACATCCAAGTAATCTCCAAACAACCCATCGGGCCAAATCTGGACTAAGTGATCAACCTGGGATAGATACAAAAAAAGTGCATGGACAAAAACATAAAGCTCCTTAATACCTTTCCAATGCCGCAAAGATAGCGAAAATCAGAGATTATGGCAAAAAGTTATGAGCTCGGAAGTCCAAAATAAACATCTAACTTCAAACAGTAATAAATTCAGTTAAAAATAAAATAATGAAAAATAAACAGCACCACTAGAAAGTGCTCAGAACCAGCTTTCTGACGATATCTTGTTTGCCCGATTTTGATACAGTATGCCCAAGTTATGACCAAAAGAAAAAAAAATTGCTTCTTTAGGAAAAATCAGGGCTAGAAGGGGCAAAGAGGGGGGCCATACGGCCGAGTGATGTCAGCAAATCTTGGAAAAATATTTGATGGCCATCTGGCCGTCGAGGCAAAAAAACACCCCCTGCCGCAAAAAAAATTCGCTCGCCAGAATCTGCAAAAAACTGCCAGAATATTCCAAAGACGATTGCCGGAATCCAAAGAATATTCTATGGAATCCAAAGATTCTGTCACCAGATTTGAGGGTAGAATTTCTGCCGGTGGGCTAGGCAAAGGGCCCCCGGTCCTCCATATGACCGAGGCCATAGAATCTGAAGCCCTCAGGGGCCGGTGGAGGAACGACGGCGGTGGCGGAGGCTACTGGGGGTCGCTGGTGGCGGCAGAGCGGTGGTCCGGTGGCCACTGGGTGGCGGATCCGTTTTGCACTGGTAGTGCCGGCCTGATTTTCAAAAAATAGTGTTTTTTAATTTTTTTTTTAATTTTTGTGCATCGAAAGGCGTGCTAGGGAGGTCGTACGGCTTCCCTGGCAAAATTTTTTTCCTTCCAGATCAACTGCTCCAAAATTGATGAAACGACAGGTGTTCTTAGGGTTTTTGGCCGCTGCAAACGCGACAACGGTGTCCGTTTGAGCCCAAAGTGTCCCAAAAAATTGGCTACCCCCAGATTTTGCAAAAAAGATGCCTGTGGAAACCCTTGCATTAGAAACTCACTGAAAGGCCATATCTTCAAATCACGAATAGGTAGTTGCAGGTCTGGAGCTCTCATACCATGTTAGAAAACCAAGATCACCTGCATGCAATCACCTATCACATGCAAAAGACATGAAGAACCAAAGAAGTTGTTTTGTAAACCTCAAAGTAAAAATGCATTAAAGAGAATCAATTATTACAAAGAGATCAATCCTTATAAAGGAGATCAAGAAACCCTAAATGAAACCCTAGTGTGCACACTTAATAATTAATCAATTATTAATGTGCCTAAGTTTAGCTTAAGTAACTAAAGGAATAAGTGACTTAATTAATTAACCAATATGATATAATTAATTAAGTGGAATAACTTATTACTCTAACAACGTCAATTGTGGGCTAAAATTCTTACATCAAAATATCTGGTTGTGGTTGAGAGTGTCGAGGTTGCTAGATTTAGCCTGGAGGGGAAGGGTTCTATGATTTGGGCTACTCTCAAAAGTGGTGCCAAGCTGGTTAAGCATGGGTTGTTTTAGATTTAAAATAGTGGTCAAGCAGCTCTCTTCTAGTATGATTCTTGGGATGGTCACCCTCCCATTTTTTCTACTCACCCTCATCTGCAAAATTTGTGTTGAAATTTTATGGATGTTGGTTGGTGTTGTGTGGCAGATTTCAAATCTCAGTAGACCCTGGGTCAAATTAATGTGTTTAGGTGGAAGGATCCTTTAGATTGGCCTCCTGGTAGTGTATTTGAGGATCATCAAGACTTTTCTAATATTTTTTCATGTTTGTAATTCTCTTCCTAGGAGAGATGTGTTGGCTTGGCGTCTTGATTTGAAAGGTAAATTTTCTACTACTTCAAGCTATCAAGTTAAGGAATAAGCAGTTGTTTGGGAGTTAAGAGGTCTTATGGTGGAAACAAGTTTGGAATAAGTTTTCTTGGACTAATTGTAATTTATTCTCTTGGTTAGTGGTTCAAGGTAGGTGTCTTACTTGGGATAATCTTTGGAAGCATGGGTTTCAGAGCCTTTCTAGGTGTGTTATGTGTGTTGGGCATGAAGAATGTTTTCCTCGCATCTTCTTTCAGTGTTATTTTGTGAAAGCTATCTATCACTTCTGGTGGAATAGATGGTGCTAACCATGTAGCCATGTTTCTTCTTTAGAGGACTTGTGGAGGAGCTAGGGGTTACCTCCTGCTGAAACCTCTTTTCTTTGTTTTGCCTAGATCATCAGCCCCATTCGATAGCTTGGAATATTTGGTTCTAGTGCAATTGAAGAATATTTTTCGATAAGAAGTTACTTATTGGTCAACTTTGGATGATAATTTGGGGTTCCTTCAGGATACATTGATTGCTAAGTGATATTTGTTTGTTCCTGTTGATCCTAGTGATCTTGGAGAGGTTAATGCTCTGGGCCTATCAACAAAGGGAAATGGGAATTTGAGAGGTGTTCATTGTGGGCATGGGCATGAGAGGATTACTCGTGTTGGTCACTAGTGTCTCCCTACTCTAGAAAGGCTAAAAAATAATATAGATGGATCATCTAGGGGAAATCTTGGGCATGTTGGAGTTGGTGGTATTGGCCGAGATAGTTTGGGAGTGGTTGTTTTTTTCTTCTCTATGTATAGAGGTCAGTATTCTAATAATCTCATGGAGGTTATTTTTATTATTTTGGAAGTTGAATGTGCTTGTGGCCTTGGTTGGTGGTGGATTGTTTGTGAGTCCATTTCTCAAGTTGTTATTGATATGTTGAATAAGAGACACTTGGAGGATGTAAATTGGCAACTAGCGGTGGCAGTCAAGTAAATTGTCTCTGTATGCTCAACTTTGGAGTCCATTATTTTTTCATGTTCCTTAGGAGTGGAATAGGGTGGCCGATGGTTTGGATAGGTGGGCTTCTAAGTAGATGAGGGCTTGGTATGTAGATGATTGGGGTAACCTGTTTGGTGATTTGGCCCTTGTTCTTGAGGAGTGGATTATGGAGGATTTGAGGTGCTTTTTGGGTGTGACTTAATTCTTGGTTTTTGTTGTTACACTGGATGGGTGTGCTTCTTTTGGATTTGTTATGTTTTTTTGATTCAATAAATTTTTTACCCCTCTTTATCTATATATATATATATATATATATATATCTTAATATATATATATATCTTAATATATATATATATATCTTAATATATATATACATATACACATATATATGTGAATGTTTTCCTCAAATTTAATTTTTCTTTCCATAGAAAATAATGAAACCATGGATAAAAATATGTAACTCCCATCATTAATGGGATAGGGGTTGACCCCCTCTCATGGCAGAAAGCTTCATTCAATACTTAGAAAGAGGAGGAAGTGGGCGGCTAGGACATGATATGGATCTAAAGGAGAATTCAAAAACCACTATATCCTAAAATTAGTAAGGAGACATTCAAAGAGAAAAGGAAGGAAAAATGTAAAGGATAGGGAGAGAAAAAGAAAGGAAGAATCAAGGAGGATCGATAGGTGAGAAAAAGAAGAGGATCTGAAAAATTGTTGCCAAAATTTAATCAAGGAAAACACTAGTTTCGTAGGAAAATGATGTAATACTAAACCCCATATTCATGTTGCTTGAAAGAATGGATTTTTCCTTCATTGCATCTATGTTGATATTTTTGTGCGAGCTAGCATTCATGTGTTTACCTCAATGGTTGACTTATGTCAAGCCTTGTTGGCTTAGTTGGGGCTGAAGCCTCTACAATGAGCTTATGCTTTGTTAGTTCTGCATGCGAGGTATCAACTAGATTCCCTTGACGAGTTTTACCCTATTGCTCTTTTTCTTGAGGTTGAGGTCATTCGACCAACCAATATTAATGTATTTATTTTATCAGCCCCTATGAAATAATGCATTTATTTACATGTTACCTTATGGTGATTGTCTTGTATTGTATTATCATTTCACTATGGTAGATATGTTTATATGGCCGAGTGATCCTTATCGCTGCTATTGCCAAGCAGTGAATGAATAGGCATTGTATCCATATGTGACCCCACCAAATTAGTGGTAAAATGTGGTGATAACAATGTATGGAAAAGCTCAATCTTCCACTATCATTTGTTGTGAACATTTATCATACTTTGTGGAAGGTAAAATGTGAGGAACGAAGTATTGTTCCATGGAAACCTTGGCCGAACAATGTCATCATTCAGTGGTAACTCCTCTAAATGAACGTACCATCATTCAGTGCATATTTAAATGTTATTATGTAATACAGTATTCATCCACCCATAGTCATGGGGTTAAAGAACCTGATGATTCATCATGAACTATTTTTCTCTTGCGCATATATATATATATATATATATATATATATATATATATATAAACCATATATATTTTGTGTAGCACTGTCAATTTACTCCAGTGCTTAAATCAAGGATGAAAAATGATTTACTTTATTTTGACAATAAATTTGAAGGGTGCTTCCATACTATCGAAGACCCAACTGAGTCTTAAATGATATTGTTTATAATGAATAAATTGTAGTGAAATCAATAGCGTGTTATCATTATGATAACATGCCTATCGACTACTCCCATTATTTTTCTTGTGGAAACTTGTTTTGTTGAAATAGAATGACCATGTTTATTTTGATAAACTGATGTTTTTTTATGAACTATTACAATGAAAATGTTTCAATTTGAACAACAAACATATATGGTTGTCCAAAATAGACACTTTGAATCCAAATCTAATATTGATTGGAAGTTTTCTTCTTGTCTAAATGAATTGATATTTTCTCTGGTAATGATTACTAGGAATATTAAAGATCAATTAGGTTGGCCAAATGTATGTGGAATAATTTTTTTCCTAAATTTCTAATAGAGACATAATGGCAATGAAATATTAAATGGAGCATCTGAACAATTTGATGTTTATCTATTCTGAATATGGATTCTTGTATGCAAGGATGATTTAACTTCTTATTTTAGAATGTATACACATTTATTTCAACTATGCTCACTAAGAGGCATATATGTGCTCATGCATAAATGATACATTTATGCACATGCACATACATGTGGTATACCTTCTAATTCATCTTGATTATTTTACTCATTGAGCATATTAAATCTCTTTTGCAAATGGAACAAAACTATAAACTTGGAATATTTTTGAATTGCAATTACATATGATGAATAGATGATTGGCTATACTAGACTTAAATGAATAATGTTTGATTGTGTTGATTGGAATGATACATGAATTCCATGGTAGATTGTAGCACACTATATTTTCACTCATATATGGTATAAAAGGGAGGGATAGCCCTTTTATATGATAAGCTTTTCTTCTAGGAATGGGTGCCAGAGATTGTAGATTTGCTTTTCCAAATCTAACCAGAGTTGCATTTCATGCAACATGAACTTGGCCAAGCTTTGTAGTCATTATATATATACACATATAGAACATACTATTATTATTTACTCTCTCTCTCTCTATTGATTTATTTACTTAACATTGAACTTGCATATTCTAACAGTAGATAGAAATACATGAGGTTAGGAACACATAGATTCCACCTTGCAAACTGTATCTCTTGCTAAGTGTTTTGTGTAAGGTCGGGTATTCTTTGATTGAATAAAGAGTTCCGAGGAAGCATTACTTCATGGTTGGGTGGAAAAGAACCTCAATCATGTTCTCATTCACTAGTGGAGGCAAGCTACCTTAGAGGAATCATATCAAAATTCTATTATGTATTTGTATCATTGATGTAAAAGAATATTTTGATGAAATTGAAAGAAAACCTTGTATTTGAGAATTGACTTGATGGTGTTAAATGACAAATTAAACCTATATGTGACTATTGACATTTGGAAATGAATATACTTATATTTCAGAATTATTTGTGATTTATGAACATAAAATTGCTAAATGGAATTAGCTATGGAATTTGTGTGTCATAAATTTGTTATTTATAATGTCAATATTAATTTTTTTATTGAATTAAATCTAGTTGGGAATGTGATGTTACAAGGGAAGAGGATAGTGATCCTTTAGGGAGGCTCTATTTAGATCTAGGAAGTCAAAACAAAGCCTTATTTCCCTATTATTTTTTCTAGCAAGGACTAGGTTTTCCACCCATGAAGATTGTTTGATGGGAAATATGATCCTAGCCTCTATTTATTTGTTCAACTCTATCCTCATCAAAGGCTCAATCTTAGGATTGGAAAGTCTTTGTTTTTTTCTTACAAGCTTAGCATCTAGGTTTAGCCCAATGGTGTGATGGGCTAAGTTAGGATCAAAACCTTTTAAATCCTCATAGTTCCAAGCAATCATATCTTCATAAACCTAACAAAGATTGATGAAACTTTCATTCTTAGCTTTAGAACATATCTTCCCCAAATTCAAAGCTCTTTCTTTTGCAATTGCAATTGGCTTGTAGTCACCCTTTTTTTGCAGCTAGGTTCATATTCTTTTGTTTTAGCTGGTCACCTGAATTAAAGATACCCTCAAGGGTGATGAGATGCTTAGGTAACTTTTTGCTACTTAGCTGCATAATACGATCACCATATTCATCTTGTAGCTTGGAATGATTTCCTTTAGAAAAATTTTCCTCTTTTTACAAAAAATCACTATTTATTGATCACTTTCAAAAACCTTCTAGTGATCTTGACTGTCTAGAATAGCAGGCCTTACAACTAGTTTGATCCATTGTTCCTTTTTTTTGCAATAGGTGATGGAATGTCAAACTAAGCATCAATTGTGGCAAGTCTATTAGCATGCTTATTCTGATTTCTAGGGATAGTTTGGATGTTTAAACCTTCAAAACCCTCTATCAAATCCTAAACCCTATGTTTTCAGTATTTGAGCAAGTTATTCTTGGTTATGCTCAAAGTTTTGACCTGATGAACAACCAATTCACTATCACCAAATAACTGCAACAATTTGGTATTCTTCTTTTGTGCAAGTTGGAGGCCTTGAATTAGGGCCTTATACTCAGTCACATTGTTAGTGAACCTAAATTGAAGCTTGAAAGAGAAATAGTACTTATATTTACATGGGAATACCAACTGTAATGTAGGAAAAAGTATCCATTTTTCACACTTAATTTGGGAATAATTATTAATAAATGAGCCTAATGTTGCCTTAACTTATTGTTATAATATGTTTTTCATATTCACATTAAGTTTAGGGACCTTTTAAATTAAATGGACTTAATTGTGCCTTATTTAGGGTGTTGTAAGGTGTACCTTTACACTTTCACACTAATCTAGGGCTTTATTATTTGATTGAGGTTAATTTTCCTTAATTGGCCCCTCTAGTTCAAATCCAAGCCTAATTAAATGCAAATTCTAAGGGATAAAACTTGACATTCATAAATGCAACTATACAACACTTAACTTTGGAAGATGTGTGTCCTAGGAAAGTGACCTAGGACCCATTCACCATAGGGCGAATGGGTCCTCACTTATTCCTATGACCCTATTTTTGTATAATGTTTAAAATTTTCTGATGAGTGTCCTAGGTAAGTGGCCTAGGACCCATTCATCCTATGAAGAATGAGTCCTCACTTAGACCTAGGACCTCTCATTGAAATATTATTTTGGTGGTATTTTAATGATTTCAAATCTATAGTTCAATTTCAACTTGTGATATTTGAATTTTGGGAATTAGTGTTAATATATGTACAAATACAGGGCTATTTCACTTAGTTTCATCCTAGCAATCTCAAGTCTTCAAGAATTCTAGAAATTTTATGAGAAAGTTTGATCAAAGGAATTTCTAAGGCATTCAAGGGAAGATTTATTCAATATTATTGTAGCAATCAAGATTCCATTGTCGTGTCAAAGATTTCTTGCATCATGCATGTTGTTTGAGATAATGTGGTGATGTAGTGTTCAAGATCTATCAAGCATTCAAAGGCATGGTTTCACATCAATTTTCATGATCAAGATAAACATCCATTGAGGCCACTTCATGCTAGTTTGCAGATTTGTTATTCAAAGTTTCAAATAAGGTATCATTGTTTCATCTCTTCATGTTTCATGGTTTCATGTTTCATTGTTTCATCATAAGGTTTAATTGGTTTGACCAAGGAAAACCCCTATTCCCTAACAAACAGCATTTTTTCTCTCTTTGATGTGTGATTGAATATTTTAGGTTGAAGATCAGTTGAAGAGAAAAATTGAAGAAAGTTGCAAAGTTGTCAAAGTTGCAATAAAAGTTGTCAAATCATGAAAATTGACCTACAAGATTTATTTCCAACTGTTTGACAGTGAACACCTAGAATTTAGGAGTGCAAACCCTACAGAACAAAACCTAGAAATTGATTTTCCAAAGCCCTAGTCAAGACCCATTCTCCATAGGGAGAATGAGTCCTCAATGAGGACTAAACAAGCACTTTTGGTGAAAAGTACATAGCATTTTCCCCTTTCCAAAGTTTCCTTTTTACTATTTTTTGGGTTAGATTTGATTACTATTCTTCATTTGCATATTATAGCTTGCATTTTGAAATAAATTAGAGAAATAGGTCCATTTTTCATCACTCCATTGTGGTGAACACCCTATTTTTATATGTTTCATTTTGGTGAACCCGAGTTTGATCATTGCATTTTGATTTTGGAGTCCTCTTTCATCGTAGTGTTAGATATTGTGTTCATTTTCATCTCTTTGCATTGAATTAGATATCATTTAGGGTGTCTAGTTTGCATTTCATTTAAGGATTTTAGTATTGCATATTTTTCATTCTTTAAATTTGAAAAATACAAAAACATCAGTCATATTGTATATCATTTTCATAACATTACATCATATCAACTAGCATTTGAAAATTATTGAAACAAAAAATTGCACATCAAACTAGCCTTTCTAGGTTGTGATTTTGTCACATTTTGCACTTATATTTCACATTGAATTTCATAGAAAAATCAAATTGAAACTTGCTATAACAAACCAAAATTTGAAAACCATTGAAAATAACTTAAAAATCTACAAAAAATTGTTTCAAGACCCTCATCTAGGACCCATTTGCCCTAGGGAGAATGAGTCCCTGATCAGGTCACATTCTGATTTTATGGGCATTAAAATATTCATTTCTGCATTTCTATTTGCTACTTTCAAATTTCTGTTATGGTTTGCATAATTTTTGTTTCATTGATTTCATCATATCTAGCTTAATTTCTTAAATTTAGTGCACTGTGTGATTTCAAATTTATATTTACAATACTTCATTTTCAATCAAATTTGTATTTACAATACTTCATTTTCAATCAAATTTGTATTTACAATACTTCATTTTCAATCAAATTTGTATTTACAATACTTTATTTTTAGGTTTTGACATAGTGTAATCAGAAAATTACCTTTTTTAAATCTAAAAATATGAAAATTTGAAAATGGACAAGTATTTTAGCAATGTGTGGAAGTCCTTATTCTCCTTGGTTGATGTTTCAAGTTGTGTTTTTGGCAATGATCCTAATGCAATTGAACCTAATCATGCTCAACCAAATCCTAATGAGCGTCCTCATGAAGTTGACATCAATGCAGAAGATGATGATTTAACATGAACAATTTCATAAATGATTGCCTTAACAATCTTGAGAATAATACATCCTTTTACCCCTCCATGAAACAACCAAGACAACTTGAGATGTTTGCTCTTTTACATCCTAAAATTGAGTCACAAAAAAATCCTAAACTTCCAAAAATGAGTGAACATAGTCCCTCTAATCAACTGCATACCTATCTATCTTATGTTAAAAAAGTGACCAACACTCCCACCAACCTTGAAGAACTTATGGCCAAGGATTTAAGATTTTAACTAAACAAGGATGTGACATAACTAATGAGCATGAAATTCATAAACTTTTGGAGAAACTTCCTACTGAAGAAACCAAAGGATTAGGATATCAAGATCCTTCTCTTGACAGAAATTTCCTCCTTCCTAAGGAACAACCAATGCCTCATAAGGATGATAGGATCATCTTAGGTCTCCACCTCAACATCTACCTCAACAAATCAATGAATCAAGCAAGCAACAAAAACCTTATGAACTCAAAAAAAATCCATTCTTACATACTCAAACATAAATTGAATGAAAGATGGAATACCTCCTTAAACAAGGTAGGAATAAATTGTCACCTCTTAGTAAAAGTAGTCTACCTAAGAAAAAAATGAATTATTGTGCAGATCATAGAATTCTTGGGCATCTTACTGACAATTTTCGTGCATTGAAATTGGTATTGAGTGATTTTTCTGATGATGATTATTTTTTTGATAGAAAAGTTTCATAACATCCACTTTTCTCCTTGCCATGTAAGGGTATGTGCATGATCATGATGGGCCAAAAAGTGGTGATATGATGGGTATGTGTAGGGTATGTGGCTGACGATTTTTTTTACCCAAAATTGATGAAACGAAAAGGGTTTTTAAAGGAGATTCTCAATTTTCCACCAATATAAATTATGCTTTACTTTGAATTTAATAAATTATTATTATTCATGTTTTCTATTTGAATTACGACTAAAGTCTTGATTGATAGGCTGAGTGATAAACATCTATAGATTTCAAATGGTATCACATTTTTTGAATCCAAAACATGCATCACATTCTATACTTTGCATACTATAAGATTAAAAAAAAAAAGAATTTCATGAATTTCATGAAGAATTTTTAAAAATTTGTAATAAAAAATTCATAATTAATTATTTACTTGGAAAAAAATTACCAAAAAATATGCATCACATCGGGACATGATTCCTCTACTTATATCTAAAATCTTATAAAAAAATATTATCATTTTATTGTGGTTAGGGTGGTCAGATAGACGCCTACTTCTTATTTTTCCCTTGAAATTTCAGTACTACTGCATTGAAATTTTAAATTTTCACGAAATAGATTTTTTTTTAAAGTAAACCTAGTAGTTTAGAAACTACATTCAATTTTCTACAGATTCTATTCTTACATATTTTTGAAATAATATAGATAACTTATTCAAATTTTTACATCAAGTTGCCTAACTCTGATTTTTCTAAATTTTTTGCCACTTGAGGGCCTGTTTTTTCCATGATGATCCTGCACATACCCATAATAGTTGTATGATCCTAATATTCTCATTGTTATATGTTATATATTTAGTGAAAAGCATTCTCTTTATCACAAGGAGCTCAATCTCATCGCTTATCTCAGATCATCCATGTCCTGCACTTAGTGGGGGCAAGGGGTTAGATTAGCCTTGTCCTAGTCTTGGCATTTGATGTTGTCACTTTGGCTAGTTGCCCACCCTCCATATATACTGTTCAAGATTGGGATGTAGACGACCTACTATAGGTTGACTCGCATGTGCCTCACTAGTCTTTTGCATTGTTTTCTTTTTCATACTCTTTATGTGATTGCATGTGCGTAATGTGATCCCCCATACTATTCTATTTGATGTGTCTATCTCTTTTTGTGCATTCCTATATATGTACCTAAATTCTTCTCTATGTCATAAACATTTTATCTTTTTTGCTTGTCTTGTGTTTTTCTTTTGGGGATGACGTGAGGCATCGAGACATTTAGGTCTCTTCCATGTTGACCCAAAAATATTTTTCTTTTCTTTCACTCTTTTTGTGTCATTCTTCCAGTTCTATGAGTATTTGGGGAATCATGACACTTTTGAGCTCTATAAAAAAATTGTAGCAAAGATATAATGACCCCAAATCCATAGATCCCTTATGTATTTTTTGTGGCAACCCCTCCCTCCTTTTTCATGATGTAGCTTTATTTCAAAAACATATAGCATGGTATAGGGACTTTCTGAGGAAGCTCTCATGTCTTAGGAATAAACATTCGCTACTTTAAATTAATTTCTCACAACAATGGTGCTAGAAATCACTTTAAAGTGGGGGCATACATCAATGATATCTTTCGACATTTTTCATGTTTCATGGTGTGATTTTATTTTTTCTTGTGATGTGTCCTTTCTTTAGTGGTGTCATTGGGTTTGATGTCCTACAAGAGTGCGATATTTTAGTGTACAACTTTTCTCTTAGTGGTGATGTGACACACTACAGTCCCTAAGTTGCAAAACTTTTACTCTTGATTTGTACTATCTTGGAGACACTAGGCACAATGTTCCCTAAGAAGAGAACCTTACACAAACAAAGCAAGATACCCTTGAACAAAAACTATATATATATACATATATGTATATATATATACATATATGTATATATATATATACATATATGTATATATATACATATATAGATATATATATATACATATATGTATAGATATACATATATATATACATATATACATATATATTATATATATATATATGTATATCTATATATATATCTATATATATAATGGTCATAAGTGTTTGGCATAACGCAAACCCTAATAAAGTCCACCAAGCATAACACACCTTTCTTTCCTGTGGAGCCTTCCCCATGTACATAGGTGTTTGGCATAACACAGCTTGTTAAGCCCTATGTATCCCAAAACCCTAAATTCAATGCCACCTAGCATAACATACCTTGCTTTCCTATGGAGTCTCTCCTAGCATTGTGGTGCGTTATTGAATTTCTCAGGAGGAAAGCTTTGATATAGTATGGGAGCCTAATATGATTCTCTCATTTGCCACCCTTTTGGAAGACTCACCTAGTGGATAGCTTGAAGTTACACTACCTTGGAGTGAGCGCAACCCGATAGCTTAGATGTGTTCCACATCATGTTGGACAATCTAGGCTTGATCTTCTTGGTCTTTGATGTTGTATGATTGTGTATCTATCATTGTTGCATACATAAGTTTCTTTAATGTCTACTTTAGTGTGATTTTTTCATGAGGTCATACTCTCACTAAAGTGAGGGAAAATGTAGTGTAGGAAAAATATCCCTTTTTCACACTTAATTTGGGAATATTTATTAATAAATGAGCCTAATTTTGCCTTAATTTAGTGTTTTAATATGTTTTTCATTTTCACATTAAGTTTAGGGCCATTTAAAATTAAATAGACTTAATTGTGCCTTATTTAGAGTGTTTTAAGGTGTACCTTTACACTTTCACAATAATCTAGAGGGCTTTATTAATTGATTGAGGTTAATTTTCCTTAATTGTCCCCTTTAGTTCAAATCCAAGTATAATTAAATACAAATTCCAAGGGATAAAACTGGACATTCATAAATGCCATTATACAACACTGAACTTTGGAAGATGTGTGTCCTAGGTAAGTGACCTAGGAACCATTCACCATAGGACGAATGGGTCATCACCTAGTCCTAGGACCCTATTTTTACATAATGTTTAACATTGTCTAATGAGTTTCCTAGGTAAGTGGCTTAGGACCCATTCACCCTATGGAAAATGGGTCTCACTTAGACCTAGGACCCCTCTTTGAAATATGTTTTTGGCAATATTTTAATGATTTCAAATCTATAATTCAATGTCATCTTGTGATATTTGAATTTTGGGAATTAATGTTAAGATATGTATAAATACAAGGCTATTTCACTTAGTTTCATCCTAGCAATCTCAAGTCTTCAAGCATTATAGCAAGTTTATGAGCAAGTTTGATCAAGAGAATTTCTAAGGCATTCAAGGGTAGATTTATAGAAGATTATTGCAGCAATCAAGATTCCATTTTCATGTCAAATATGTATTGCACCATGCATGTTGTTTGAGCTAATGTGGTGAAGTAGTGTTTAAGGTCTATCAAGCATTCAAAGGCATGATTTCACATCAATTTTCATGATCAATATCTACATCCATTGAGGCTACTTCATGCTAGTTTGCAGATTTGTTATTCAAAGTTTCAAATAAGGTATCACTGTTTCATCTCTTCATGTTTCATGGTTTCATGTTTCGTTGTTCCATCATAAGGTTTAATTGCCAAAATGAGGTTTAAGCGAGGAAAACCCCTATTCCCTAACAAACAACATTTTTTCCCTCTTTGATGTGTGATTGCAAATTTTATGTTGAAGATCAGTTGAAGAGAAAAATTGAAGAAAGTTGCAAAGTCGTCTTGAAGTTTCAAGAAATTTTTTTAAATCATAGAAATTTACCTACAAGATTTATTTTTGGCTATCCAACATTGAACAACTTGAATCTGGGAGTGTAGACCCGATAGAACAAAATCCAAAAATTGATTTTTTGAAGCCCTAGCCAGAAGCCATTCACCATAGGGTGAATAGGTCCTCAGTGAGGATTGCAAAAGCACTTTTGGTGAAAGGTACACAACATTTTCCCATTTCTAGTGCTACCTTTTGACTATTTTTTGGGTTAGATTTGATTATTGTTCTTCATTTGCATATTATATCTTACATTTTGAATGGAATTAGAGAAATAGGTCCATTATTCATCACTCCATTGTTGCGATCACCCTATTTTTCTATGTTTCACCAACATTATACTAACACCTACACCATTATTACTTCTAAAACCATTAAATAAAATTTTCCACAATCCCCCTTGATCTACTTGAGTTCTTATGAGATTGGGAATAGGAGTGTTTTCCTCATGAATACAATAGGTACCAAACCAGTATTTTCTACCTCATCTTTGGTGAGTGGGTCAAATTGGAATGCATTACCCCATTCATCTAGAAAATAGCCAGGAACCTCCTTTAAGGGAGTAGCAGGCTCATGGATAGAACACTCTTCCTTTTGATCATATAATGTGTAGTTCATGTTTATAAGACTAGGATTGTAAGGCTCTAGATAATATTTTACTATGGGTTTAGATCTAATGGTCACCTTAGTACCATATCTGGTTTTGAATAACATGTGGGACCAATCAAAACATAGGTATCCACCTATCTTGGCAGTGAGATCTCTAGACAAATAAATGGGAAAATGATCAATGAGGCCTATGACTGAAATGTCGTGCAACACACAACCAGAGCATACATGCAAGTTCAATTTTAGTCTTCTCCTACTATTTTGACAACAGTTTCATCTAAGTATAAGACTCCTTTTTTCACATGCTCATATTTGATGTTCAACCACCTTCTTGGGCATAAAAAAATTACTAGCCCTGCAATCTATCATACAGTTATGCACTATATGATTTCCAATAATTAAAGAAAGATAGAAGGGAGGTGGCATACTAATTTTGTTAGAATTCCCTTTTGCTTCAAGTTGCACCAAGCTACTTGGTGGATTAAGTTGCTCCTTTTCTGATACCTCCTTCATTTGATTGTGTTCCTTCAAGGCTATTACAAGAGATTCATGTGGTGGAATGGACATAGCCTCCCACATGGTAACATTCATATTATCCTTTTTCATTTGATCAACTATGTTAAAAGGAAGTTGACTAGTTTTTGGGAAAACCTTAGGAACAACAAGCTCTATCCTTGTAACTTGGGTGACCTTAGGTTGCTCCATTGCTTTCTTGCCACTATCAGTAGGTTGGTTTGGTTGGAGCACCATTTTTATACCCGTAGTCCCAACAACTATAGGCCATTGAGTTTGTTGAGAGACTGATGCCTACCCAACAATGGAAGATGTGCCACCCTCTATTGATCTTCTTTTTCACCTAGTATTTTGGGCTATTGTATCAACAACTACTTGGTTTACAACACAAAAATATTCTTGATGCCAATTAACTAGAGAGGATTCTTCATGTAGACCTACCACTACCCTACTCTAGCAACTCATAGGAGCAAAGGGATAAAAAATGCATAAAAGTTAAATGAGAGGAGATACACCAAGACAAAAATTTGTTTCTTCTTTCTTTAGGAAAAAATAAGATGCAAATAAAAGAGTCCAAGAGGGATACATAGCTCTTCACTTTGTGAGATTTCAAAGACAACATGAAGTTAGAGTTTGTTAGATGTTGCATAGGAAATATGTTCATAGAACAACAATAACGACATGGAAAACACAATCATACATGAATAAAATAACACAAAAACCTAGAGGCAAGAGAATATACACATCACATTATAGCCAAGAGGAGGTAAGATAGGCCAATTTCATTTACATAAAGGCATAGAATCCAATTTTACAATTGTAGAATGAAAAAAACATGTATGTCTGCCAAAGAAAACCCTAGGGAGAGCCAAAAGGAAGAACCCCTAAAATGAATACAATTCTTTCCTTTATATATAATACATAACTCAAAACATGTGCCCAATAAGAAAAATCAACACTCAACACCCATACCCTAACAATGAATGTTATCCAAAAGTACATCAAAGTCCTCTATGAAAACAATGATCAAGGCATGGGATCTGTCAAAAGGAACAAACATCAGCAATAAAGGGGTATGGGTGCCACAAAATCCACTTGGAGAAGTTAGGAGGTGTATTAAATTTTTTCCTTGAAACCCCAAAATCAAAATAGGTAGTTGAGAAAGTCATTCATGCATTAATGGCATCGTACTTAGAAACACATCATTTTGTGGAATTTTTGAGCATTTAGACTTGAAAGAATACTCAACTGGACATTAAATAGTTTGGATCCATGATTAGATTATCTTCATCGAACATTAGGTGTTTGGATTGCCTCATACCACATGCTTAGAAGAAGGGACAAGAAAATGTTGGCCCCGAAAGAGGCGGGCATTGAGAATTGGGCCCAAAAGAGGAAGACATCAAGTGTTGGGATCAAAAGAGGTGGACATCAAGCATCGGGCCTAAAATAGGAAGATTTCAGGCATCAAGCCTGAAAAAGGAAAACATCAGGTGTCAAGCTCGAAACTTACCTCTTACCTAAAGTAGCTAAGAGGTAAGGGAGAAGCCTGACTCTCAAAACCCAAAAATTGATAGTCAAATTTTGAAGGAAAGTTTTTGGGAATTGGGGGTCAATAAGAAGGCTTACCTCCTACAAAGGAAAGGTAAGAGGTAAGGGAGAAACCTGACTCCTAAAACCCAAAAAATTGACACTTAAGTTGAATTTCAAAGGAAGCCATCAAGACTTCGGTGATCAAAGGAATAAAGCTTATGAGGGAGACAAAAAAGGGTTAAAAGTTAAGGCCGATGGTTGAAACCCAAAACACTTAGGTAGAAAATGGAAAGGAGAAGAAAAAGAGATGGAAGATTGGGAGTGATGGAGAAGGCATGCAGATAGGAAAGAAAGTGAAAACCCAAAAGTTTGAAACTTCAAGACAACCACTTTTAGGACTTTTTCAAGGGATACTCATGTAGGATGGCCCATATAGGAACTCTTAGATTGGTTTTTATTAACGGGTCATACAAAGGTGGCATGAAATTTCAATAGGTTCATCTTTGGGAGCCTTGTTTGGGGCTTAATATGTCTTCACAAGTCTATAAATTCAACCTCTTGGATGTAGAAAATATGAGCCACATTTGGATGTAGAGTTCCATTGTAGGTACAAGGACAGGTTGGGGCATTTAAAGAGGTTTTTCACAAGTGCACAAGTGTTTCCATGGTGGAAGAAGAGAGGATAATGGAAGTTATTATATTATAATCTCATTATTTTGAAGATAATACATACTTGGCCTCTCTTCTTGGTGAAGCTTTTTTCTCGTAGGGGTTTCTCCAAGTAAATATTTTGTTATGTGAAGCTCTTGTGTTGTTGATTTGTTCCTCATTGCTTTGATCTTATGGTGATGTTATTCTTTATATATTTTTGTTATAAGTTCACATAAGGTGGTATAATTAAGCATGTTATGTTGGTCAATTTTTAGTATCATAAAGAAGATGGATATAATCATGGAAATTCCAAAATTAAGGCATATTTATTTTTAAATTTGTATATAAGTTTCAGATTTTTATGATATTTTAATATAACCTCATATCTCATCCATTGAAGTCATTTTTGGATAGAGATTGAATTTCCCAATAACTACTATACAACCTTTTTATTTCTCATCAATCTCATTATACCATCCTTGGTGGAACACTCTATTATAGGGGTTATAATGGCACTTTGCTTTGATTTATTAACTCAAATGTGTCTATCCTTGCACTTTAGGAATCTATAATGGTATTATTTGTGCTCATATGAACAACATGATCCTAGCCAATAAGCTCCTCCATACATGACACTATTGGCCTACCTTGGAATTTGATGCTTGTCAATATGTAAAGAAATGCCTTGCTTATCAAAAACATGGGGATCTTATCTATGAACCCTCACAAGCCACCCAACCCATTACCACTCCATGGCCCTTTTGTACCTAGGGCCTCCACGTCATTGGAAATATTAATCCAACCACCTCCAATGATCATAAATTCATTATTACTTCTACTAGACATTTCACTAAGTGGGCTGAAGCAGTTCCAATCACTTTCACCACCAACATCCAAATTATAAATTTATTCTTAATCATCTCATTTGTCATTTTGGCATACCATCCACCATTATCATAGAAAATGGTAAATCCTTTAAAAACCATGAAGTGCAATCCTTATGCAAAAACTTCCACCTTAAGCACAAATGGTCCACCCCTATTATCTGCAAGGCAATGGTCAAGTTGAGGTGTTGAGTAAAACTATCATCAAAATCCTTAGGAAAATTGTCAATGATATTGGTTGTGACTGACACCTTTAGCTAAATATTTCCCTTTGGGACTATTGCACATCCATTTGCACTCTCGCTGGCACCACTCCATATTTACTTGTCTATGGTGCCGAAGCAATCTTTCCATTAGAGGTGGAGCTCCCCTCCTTACATTTTTCTTTTATAACCTCATCATAGAAGAGGATTATCGAGCTTCAAAATTACACAAGATATAACTCCTTAAGGAACATCATATTATTGCTCTCAATCATCTTAAAGCATATCAACATCAATTGCATTGTGGCTATTAAAAATATCTCCACACTCAAGATTTTGAGATTAGTGACCTTGTACTTAAGGAAACCAAAAGAACACCAACCAAGATAGAGAGAGGAAAGAGAAATTTGAGCCAAACTGGTTTGCTCCATATGTCATTACTACCAAGTTAGGATTTGGATCCTACAAGCTAGCCACTCTTGATGATCATGAGATAGAATATTCTATGAACATTTTTCATCTCAAGTGTTTCTATGCTTAACCCATTTAGCACTAATCTTCCAAAAATATAAAAATACAAAATACAAAAAAGTTAAAATATGATGAAAATAATAAAGAGAATATATTCATCCACAGTGAAAACCACTCCTTGTGGTGCCTTGGGAAAGTACCATGATTAAAACCTAGTAAAAAGGTGTCATGTGTAGTAGAAAACCGCTCTAGTCTATGAGCATGTTCCTCTCCTTATATTATTCTTACTATCACATTTTATTCATCCCATTATATCCCTTCCCTCAGATTTTTTGCTTAATTCCCTTACCCATTAATCACATCCCATACATTTTTGCTATCACTTCCCCATACATTACCTACTCATATTATCCTCCTTCATTAGATTGCTCAATTTACCAAAATTTCCCCTCCTTTACATCCCTTCACCCACCCCATCCATCCATCCATTTTCCTTACCCATAATTTCCTTCCTCGATTTTTTGCTTACTTGGGGGCATCCCCTTCCTAACATTTCTTAGGGAATAATCCACATGTATATACCCACTAGGGCATGAAATTTTCATCACTATCTATCATCCGATTGATTCATTATTTATTCCTTAGTTTGAATCTTCCCATTAACCATCCATCCATGGATTCAATATTACATTGGATACCAGCTAATGTTTTTTGCATGCTTTTGATTAATTGTTTACTTATCCTTGTCTTTTTCTTTGTCTTTGTCTATTTTAGTTTGTATCTTTTTCTCTTTTTTTTTGTTTTCATCTTCCTTTTTTGACTTTTTCCTTTTTTATTGCATCTTGTCTTAGTGTACTATATCTCACACCATAACATTTTCCTTCATCATTCATATGATGGTGTGCTTATGACATTATGATCCTTGGCTCGCTACACTATTTTCATTTTATTTTTCTTTTTCTTTTAATTTATGTTTTATGTTGCTTTTATTCTTAGTGCTCCACCAATCACACTATCATGGTCGCCTTCATCATTAAAATGACAATGTGTCTAGATTGGATCACTATTCTATTTGTAACTTCTTTGTTTGTGTGTCATTCCATATGCATATGGTGCATCATCATCACAATCTCTTATATCATGGTGCATATAACTAAGTGCTACAATAAAATAAAGGTTGCTCCTTGCATGTTCAAAGTTACTATGACAACATGTATGCCTCATACATTCCATCTTTTATCTCATCATTTATCGATAATCACAATAATGTGCCATTTTGCTACATTACTATTGTTAGCCCTTTATTTTAAGTCTATCATTATAAGTTTTTATCATAAAATTATAGTCTAAATTTCAAATTTTATGATGAGTTTTAGTTTCCACTTTCAAAAGAGGGAAAAAGGGGCAAAAGTAGCAAGTTAACGAGAAGGCTTGCAAATGAAAATTTTAGCAAAATGGAAAATAAAGTAGAAGACTAAGTCTTTGGGTACCAAGTTAAGGAAGATAGTTTTTATTTTGTTTCACCTATGTAGTAGAAAAATGTTAGGGTTTTTTTGTTGGCATTAAAGGAGTTGCATGGTGGCATTGAGGGAGTCCATAAAATGGAGGAGAGATTGCAGGGAATGTTAATGCCAAGGAGAGGAGTAATCTTAGGAAGTGAGGATAAATCATTACCCATGTTTTGAGAGGTTTTCAAGAGGTATTTTATAGCATGGCTTCATTAACAGGTATGTTATTACTCCCCATAAAATCCTCACTTCGTTGTGAACAAATACCATGTTTCCGACATGTAACATGATGACCATGTAATGAAAGTATAGAAAAAATAAAAATATGATACAATCCATTGGTTAGAGTTACCTATTTGAGATGAATATTAAAAACCCTTGTAAAGAAAAATAATTTTCCAAAGATCTAGTTATTGTCAATGTTTAAAACCAGTGATATGAGATGTTTCCAATGTTTTATTGTTATCAAATTTGTATTCATTCAACATATTAGTAGATTTTATTTCATATTACCAATGTTAAATGTTGGATACATAGCATATTAGGGATTATCAAGATTTTAGTCCATAATAGTCTAATAGGCATGCAAGATGGATGATATAGGAGGATATTCTTTAATGGAGGTTTTCATGCATGGTGGAAAGATGACAATAGAAAGAGTACTGACCTTATAGAAAATAGGCCATGCAATAACAGTTCAAAAATCATGCATTCTTATCTTATATATCTATTTCCATTTATGTCATACATAATCCATGTGATTGTTACCCTTCATAGCAATCAAGGTAGATTAGTAGTGCATAAGGTATTATTTCATATCAAAGGATAGTTACATGGATTTTGGTGGAGGAATTTTACCATTCATGGGTTATGGAACAAGTCCTTGTGACACATCTTTTGGACAAAGGATGCCATATGATATTTATACAACAAAGGAATATATGCAAGGTTTTTTTCCTCCTATTCAAGGGGATTATATTGATTATGGTATGAACACTTATGATGGTAGGCAAGTAACAAGTAGAGAGGATTTATTTATAGTAAGAAGGAATAGAAGAATCCTATGGGATATGAATGTAACATCTTCAACTAAGGTAGTTCACTTCTTTAATGAAGATGGAGGTTGATTTCATCTTCATATTTTACATGGTCTTGCTTGATCCAAAACTAGATAAAAGGTGGAGTTACTCACATAATGGATCCATGAAAAAGTGGAGCACAACTTGTAGAACACTTTTGTTGAAGAGATCAGGTGTTTTGGGTGGAAAGGTAGTGCAATCACACGATACTTAGAACAAGCTTGGGGTAAGTGCACCAAGATGGTTCCCAAAAAAGGGGCTTAAGTGGCCACTTTTTTTCTGAAATCAAGAAATACTGACCTTGGATGTGAAATTGAGGATAGCTACACTCAAAATTTTTAGATGGAACAAAAACAAGGACCGTAGTGCTCCGAGTCTACTTTCTAAACTACTAATTTATTTTGAAAATGGTTGAGATTAAGGGGTTCAAAAGAGGGACACACACAAATTGTTGTTGTTTCTGTCAGAAAAACATAACATAGTAACTCTTGTGTGACCC
>VDFB02000008.1:252882292-252922980 GCA_007258455.2 Sequoia sempervirens
CATGATTTTGAGATTCCATCACCTTTTGAATGTTCTTTCCATCACCTTTGCATGAAATAGTAGAGTTTTTACATTGAGAGGCATATAATATCAATTCAAGTTTGAATTATAGTGATAATTGATATACAATTGAAATTTGGAGAGGAACAAGCTTTTGAAGAAGTCAAATTTTTGAGGAGTTTGAGGAAGGAAGAAGCAAAGGCTGCATAATTGGGTAGAACTCCTTGATTTGAAACTTTGATTTTTAGGTATGTGAAATCTTTGTACATTTTATATCATTCTATTATGGCTTGCTTTCATTTTTGTTGTTTTTCTTATTCCATGTTCATCAAATTGTTTGTTTGTGATGCAATACAACAATCTACTCCATCAACTCAACTTACCTTCAAAGGAAAAAACAATCAAACACCGGTATGGGCTTTGATCAAACATCAACCCAACCATTTAAGATATCTTTTCTCAAATCAACACATCCATCATCCTATCTTCACTTAAACACCATTTGTAACAACAACAATCAGCATTAGTTTAACACTGTCACCAGACCTTTAAGATACCAATTTCATCATGTTTTGATTGTAATATTCCAATATATCAGTATAGACACACTCTGACTACTTTGCATTCAAGTCACCATTGCCATATATTGGAAACATATGCCCAAGTCATCAAATCTTTCACAATCTACCTTAAAAACATTACCAAGCATAGACACAACTGTGGAATAACAAATGAGACTGCTCCCAAGCACTTAACAACATTCCTTTCGCTGTTTCTACATATTCTCAGGCCTATTTTGATCCTTTTCAACATACTCTAAAAGTTTATACATGGCTCACAGCAATTATTGATTTGTGGGATTCACGTTAGGGTAGGTCTGAACTAAATACCGTATTGATGTTAAAGACTAAGGAATTTGTATGTATAGTGATAGTTGTATTTAGATTTGTGACAAACTTGTTTGCATAGTGGTAATGGAATAGCATCACTACTTGGGTATAGGGACAGTTTATATTGTTTTGATTGAGTTATGCTTCCAAAGCTTTCAATTGGTTAATTTGACAACTTAGCACTTTTTGTACAGGTAAAATTATTCGTCATGCCGAAGAAACGAACTGTTAAAGGGAAAAAACTAATAGATGATAAGCTCCAAGCCTTAAAAGATAAAAATAACAAACAGATGAGGGAATATCGTGAAAAGCATAAATTGGGAACGATTGATGAAAACAATCTAGTTGAAGAGGAACTTCAACCGTCAAAAAGAGAAAAGAAATCGGTAGCACAAAGGGAACGAATGCGAAAGAGTCGTACTAGGGTAGATGCAGATACCGTAGTTTGAGACACACCCTCTATCGCAAGTGAAGACGAAGGGACACCATTACACACAAGAAAATATGGAGGGACACCATCTACCACAAGTGAGTATGGTTGGACACCTTCCACCACTTCTGAAGTTGAGAGTACATCATCACTCAGAATTGAGGAACAAGGTACGCCATCATCCCCACGTGAACCTCAAGGTAAGTCTTCTATTCCATCCTCGATCGAAGGTACGCAATCTAGCCCACCTCAATTAAATATTGATGAAATTGGTAATGTAGAGATGTATGTACCTAAGAGAACACCACCTAAAATTTTGTGTAGAAAGCCAAAGTTTTGATTAATATTGATAGGATGTTACTGCGGCACATGGAAGGTATAAGATTCAGAGCACTTGTAGAAGATATCTTTGATAAAATTTGTAAATGTTCTTTGAGCTAAATGGTACAAGATGTCAACTATTTGTTCGAATGATCGCGGGGTTTAAAATCTGAAACATCATGAAGACTCTTGGAGTTGAGAACATGAATGCATCAGAGTGAAAACACTATTGTGATGAATCAATGGATGCTTATGATATTGGGTAAGACCACACTTTCGAAAAGGATAGTAATGTCACCGCGACATGTCATTACATCAAGCGTGGTAAGCTATCAACAAATAGATCTAAGCCTCATTAAAAGACACGCGTGAACAAGTGGGAATTATTAGAAAAACTTTATCAAAAGCCGTTCAAAGCGGCAAAGAATTGAGGGCACCGATTCAAATGAATTATGGGCATTCTCGTGCCACACAAAGATAAAAGTTGTTGAAGCGTAGAGAACACTAATTGAAGATTATTGGAAGAATAATACAAGGCCATCTCCGAATCAAAAGGATGTCGTAAGAAGGAGAATCGGTAGTCGAAACTGTGAGCCACATGCAAAGCATTTTTTGGATGCGACTCAAACCCAATTTTTTCATAAATTTCAAAATGATTATCCTCAAATTAGTATTTCTCAAAGATTTTTTGAAATGATTAAACCTTTTATGTCAAGATAAATCACACACGCACTACTTGTTGTAAACTGCATATTGAATTCTCTAACCATTTTGATGTATAAGTTCTATATGTTTAGATTTGCACACTATGATGTTTCTGAGTTGTGGTATAGAAGCCCCACCAAAATCTTCAAGAGAGTTCTTATCAAAAAAATTATGTGAAATAGAGGATGGAAAAATATTCTACATGATAGCATGCTTGGATGGTTCATGCGAGCATTGCAGTGGCTTACAACGAATGCTGAGTATGTCAGCATATGGAAAGCACATATGAGGTGGGACAAAACTAGTAGAGTTCGAGAAGTATAAAACAGTGGCATATGCTACAAAAGATGGGTATGAAGCAAAAAGGTGTGAGTTGGTTATTCAGAAGATTCTAGTGTATCAGTTCATGTCCATGTTTCGTGAGAATCTAGTGTATGAGTATGCAAGGCATACCCATAGAGCCCAATGGCTAGACACGCAATTCAAGCTATGCAAGGACACCTTTCCACTTGGAAGCATAGTATCAATGGTTGACTTCGCAGAGAACTACACTCTACAGCCACAGCGTGAGGTGTAGTCACAGTATTACAACTCCACACAGGTTTCGGTATTTGTGCACATAGCATTCATACATGCAACTAATAGTATAGAGGACGAAAGGAAGGTATTGAGGGAGTATCACTTTTATATTAGTGATGATCGCACACATTCTCCAGAGTTCGTGCAAGGTTGCTTCCAGATGTTCTACAACCATTTGGCTCGGAGGGGCATATCATACGATCGGCATATAATATGGTCAGACAACTGTGCAGCATAGTTCAAGAACGCGCGCATGTTCTACTGGTTGTGCAGGATGCATCTCACTACACGTGTTCAACATATGTGGAACTTTTGTGAAGCCAGACATGGAAAGGGGGAGCATGACGGTGCAAGAGCATGCATGAAAAGAACATTAGCACAAGAAGAGTTAAAGTATCAAAGGCGATTGCCACCGGTAATTGGATGTAGATGCAAGATCAATCATCGAAAGTGGGTGTACGTTTGATGGGTCTATAGGTAATGAAGGTACGCCTTTAGTTCATAGATTTTTTTGGTTGATGGATGATACTAACATTGCACCATATGAGGATTGTTGTACACTAATAGGATCGAGTGAGTTGCACTCTTTCCTTAGCTCAAATGTAGGTTCATGGAGTATCGATACACGTAAGATGGCATACTTTTGTTCTTCATGTACAATGCAAGCCTGGAATGATTGTGAGTTAGGGGAGTGGGTTGAAAAATGGTTGACAAGTTATCTTAGCCCACTTCACATGTATCGCCCTCCGATGGCATTGGAACTAACACAAATGGAATCGTCGGTCAACTTTGACCATGTATCAGATCTAGTTCAACCAAGTAATATATCTACTTGCTTAGTATTTGAAATTCCATATTGTTATCTTACTTTGTACTGTATTCACAATGTTGACTAATTTCAAGAGATATGTCGCACATATAAATGTAGAGCATGTTTATGCAGTTATTGCAGATGAAGACAACAAAGAAGGTATAGACTATTACTTGTGTCATTGTGTTGAGGTAAAAAAGAAATTGGAAGCCCCAATTGTAGATGGAGAAAACATTGAATACCCTACAGGATCAGTTGTTGTTATTGGAACGTGGCTCAGAAGGTACCCACATAAGAGTGTTAAACATTGGTTGTTTGAGGAATTTGACACGCATCGTAAGATTCTTCATTACTCAAACCTTGTCGTGGCATCCAATGTTCATTTTACCAAATATAAGGGTAGACCTTTGAACAAAACCTTGTGGAAGGTCTGTAAGTCTAACCATGAGGCAATACTTGACACAATAAAGAGTAGAGCAGACCCGAATGGTTCATTGGATTAATTTGTAAGTATATGCACAACTGTTCTTATTAATTTATACTTGATGGAAAAATTTGTTAGTAAGTCTCATTTTTTTATGTTAATAAATGCATATTTAATGTCTTCCCAATCTTGTAGTTTCAAAGGCGTCTGGCATTATGCTCTGATGGATGTTTATACCCTGCTCCAAAGCTCCCATTTTGGCATAGGTTATGCAATTTGGCTTCACACCTGCTAATTGCATTTGCTTGAAAGTTTCTAAAGTCTTTTCAGCAAATCCATTTTGTGTATATCCTGCAATCATCGTATTCCATGAGATGGCATCTCTTTCAGGAATTTTGTCAAGCAATTCACAAGCCTTGTCTATGCTTCCACATTTTGCATACATGTCTACTAGGGCAGTTGCAACTACAACATCTAACAAAATTCCTCTATTATTTATTCTTTGATTGATGTTCATACCCTGTTCCAAAGCCCCCATTTTGGTACAATTAGGAAAGATGTTGGCAAAGGTTGTGGAATTTGGATTTATACCTACCAATTGCATTTGCTTGAAACTTTCTAAAGCATTTTCAACAAATCCATTTTGTGCATATCTAGCAATAATTGTAGTCAATGAGATGACATCTCTTTGAGGCATTCTGTCAAAAAATTCGCATGCTTTCTCTATGCTTCCACATTTTGCATACATGTCTAACAAATCATTAGTCATGAATTAGGATGAGTCTTTTAGATTACCTGAGTCAATAGTGTGAAAATTGCAATCTTGTACAAATGTTGCTCTTCTAGCCTATGAAGGCAAAACAACTCAAATTTGTATATGAACATGCAATATTGATGTCTTGATGATGTAATAAGGTTTTTTTAGGGTCATTTGAATGGATTTTTGGGTCTTAGATGATAGGAGTAAATTTTTTTTCAAAAATGCAATGTTGTCATAGTGTAATTTGTGTAAACTCGTCATTTAAGTTGTAAATCCCTTAACCAATGGCCCCCTCTTTCAAAAAATAGTTGAGGGTCATTGGAAATGATGTGTAAAAGTTTATAAGGCCTCCTTTTAGTTAGGGCAGAAGGTTGATTGGAAGTTTGAATCATTTGAATATTAAAAAAACTCTATTTTTCTTGATTTTCCAACAGTTTTGACTATTCCTTCAATTGGTATGACCTACAGCAGCATTGTAAATCCCTATAATGAATATGGTTTGATAGAGAGTAGAGAATAATTTCTTTTGGTGGTGATTTGAATTGATTTCATTAAGTATTAAGAAATTTACTTCAATTTTAGTGAAAGAGGGTCTGAAACCCTACCAAACAAGGGTTTGGTCACCAAAATGGTCATAATTCCCATTTCCACCGTGGGAAAAATGTAAAAATTGGTAGAATGTTAGGTTTAGGGCCCTTCTTCATGTTAAAATTTGTTTCAGAGTGAAAGATGGAGGTTTGCAAAAGTTATTTGATGCCCTAGGTCAGTTTTTCCCTTGTAAATGCATGAAAATGGTCTTTAAAATGCACTTTTCATAATTTTCTGAGTATTTGTGCAATACTAATGAATGAAAAGCATGGAACAGGTCTTGGGGAACCTGTTAGAATATTTTAAAGGAATTATGGGTGTTTGGGTGTGCCTTGAAAGGTTGAACACTTCCTTATGTAGGCCTAGTTAAGCCTCGTTTATGGCTTGTAAGTCAATCTTTTGATACATTTATGGTGGGTGTTTGATCCTATGCTTTTGGGAACTTGTGGAGGATATTTTTAGGAGTCTAAAATAATGTTTCATTTCTAGTTAATTCCTTTAATCAGTTTTTATTTTGACTATCCTATTGGTGAATGTTGCAAAGTTACATGGGCTTGTGTAGGAGCGATGGAAGAATGGATGTTTTTGGGTACAAGGTCTATTTGTTTGGTCATTTTCTATTGTGTGAAGAGTTTTTACATCATCCCCAAGTCATGTTGAGATGTTTGATTGTGTGATTCAATTTGAGTGATCAAGTTGCATTGTTGAGTGATCAATTCAATCAAAAACAACAATGGCAAAGTCTGCCCTTTCAAGGTTTTATGAAGGGAAAGAGAGTCCAAATTGTAAGGGAAACAAGAATTTGCAAAATGAATGCCGCAAATTGAGTGTGTGGATTGAGATTTTCTTCCTTTTCAAGATCACATTAAGCCAGTTTGGAACACATCCAAATTGACACATTAGGTCCTTTGTGTCATCTACTTCAATTAGACATTAGGTCCTTTCAAATTGGAACACATCTCAAATTGGACATTAAGACTAGTGATCTTGCCATTATCATCTATTTCAGTTTAAAGTCCCTTGGAACACCTCCCCTAAACTCTATATCCTTTCATTCAATGGTGTGCTTCAAATTGTGTTTGTATGATGCCTTGAATTGTCATAAGGTTTCTTAATAGGTCTTTGAAACCCTTGCTTCTCTAACATTTTTCTATTCATTGACTATCATACTTAAAATATTCCTTCAAATTCCTTCAAGGTGTTTAGGAATGATGATTTAATGGTGAAAATTCAAAGAGAAGATTCTGGGAGTGTGTGGAAGTCAATTTTTCAAGAGGCCCTAGTTTTTGGAGCAATTTCGTGAGGGTTTTATGTTTGAGCGTGTTAAGGGTGTCATAGGAGATTAAAACCTAGAAAATACTTGGTTTGGGAACAATTTAAGATATCGTAGAAAGTTTCATGGTTAGGTGATAAGTTTTGAATAGGGTTGCTTTGGAAAAGGGGGCTATTTAGGCTAGTTTTGGTGGGACAACAGATTTTTGAAAGATTTGGTCTGAAACAAGTGTTATCAAGATTTTGGTATGTTGTGTAGAATCAAAAAACACACCTAATTCAATCATTATTTTGGTGAGTCTTTTGGAAAAGTTGTTAGAAAAGTCAAAAAAATCATCGTTGGAGGCCTAGTTGGCTGGAAGCCTAGTCAAGGTGGAAAAGTGGGTTTTTGTTTGAGTCAGAGGTTTGGGGCTTTGAAAACATTCAAGACAAGTTTATTTTTTTCCCTTAAGGGAATTCCAAGGGTTTGGGTCCATAGGAGAAAGATTGGAGTCATAAGTGCACTTTGAGGCTTCTTTCCTTAACATTGTTTAGAACATGGTTGAGATTACTTCATTGAAAAAACCTTCAAGCCTTTGAGTTTTGTTTTGAGTCCCATATCCTCTACATCATAGTGGTATCATAGCAGTAAGTAGGTCCTTTAGGGATTGAATAATCAGCAATGGCACCTAAAAATCAGTTAGCAAGAGAGTTGGAGGAGTTGAGGGAAACCTTGGAAAGGGAGAGAAGGGAAAGAAGAGAACAAGAAGCAGCAAGAGAGCAAGCTAAAGCAAGGGAAGAGAGGAAATGGAGAAGGGAGAGAGAAGCTATGTAGGCTAGGATCAATAGCCTTGAGAGAAATAGGCGAGGAGAACAAGGAGAACAAGAAGACAATGATGAAGAAGAAGAGTGATAGGGAGGTGTTGGAGGAATAAATCACATTCTCTAGGTCTTGCTTGCAAGACCTCCTTGGTGTTTTGTTTCACCACCTTAACCTATAGGACCCTTCTCAAGTTTAGGTACCCCTGGTCTGTCTGTCAACCCCATTTCTATCACAATTCCATCTACCAAGTTAACCTTGGTGCAATGCTTCAACTCTTCCTTAGCCCTTAATCTACCCTAAAGGCTAATCTATCCTCAACACTCCATTAGTTCTTGCAGGGGTGTAGAGATTTCTTCAATGGCTTCAAACCAACCTCCTAGGGTTCTTGAAGGTTCACCAAAACTCCACCTTTTCATCGCTTTCACCAAACCCTCATCTAGGGTTAAGAAGGCTACTAGTCCATGACCCCCAATTAGGTCTCCATCACCAAAACAACTGGTTATTACTCTAACATTTCAAAAGACTACCTCAATATTTCTTCGAGGTCTTTGTCCCATATGAACACCTCTCAAATATTTTTGAGGTCCTAAGCTTTAACTATCCGTACAATGCTTAAACTTGAAAATGGTCATTTCCTAGGGTTTAAAGCCATTTTCTGGCTATTTTCAAACTGTCAACTTGTTCTCACATCAATTGAATAGATGGAGCTTTCTCCTTCATGTGGAAACTAGGTAAGACACTTGCCTACCTCCTCCAAAAAGCAATTTATCAAGAACTGGTCACCCCTACAAGTTATGTGCTCTGTACTTCTTGTCTTCCCTAGCTGGACTCTTCCTGGCTTGCCTAGGGCAAGACTTTGCCAACAGTTCCTGTGTTCACACAAACCCTAAATCCTACCATATTTACACACATGGAGTCTAGTCACTATTCCCAAAGGGCCGTACAATTTGTACAGTGGGAAAGTGATCTAAACCTCCATTTGCTCAAGACTGCCTGGTTCAGACCAGCAACAGTGTGGAATCCAACTTATTTACAAACAGTGCTTGAAAATGAATAAAATGACTATCTAATGACACACAAAGCTTGTAGAAACACCACTCTACATCCTACACAGGTCTTGATGCTATATCAATCCATTAAAGCTTCAAGTACCCTAGGAGGTTGGTTTGAAGCCATTAAAGACATTCCCACACCCCTGCAAGAACTAATGGAGAGTTGAGGATAGGTTAGCCTTTAGGATTGATTAAGGGCTAAGGAAGAGTTGGAGCATTGCACCAAGGTTAGCTTGGTAGATGGAATTGTGATAGAAGTGGGGTTGGCCAAACAAACCAGGGGTACCTAAATTTGAGAAGGGTCCTATAGGTTAAGGTGGAAAGCCAAAACACCAAGGAGGTCTTGCAAGCAAGACCTAGAGCAGGAATCTGTGATTGATTCCTCCAACCCCCTCCCTATCAGAAACACAAGAATACCACTTTCTTTAACTAATCTCCTCCCTTCTTCCAAAGTGATTCTATAAGCATGAAAATCTATTTATTAGATAACTTGTTGAGTGACCTATTCATACGTAGATGGGTCAACTCCTTTTCATTATCCAATTTTTCATTAAGTTCATTTTTCTTCACTTTGATGATGAAGTCTCTAAAGTCATTTGTAGTAACAAAGGTATCATCATCCATGAACTAGCTACAAGCTAATACTTTGACATCATTGGGAACAGAGTTCTCATCATAAAAATTAACTGCTAGCCTATTTTTAGGAACTTGTTCATCACCTTGATTGATTTGGGGAGAAGGGAAGTGTTAGTTCACTTCCTCATCTCTAGGAACATTCTTCATAGTCTCCTCTTGCACACTCTCCCTTTCTTTTGGATTCTTTGAATAATCAACCAAGGGTGCATCAAGAGTTTGCATTGATTGGCTATGAGCAACTTGTGTTGATGATTCTGTTGACAAGGCTTGTTGTTGAACAAGTTGTTCAACTTCCATCCCTTTTTCTCTTGCTCTGCCAACTTCATCATGCTGGAAAAATTCCCATCTGCCATGGCAACAAACATCTTCTCCATCATTTCCATGGGACTTGTGTACTTTGCAAAGGAATAACATAAGCATGATTATTTTTATCCTCTTCTATTTTGTTTGGACCATGAACATCCATTTCCTTTTCCTTTCTCTGACCTCCTTATTAGTTTTGAGGTTCCTTATCACATCATTAGATGCATGGAAATGATGGTAGATATGAGATCTACCCCTCTCTACCCTCATTTTACTGATATACCCTTTAGGATCACAACTCATGGCAATGTCTACTTTCATTCCATAAATAGCCTTGATCAATAGCTATGCAGGCTAGGATCAATAGCCTTGAGAGAAATAGGCGAGGAGAACAAGGAGAACAAGAAGACAATGATGAAGAAGAAGAGCATGTGCGGGTAACTCAAAGACAACCAGCAGATGAGATAGAAGACCCTGAGGAAAGGAAGTTCATAAGATTGTTGAAAGCAGCACAAGGTCATGGAGGAAAGAGTCACATAGAGTTGCCTATCTATCAGGGGAAGATGGATAGTGAAGAGGTGTTAGGATGGCTTGATGCCTTAGAAAACTATTTTGAGTTTGAAGAGATGGAAGAAGAGAGGAAGGTTAAGTTTGCTAAGACAAAGTTGAGAGGTACAACACTGACATGGTGGACTAGTTTTCAGAATGATAGGATGGCTAGAGGGTTGGCAAAAGTTTCTATATGGGAAAGGATGAAGAGTTTGGTCAAGGAACAATTTTTACCATCGGATATTTGATCCATTTCATGAAAGAATGTTGTTGTGACTTGTGAAATGGATCAATCCTTACATGTATAATACAGATCTAACAAAATAATGTGCAGGAAGGAGGAATGATAGGGTGTACACTGAGATTTCACATTGAAAACTACATGAAAATGATGCCTAAAGTGTAGCAGCAAGAGATCTACCTTAATGAGGGGCATTTTTTTGAGTTGAAGGTGTTTAGGAATGATGATTTAATGGTGAAAAGTCAAAGAGAAGATTCTGGAAGTGTGTGGAAGTCAATTTTTCAAGAGGCCCTAGTTTTTGGAGCAATTTCATGAGGGTTTTGTGTTTGAGCATGTTGAGGGTGTCATAGGAGATTAAAACCTAGAAAATACTTGGTTTGGGAACAATTTAAGATACTGTAGAAAGTTTCATGGTTAGGTGATAAGTTTTGAATAGGGTTGCTTTGGAAAAGGGGGCTATTCAGGCCTAGTTTTGGTGGGACAACAGATTTTTGAAAGGTAGGACAGTCTAAATAAAATCCACCCACAAGCCTATACCAGGCTCAAACTACTGAATTTAGGCAACTATGATATGCCTCTACAAGACCCCAAAGTCTCACCTTTTGACAGTGGATGGAAGAACAACCATGGACCAATGTATCACTGTCCCCAAGAGGCTTAATTTGCTGATCACACTAGGATTTTGATTACCTAGGCTTACCCCTTCACCCCAAAGCCCTGATTCAGATTCATACAGACTAATTACAACCATTTCCATCACTTCTAAGTGCCTCTTTAAGAAAAATCCACACAAAACAAGCAAAACTCACTGCATGTTTGGGGTTCTTTAGAAGCAAAGAAGTTGGGACAGCAGGCATGTGTTCCAAAACAAGTGTATCTAAAATTGATATATGTTTTTAATGCCCGAAATGGGTACCCTAAAATGTATTTATCCTATAAAGATTCATTTTGGTTTGCATGTTACACCCGATTTAGTGTTTTAGCACTTACAAGCAAATTTGGTCGTCTAGTGCAAGCAATTTTCGTTCTGCAACTCGTGCAACCAAATAAATGTTCCAACGCGTTGAAATAGGCATGTTTATTCTAGGCATGGTCCTCTTTCACACCCAAACATGCAGAATCGCTCCGAGCTACGTTCAACCGAATCGATCCCTTAAGGGTCCAAAGGGCAAAATGGCTGCAAACTTCAGCATGAGGTTACTCAGACACCGTGATGCTTAGAAACTTATCGTCTAATCCTATGGGATCATGTTGGGCCCCTCTACAATAACCTATCTTGGTTTTTGTTATCTTAGAGTGGTTTTCCCGTGGTATCCAGTTTTCAGTTGATGGAAAAAGTATTAGATGGAAGCAGTGGAAAGTTGTAAGGTGGTGCAATTTTCGTTCTGCAACTCATGTGACCAAACGAACTATTCCAACGCATTCAAATAGGCATGTTTACGCTAGGCATGGTCCTCTTTCACACCCAAACATGCGGAATCGCTCTGAGCTACGTTCAACTGGATCGATCCCTTAAGGGTCCAAAGGGCAAAATGGCTGCAAACTTCAGCACGAGGTTACTCGGACACTGTGACATTTAGAAACTTTTCGTCTGATCCTGTGGGATCATGTTGGGCCCCTCTACAATAACCTCTCTCTATTTTTGTTATTTTGGAGTGGTTTTCCCATGGTGTCCAATTTTCAGTTGATGAAAAAAGTGTCAAATGGAAACAGTGGAAAGTTGCAAGGTGGTGCAATTTTCGTTCTACAACTCGTGTGACCAAATGGACTCTTCCAACACATTCAAATATGCATGTTTACACTAGGAATGATCCTCTTTCACACCCAAACACGCGGAATCGCTTCGAGCTACGTTCAACCGGATCGATCCCTTAAGGGTCCAAAGGGCAAAATGGCTACAAACTTCAGCATGAGGTTACTCGGACACCGTGACGCTTAGAAATTTCTCGTCTAATCATATGGGATCATGTTGGGACCCTCTACAATAACCTCTCTCGGTTTTGGTTATCTCAGAGTGGTTTTCCTGTGGTGTTCAGTTTTCAGTTGATGGAAAAAGTGTCAAATGGAAGTTGTGGAAAGTTGCAAGGTGGTGCAATTTTCGTTCTGCAACTCATGCGACCAAATGGACTGTTCCAACGTGTTAAAATAGGCATGTTTACGTTAGGCATAGTCCTCTTTCGCACCCAAACACGCGGAATCGCTCCGAGCTATGTTCAACTGGATCGATCCCTTAGGGGTCCAAAGGGCAAAATAGGTGCAAACTTTAGTATGAGGTTACTCGGACACCGTGACACTTAGAAACTTCTCGTCTGATCCTATGGGATCGAGTTGGGCCCCTCTACAATAACCTCTCTCAGTTTTTGTTATCTCGGAGTGGTTTTCCCGTGGTGTTCAGTTTTCAGTTGATGGAAAAAGTGTCAGATGGAAGCAGTGGAAAGTTGCAAGGTGGTGCAATTTTCGTTCTGCAACTTGTGTGACCAAACAGACTGTTCCAACGCGTTCAAATAGGCATGTTACACTAGGAATGGTCCTCTTTCTCACCCAAACATGCAGAATCGCTCTGAGCTACATTCAACCAAATCGATCCCTTAAGGGTTTGAGTGTAGTATGTTGAAATAGGCCATTCCTCCTATTGTTCGGGCTGTGTCTCAGTGATATGGGCCTGATGTAACTTGAATTGTGGTAGTTTGAATGGGCCTATTGAGTGGTTTGGCAATCTTTGTATTGCATCAGCTTGTTACTTACTATTATGCTTTGATAGATTTTTTCCAAGCATCCATAGCTTGTTCGAAAAGCACCGCTTTAGGCTTTAGCCATAGCAACAAGGCAATGAACTATTTGATAAAATGTGCTTTGGATAGTATGAAAATGTGTTAGCATAGACAAGGCAAAGGGAACTCTTTGAGGGTCAGCCTCAAAGAAATGGTTTCATGGTGAGGGAACGATGACTTAATGCCATGATGGGGCAAATTGGTTATGGATTGTCATGGCATTCCATCACCATCGAGACCACATTTCTTTGAGGCTTTTTTCAAACAGTTTGCTGCTTTTTCTATGCTATTGCTTATTAGTATTCTTTAATAGATTTTTTCCAAGCATCCATGTAGCTTTTTTGGAAGCACTTATTTTAGGCTTTCAACCATACCAACAAGGAAGCGAATTGTTTGATATTCCACTAAACATGACCATTTTTGACGATTTTTTCAAAACAGCTTCATTCCCTTGTTCATGATATTGCTTACTATTATGCTTTTGATAGATTTTTCTGGGTTAATCCATAGCTTGTCTGAAAGCACTGCTTTTAGGCTTTTAGCCATAGCAACAAGGCAATGAGTCAGTTTGGATAAAAAATGCTTTGATAGACATAAACCATGAAAATGTGCTAGCATAGACAAGGCAAAGTTGAACTCTTTGAAAAAATGCCTCAAAGAAATGAGAAGGTCTCATGGTGATGGAATGCCATGACACCAAATATTTTTGATTGTCATGGCATTCCATCAGTCATGAGATCTTTGAGGCATTTTTTCAAAGAGTTCACTACCTGTCTATGATATTGCTTACTATTATGCTTTTGATAGATTTTTTCCAAGCATGCATAGCTTGTTTGAAAGCACTTCTTTAGGCTTTTAGCCATAGCAACAAGGCAACACTTGAACCATTTGACAAAATTCTTTGGTAGACATGTATCAAAATGTGGTAGTATAGACAAGGCAATGAACTATTTGAAAAAATGCCTCAAAGAAATGTGGTCTCATAGAATGCCATGACAAGCAAATGCAATTGGCAGCTGCTCCTAGTTATTAGTTATGCAATGTTAAGTAATTGCATAACTGGTTAGGTTGACTTTGTAAAAACTATATTGTAATTGAAATTTTGTCATCTATCAACATCTAGCTATTAGTTATGCAATGTGAAGCAATGCTTTGAGTTTGAAAGATGTGCAATGCAATGTAATCAACGTTATGAATATAAACTACAAAATTATAAATTAAAGTTCAAAACATAAAAATGTCAAGTGTTTACAATCAGCCATTATTGATCATTGATCAATTTGAAAAGTGTGAACATTTTTCTGTGTGGAAGGCAAACAAGAAAATAGTGGTTCAAAAATGAGGAATTTGTCTTCTGCACTAAATGAGAAATATTCACAATATGTGCTAGGAAGGAATAAGTCCATAAGATCAAGTATGCAAGAACCGAGAATTGCAAAATTGGCTTACATTTGACTTCCAAACACAAATTTTCACAAATTTCGATGTTCCAACGTAAGTCAAAAGGTATATGTGCGTAAGTTGTAAAGTATACACTTGAATGGCATGTAACTCCATATCTATTGAACCATGAATTTATAATGCAAATATGGACACCATCGAGCAAAAAGATTTGTATTAATCAACAGCTATGTAATGATGTATACATCAATATATGTCAATATAAGTATAAAATATAGTTACAAAAGCCATATATAGGCTTACTTGTGAATGCCATATAGGCATACAATGTCAAATATATCTAATACAAATATGTACACACAAATTGCCATGTAGGCATACAACAAAGGGCCTCTTACATTCAAAATTCATTTTCTCTCCATGCTCGTTCAAAATACAATTTTCCCTTTCTTGGCTAATTCGGATGCATGACAACTGCCAATTCAAGCTTCTCGCTGAGGAGTGCCCTATCGCTCCTCCTAGGCTTAGCTCCCCGTCAAGTTTCAAATCGCTATAATAAGAAGTAAAGACATTAATATATAGAAATTACATTATAAAATTAATATATTTAACAAAATTTAATCACTTACAGCCATCTGACGATCACTCTCCTCGATGGAAATATTTGCACGCCGATGCTCAAGCGTGCTCGAGCCCTGTATAAACCATCCTAATAGGAATTAAACTATGAATCAATAATGGTTTGATTTTTCACTAGAACTAGTTCATCTATAACAACGAATGTAAATTGAAATTTAGTAATTTGCCTCATACCTCCCCTATCAAAGCCATCGAGGATTGTATTGCAGTAGAAACACCGATATCCATTGCCCTTGTTATGTTTGGCAGTGTTTCTCTCACCAACATCTGAAAATAAAAAAAAAAATTATTCAATCACAAAATAGTTATCGAATTTGAAGTAATGCTTTGAGTTTGAATGATGTGTAATGCAACGTAACCAACAATATGATTATCAATTTTTTAAAAAGCAATAACCTGGGACAATCACATTGAAAAACAAAAGACCCTTTAGGACAAATTTTAAGTGAAAAAGCATCAAAACACAATGTAAAATATGACAACCAATATGAGAAGAGATGATCAAGTCAAAAGGAGCTTTGATAGTAGCCAACTAAGTTAAGTATGACAAATCCAAGTATCACTATTGCAAGGAATGGAGTAAGAGCTAAATAAAGATACAACGACAATAAAAAATGATGGAGCTAACTTGTCAAGGGCCTATTCTTCAAAACCCTTATTAAACGTTTGTCATAGTTTAAGATATGCAATAAATGTTTGACAATGGAATTAACCTTTTGAGGATGACATTGATTAAATTGAGGTCTCCTTTTACCATGAAAGATCTAATATCCTTTCTTTGCCTATCATTATGATTTTTAAGTTTCCTCTACTCTTGAGTTGCTAAATATAATAGTCAAGTATTTTATACCAAAGATGATAGAGAAAATAATCATGAAAAGGAGAATTATGATGGTGATCAATGACAAGGCAGCTAAGCACATTTGATACCGAAGAGTAGAGGAACATGAACATCATGGTGCAACTTATGATATAAATTAAGTTTCTCACATGGTTGGTGTGCTTTTAAATCCTTGCATCTAAAGGAAATTTCTTTAACATAAATAATGCTTAGGGAATTTCTACTGCTGCTACTGTAGTTACTAAAGCCGGTACCTACAACATTGAAAAATTATCCTTATATAAGAATTCCTCCATCTTGTTGATTGGCTTGTACTGACCTGATGGTGGTTGTATGAAATTCCACTATATTCTCTTCTACATTAGAGGGTTCATATCCTTGATCCGACTCTTTCTAATTATCGTAATCAAAATCACTAGCTTCCATATTAAAAATTCCCAACCAACATCTTTAATAAATTTATCTAGATCATCAAGAATAGTCTTACAAATTGCTGCCACCAAGTTCATTCTACTTTCATAATACTTTTATATCCATGGAGTTCATCCATTCCCTGATGCCATCAAGTGAAGATTCAGAACATGCATATATGGAGCAAGGCAATATCCGCTTTAATTCATTTGAAAACAATTAGCCATCGTAACCTTTTTCCCAAGTCCTACTCTCCTTGGGTTAATAACTTAATCTCTACCAATAGTGATTACTAAGAAAAGGTAATTCCACCAACTCTACCAAAAATTTACCATAGGAACAATAAAAGCAGAGGATTTGAAAGAACCCATGAAAACCAAGCCTTTAAATGGTATATAAAAACTCTAGTTCAAAATATTTTAGATGAGGTTGCTCCCATAGCTCTCTTACTCGCTTGAAAAATCCTTGAAACTATGTATTGATTTTATTTTTCCTGTTCCTCTCTTGTTGTTCTTCCTTAATTTCATTGGTGCAAGAGCACCTAGGAAGCAATAGATAGCACACTAGGCAAAATGTGGAAGTATAGAATGAGTTTATGACTTAGATGTATGCCTTCAGGCATTTTTGTGGTTGGAATGATGTTTTCTAATAAGGTCATGTTGACCATGGGTGAGAAACAAAAAGGTTCTAGTCCAAAGTTTAGGAATGGAGGTTTTTGCAATTATTGACAATTTTTGCAAAAACATGCTCCTTTTGTGTTTGAGTGGCCAAGAAGGGCCCATTGGAAAAATAACTGTTGGGAAAGCATATTTAAAGGTTTCCTCAACCTTTGTGCAAGGTTGAAAGTACGTTTGTACAGATTGTTTTGTTGGAAATTGAAGGAAAATAGTTTTTTAAGTGAAATTTTCTATTTTTTGGTCTGAAAGAAGGCTCTAATGGATTAAATCTGGTTCTGTGTTGTGTGTAGGATGTAGAATAAATCCAGTACAAGTTTTTCGTAGCCTTTAGATAGTTCTTTCAATCGTTTTCTTGTCTCTTTGTAAATATTTTGGTTTCTTTGTGCTTGCTGGCCTGAAACAGGCAGTGTTGAGTAAATGGGGTGCTAGAGCACTTTTCCACCGTACAAACTGTACGGCCTTTTGGAAACAGTTCCTAGACACCACGCTTGTACATATGTTAGTTGGTAGGTTTTGTTTGAGTGCAGGAGTTGCTAGCAAAGTGATGCCCTAGGCGAGCCAGTGCAGGTTCGGCTAGGAAAAACTTGTTGTGCAGGTCACAAATCTTGTAGGGGTGCTAAGCCATTGAGGATTTTCTTCTTGGAGGAGGTAGGGTGGTGTGTTACCTTATTACTACATGAAGGAGGAGGCTCCATCTATCCATTTGGTGTGTAAACAAATTGGAAGTTTGCTAACTATCAAGGGAAGGCTTAAAACCCTAGTTTTTGCTCCATTTCATGTTTGAGCTTTGTACGGACAGTGGAAGGCTGAGACCTCAAGAACCTTGGAAAAAGAGTGGGAAGTCCTTTTGAGATTTGTGAGTTCTAACCTGTTTTGTAGGTGAAGGAGACCTAATAGGGGCTCAAGGGCTACTAGCCTTTCAAACCCTAGCTAAAGGATTGGTGAAAGCGATGGGAAGTTGAAGTCTTGGAGGTTGTTCAAACACCTTTGGAGGATAGTTTGAAGCCTTTTAAGACTTATCACTACCCCTGCAAGAGTTGATGGAGTGTTGAGGAAGATTGGTCTTTAGTATAGTGTAAAGGCTAAGGAAGAGTTGTGGCAATGAACCAAGGTGGACTTGGTGGTTGGAGTTTGTGATAGAAGAGGGGTTGGTCGGACAAAACCAGGGGAACCTAGTCATGAGTAGGGACCTATAGGTTAGATTGGTGAAGCAAAGCACCAAGAAGGTCTTACAAGGAAAGGCCTAGAGTAGGAATCAGTGATTGATTCCTCCAACCCCTCTCCCTATCAGATTGGTATCAGAGCAAGCAAAATATTTGGGATTGATCTTGTATGTCAGAGACAGAGTCTAGTGGTTCTAGCATCATGGTGACAAATGCTGAGTTGGCCAAGAGGGTTGAAGAAATAGAGGAAGACAATAGGGTATTCAGAGAGAAGTTAGACCAACTTGAGCAAGCACTGAATGTTATGCGGTTTGATGGAAGAATAGCAAAAGAAGAAGAGGTTGCAGAGGAGGATAAAATCCCTGAACCTAACCCTATATTGAAGGAGGATCCCTTCTTGAAAGAATTGAAGGCTTTGAGTGGAAAAGCACTTGAAGGAGTACCACTGTTTAGTGGAAAGATGGAGGCTGATTTAGTTATGGATTGGATAGAGGGAATGGAAAACCATTTTGAGTGTGATGGAGTCACTGAAGCACATAAGGTAAAGGTGGCTAAATCAAGACTAAGAGGTTCTACCTTAACTTGGTGGGAAATTCATTCACAAAAGAAGGAAGGAAAGCAGCCTATCTCTACTTGGAAGGGAATGGTTGCCAAGGTGAAAGAAGCATACCTACCTAAAGACTATGAAATTCAGTTGCATAAGAGGAGACAGAGTTTGAGGCAAAGAGATCAGGATGTGAGTTCTTATACTAAGGAGTTTCAAAGACTTTGCATGAGGTCCAATGTCACAGAGGATGAAAGTATCAAGGTGGCAAGGTATCTCAACGGTTTGAAGTGGAACATTCAAGAGGAGATGGTTCTCTTAAGCCCCAAAACAGTGCACCAATGTTATCAATTGGCATTAAGGATTGAAGAGAGGAGTAAGAGGAAGCAAGATCAGACTTCTAAGGGAAAAGGCAAAGGAAGAGATCAAAGAGGACAGCATGGTGGCTACCAAGGTAGAGGCAATGACCAAGCAAAACCAAGGAGAGTCAAACTCAGAGCATGGAGGTGAAACATCTGCAAGAGGTGGATATAATGTAGAGGACTCAAGGAGGTTCAATGAGGAAGAGGAGAAGTGCTGTGAGCCTTTCCTTGTATGTACTGCCTCTAGGCCTTTCCTTGTAAGACCTCCTTGGTGCTTTGCTTCACCAATCTAACCTATAGGTCCCTACTCATGACTAGGTGCCCCCGGGTTTGTCTTTAACCAACCCCTTCTATCATTCATCAAGATCATACATTGACCTTCTTGCCCTCCTAAAGTTTGACCACATCCATTACCCCACATAAACCGACATCCTTGGTCTTCATGGTTCCCACTGATATGGTTATGCAAATGTGAAATGAAGAAAAGTAATCATCTCCTTATCCATTAATGGAAGAATGCATGCTTAATGCTCTTTGATATCGCGGATATCACTCTCTCTCTCTTCAGCTTCCTCATGGTTGAATATCAAAATCGAGTATGGTGGGCCTGTGAGTTCTAGTCATCTTTTCTTCCTCTTCCACCACAAATGTTGTCCTCATCCACATGTCCGGCCAAATTAATTGGATTTGTTTTTGAAAGCCGGGTTTCTCCCGAGTCACCGCTGTAGCTCTCTACCTTCCAAACTCTTTCATTGCTACAGATCGCCTTTTGGGATTTAGTCATTCAGACCACATGGTTGATGTATTGAATCCTTGCATCTAAGGGGTTTAAAACTAGGGCCTTAGGATGAGAAAGAAGCAAGTTTTTCTTTTCTTTTATGTGAGGACGAAGTAGTGAGATAAAAGAGGACTATATAGAAAAATGAAAAAAGAAGACATAAAAATTCATGGACCATACTATATCACCTACATGCTAGCTAACAAGGACATGAATGTAGTAGATTTAGGCATGATAGGGGTATTGCAAGGTATATTTGAGGAATATATAAGAATGAAGAAGAATTCAATGGATCAAATTAGTGTCAAATGTTTTCCTAAAAGATCTCCCACACCCTATTAGGGAATTTAATCATTTCTAAGCATTTTCCACGTCCTATGGGAAATTTTGAGGAGGCTCCAATAGCTGAGAGTTTAATGAGTAATTATAACTTCTTTCCATGCAATCATGATTAGTTAGAGAACATATAGGGAAACTTGATGAGCTATGCAACAAATGAAGAGAATATAGGGTATTTTGACCTAGTCTTAAGCATCTCCAAGCATCTAGGAGATATTGAAGGAGTCTTGGCTAATAGATAGGGTCGAGGATAGAAGTTTTATTTTGGTTACATTGACATCATGTAGACATCCATAGTCTTATTCTTAAGTTACGCTTTTGGATATCACAAAAATTATATAGGATGGAGTAGAATGTAGCTCTACCTTTGTCACTCCATGTTAAATTTTTATTATATATAGCTTGCTAGTGTAGGAATTCTAAGACAACAATCATGGTAGGACCATTCTTAAAAGATTTCAATAATAACCTAGTGAACCCATATACTCTTATGACTATATATACACAAATCTAGATTAAACTTAGAATCTATTAACTTTAAGTTCTTTATTTATATTACCTCAATGAAAGTTTGAACAAATCTACTCTCAAGACTCAGAGGTGTTTCCTTGAAACCTCCAACAACACTGCTCAACATCCAAAATCACATATTAAAATACTTTGTAAAACAATGCTATTAACACATGTAATAAATTTATAATTGTTTACTAACTTTACATACCCCAATCGATAGGTGTACTTGAAAAATAAGTAGATTGACTGGTGTACCCAGGGTCAACATTGTGACCCTGCAATTTTATTAAAATAATAAAACTAAATTAGTTAATCTTGCATTTCACAATCAAAATTTAATAAACTAAATTCAATGAACATGTTGAATTTTACCTGACTGCCAATACCATATGCATCATGCAGAATGTCAGCCGCCCTCTCCATCCCTGTAGATGCATACAGATTAGGCTGCGTAGAAGCATATGGATCCTGCGTAGCACCCTCCTTAGGGCCAGTAGGGTCATATGAACAAGTGGCTCCGCAAGATCGACACACATGGCCTCGAAGGCCACCACCTGAAGACTCCCCTGATTGCGCTATACAATGGGGCTAGTGTGGTGGATGACACTCCGAGTCAAGGATGTGATCGCCGCAAAGTCTCTACATCAACACTCTCCTTTGCAACTCCATCATAATCGCTTCACGAGGTGGCCTAGCGAGAGGTCGCTCTCGCCATGTAGGATCCGTCAGATCGGCCTATCTTGTGCATACCACCTCTCCAAACTCCTTCATATCAAAATAATTGGATTTGGTTCAATACAAACTCACAATATAATTTCCTAAGAAAATATTGGGGGACTTCACAGTTATTGCACGGTGGGTAATCAAAGACCATATACCATCTGTCATAAAAACGGTTCCTAATCTCTTGGTGGTGGCACCAATGAATAGGAAACCTCTTTGCATTGAGGGTGAGATTTTGATTTGTTCTAGGGTCAATGAATAGAGAGCACAAATTTCCTTTAGTAATCTTTAAATCTTTTACTTGTCTATATGATAATTTGTTTGCATTTAATATTCCCTCGATGTTTGCCTCCTATTTTGCCATCCAGATATTTGTTGGGTAATTGCATCTACATTTTTTAACAAATCCTTCAATGAATCTGCTAGATGTATTCTTTCTGTGGTTGAATAATTTTGATCACTCAACCTACTAATAAGATCCTCAACTTCTTTTCTATTGTTTTCAATTTCACTCCTCAAATTTTCTTGAGTGCCAAGAGGGTATTGAGACAATGGTGGGGGAGGTTGATTTTGTTGTTGAGGCTGATTTGGTTGAGGATTGTCCTCCTCTTGTTGAGGATTTCCTACAAATTAAAAAAAAAAACATTCATTTCTAAACTAAAACAAACAAAATCAATTTAAAACTAAAAAATTCAAAACAAATACCAAACAATACTTACCTCTTGCATCTCTTCGTCGTCGTGGCACCATATTTGTGAAGAAATCCAATTGTTGTTGATGAATTTTGAAGAAATCACCTCTCCAAGAACGCGAGCGCGTATAACAGGGTTTTTGGCTGCAGGCAGAGCTAAAACATAGAAAAAACGAAATGAGAAATGATATTTGGATTCGCTTTTTTTTTTTGCTTTTAAAAAGCCATAACATGAACGCGTTATGGCTTGTTTTTTTCTTGTTTGGCCACAAAAGTGCGACCATCTTGGTGCACTTACCCCTTGATCAATTTCAAATGTATGTCATGTTTGCATGTTCGTGCCCACAAATAATATGTAGCAATGAAAGAGTTTGAAAAGGTAGAGAGATCTAAATTGGTGACTTAGGAGAAACTTCAACATTCTAAAACAAAGCCAATTAGGCTGGCAGACTTGTGGATCAGACCAACATTTAGTGGAAGAGGATGAAAGATGACTAGAACTCTAGAGGCCCACCATAATGGATTTTGGTATTCAACCATGAGAGAAAAAGAAAGATTTTATATCATGAATCAAAGTATTAAGCATGCATTCTTCTAGCCAATAAAGAAGTAGATGATTACTTTGCTTCATTTTCATTTGCATAACCATATTATGGTGGGAACCAAGAAGACCAAGGATGTCCAGTTTTAGGTGGAGGTAATGGATGTGGTCCAGAATTTAAAATGAATCAAGTACCATAACCTTCTAATGAGGGTTTACTCTGTTGAGTTTGATGAAGGATTACATGTGCATGAAGAAAACCTATAGGTGGTTGTTAAAGGGTAAACTTGAATTGGGTATCCTTTGGGATTTCATGTGGATAATACACATTACATCTTCAATCACCTGCAATTCACAATTCCAATGCACAGGGATGAAACTAACAATGTTTCTAAGGTTGCTTTATAGTATGAAAAGTGTTATAAATAATGAAGAGAAAATAGTGAACCAATATGAGCAGGTGTATTAGACAATGCCAAAGATATAATGTAAAAGACTTATAACAAAGAAAATTAAACAATGCTCAATATCAATGGAAAAAATGTCTTATATTTCATATCATGATTATGTGCTTAGAATAATGATTGGTCTGTGAAAGAAGCAAAAGACAAGATATTGCAAGCACTGTGATAATAGAAGCATGGAAGGATAAGGTTTCAGGCCTTCAGAGACAAGCTGAGAATGAGGATTAGTGACATAGTTATAGCTGAAAGGTAGAAGTTTGAAGACGACAAACGTATAACACATTGAGAAAGTCCAATTCAAGGCATAGGAGTGACAATGCATGAATAGTGATTACATAGTGGCCATGGAGGACTAGAGTCTCAAAGAATAGAAGAAAGTGCCATTTGAGGATAGATATGTTAGTATCTTAATACGCAGTCTAGTGACAAAAAGTACAAGGATACAATACAGTCACCTAAAATGCATAAAGGACGATCACAAGACTATCATATACACTATAGAAGGGTAGTCAATAGTCTAATAAAGAGAACACAAAAGGAGGTCAATGAATTGTAAAAAGAGAGATGAATACTAACTCCTACCAGATGAGAAGGCAAGAAAGAAGATGTGGAATCTCCATCAAGGTCCAATTGCCGAAATTAAAGGGTAGAATTTCATTTTTGATGGACTTGAGATAGGTAAAGTTAGGAGTCGGTATTCTCAGGAGACTTTTTGGTGAAAAAGGCTCAAAATTCACAAACAGGTTTTCTAGAGTGTACAGTAAAAACCAAAAAAAAATGAGGAAATTTTTGACCTGAATAATTTCGACTATTGTGTTTCGTTTCTTGAAAATACATTGGATGGAGAAGAAATTATAGATTCATTTCTTCATAGGAGTTATTAGGAGAAGAATTTTAGACACATTGCAGCATCTGTGGCTTGAATCCAAGACATTGACTATCCTCTTGAGTATTTGAATGTTAAATAAAATGATATCGAGATTGAACCAAGTTATGATAACTCTAATATGATAGCAAGTGGTATGGATCTTAGTGAACACTATATATATGAAATAAGGGAGGCCAAAACAATAACTGATAGTGAGAATAAATTTTCATCTCAAGAACAAAGTGAATATGTCAAAAGGATTGAGAATTGTTAGCCATGTTTTTGACCTGGTCAATTTCAAACTTCTGTGCACCCCGTACATTTCAACCTGCCAATCACCAAAACAATTAATTTTGGGATTCCATAAAAGCTGGTGTGAAATCCTTTTGGAGATCCAATCCTAACCTCATTTTGTCAAATGTGGCCAATTTTTGTGCCAAAACTCCTTACCGTTTTGAGTTATTTTAAAGTTTACGAGGTTAATTTGTGATTTTCACTCATCCAGAAGAAAAACAATTTATGGGTTTTGTTCATTTTCCGAAAAATGGAGTTTCCAGCTGAAAAATTGTGAAGTTTTTCATCTCTCACCAAAATATTGATTGCAAAATTTCGTGGTTTAAAATTTCTTGTCAAGTTAACCTTGTCGGAACCCACCAAGGTTTCCCGCCACTACTTTGGAAGGCAAAAATAAAAGTTGAAAGTGAAAATCCTCAGCTTATTGTAAAGTGGGCGACATCCTTATATGGTTTTAAAACCTCCTGCAGCACCAGCAATGATCATACAAACTACCCAAAAAGTCGATGCATTGTTTACAAGTCGTTCCAAGGCAAAAGAATGTTCAGTGAAGACTTAACGCAGCTGTGTCCGGAGGAAGTTTCATAACCCTATAATTTTCTCGATAACCAGATATGAAAAGCATAACATAGCAAATTGAGCACTTAGAAAAATAGTATTGTTTCTATGGGCTAGCCCAGTTAACGTCTTTGTCAATGAAGAAGGATTTGATCCTGCATTATTGTATCCGAGTTTGTTAGAACCATGGCAAGGCCTGGTGTCAATATCAAGCAACAAAAGTGGGGTTTCTTTGATCATCTATTGTTTCTTATGAAATTATCAAACCAGATTGTTTATTTTGGCTAGCAGTCACTACTCAACATTTTAAGGAACATATTGTGGAGGTGGTGGCCCCATAATTGTATTATTTTTTCTACTTATTTTTAAGTAGTCAGTTTAAACTGTGTAATGAAAAAACAGTACTAATAATAATTTGTGGAAGTAAAAACTAGAGGGAAAAATTGGAGGCAAATATAAAAAGGGAGGCAAAAAGATTTGTGGAGCCACATCACTTTTTTAATATACAGCAACTGCTTATTTTCAGCCCCCACATTTTTGCACAGCTTATTTTCAGTTTTTTAAGCAGTTGCTACTCCACAAAAAAAGATTCTAAATCCTATTTCTGTAAATAAAATTTTGCATGGGGACATCTAACTGCTTAATTTTAAGCAGAAATTAGACTTAAGCAGCAGCATAGGGATAGTGGGTTAGAAGATCTGGATGCTTTGCCACTCTTTTGGTTTATTGCTGACATCAAGGCCATTTAATTTCACACAAGGTTGTCCTCCGTAACAACCTTAATTATGCACAAAATGGATCTGCATCTGGCAAATTCACCACCAGCAATTCACAGACGGAAAATTAACCTCCAACAATTCACCACGGGAAAATTCACCACCATGACAATTCACTATGCGAAAAATTAATTGCATGAATTTTCAGTGGATAATTTTCCATAATGGTGAATTGCTGGTGACGGTGAATTTTCCCGCAGTGAATTATTGATGGTAAATTTTCTGTTGATGAATTGCTGACAGTGAAGAGCCGTTGAAAATGGTTTCGAAGCTCTGTGATAAGTTTGAAAATGCAAGCGAAGTGTTTGCATACGTAGCATGAGAAGGTAATTGGTCTATGTAATATCGAGCAATAGGGACTTTAACCGGTGGTGTTGCGTGGCCTGAATTAAAGACTCGATATCAAGCTCTGTGACATTGTTAATGATAATTCAAGGTAAGAAAAGATACTCTGAAAGTTATCGAGAAACACTTTGACTAGAACAAGACTTGAAAGTTCAAACACTTGCTTTCGTGTCGGCCAAGACATGGATACAATCTTGAAGATGAGGATTTGTTGAATGTATTGGTACTCATGCAGGAACATGTTCCTTCGGATGCTTTCTCCTTGCTAAAGCAGTCGGTTTGATACCTTTGATTAATCGGGGAGAAAGGGATGACTCGTGGAAATCTCATTGCACCAATAAGTACATTGTGCTCCTTCTAAGCTCTGTGAGTTCCTGTGTTGTGCTTTGAACAACTCACCATGTTGTAGGTATTCGTTATCCTGTATAAGATTTGAGCTTCACCAAAAGGAAGAAGAGGCATACATAATGCTGAGAGCTTGTGTTCAACTTAAGGAAACTCTAAAAGAAGTTTTGACCATACTCTTCTAAGCAAAATAAGAAGTCGGGTTTGTATGCAAAAACTATGATCAAATACGAGCCTAGATGATGAGATGCAATTTCATATTGTCAAAATTGGTAGCATCATCCCAAACAAGGAAAAATTTGTTAAACAACGGCAGCGCCTATTGGGTTCAACACTCAAGGCTATCGAGCTTTTGACAGGTTGCTATGTTCTTGTTTAGGAAAACATGGCAAGATGTCTCAGTGAGAAGCAGAGTATAAGAGTCATATGCAACAACAACTGCTAGGATGGATAAAATTAAATAGGCATATTGCTTAATGAACGACTTCGACCAATATAGGAAGGCCCGTGAATGAATAAGGTGATTTAAATCTGCCCTCCATTTGACATATAGTAGGCTGAGATATTTGTTACTGTGATCTTGAGTATGGATTGTCCACCCAATTCAGAATATGGCTTTGGCTGCTAATACCAATGATGTTATTGCAAAGAACTCATATGATGAATGCTTCTCTTCGAATGGCGTCCAATTTTGAACAGAAATCGAGCAGCTCCAGAAATACTGCATTATCTTATTATTAAAGCAATAATCTTCACCTCATAAGGAATATGAAAAGCAGCTCGTGGGTATACAAAAAGGAAGAGGTACGATATAATTTCGATTTCTTAAAAGGATAGGCTTTTTGTTGATTCTCCGGAGATGGCATTATCATCATGTTTGCTTGTGCGTTTCCTCTAATTTCTTGAAGTCAAGGAGAACGAGACAATTATGATTGAAGCAAATCTTATCCATAGAAAACTATATCGTGGTTTACAGTTACTACTGTATATAACAGTTCGATCAGCCCGAAATGAAAATGATCAATACAATGCGTAAGAAGGGATCGTTGGTCATATGATTTGTTTGGTGTCACCTCTTTAACAGATATATATTGTATCAATCTTTAGCCGATAGGCTATTATAGGTGAGAATTCAACCGGAAAAGTCTCACTATCTGATGCCGGCTGAGACTATTCCGGTTGGATTCTCCCCTGAGACATGCCATCCGCATTTTGTTCCCTGAGAAGGCATTTTTTCCGGTTGGATTTTCACTTCGTTGACTCCGTATGCTGTCCCTCTGCACCTGGGGCGTCCTACTAGAAGTATGGGTGAAAAATAAAAGAATCATTCATATCGAACACTGTACCAGCTACTCCCTATGTACTGTATTAATTTTACCTTGACTTTCGGGGTTTTGCGTGCGAGTTAAGTAATGTATGCGTATATTCCCTATTTGCCTATTTCTATTGCTTTTTCAAGTGGCCGCCTTTAGAATAAAATGGCAATGGCGGTTATGATAGGAGGAGAGCAAGGAAACATCAGAAGGGAGAGGGTAATTTCTATTTTTATTCTTCATGGCCTTTGTTGCTTTTACCAGTGGCATTGGGTTATTTCTTCAGAAGGGAGAAGGTAATTTCTATTGCAATGCAAACCCTTTCATATTAAGGCAATGGCTGTTAACCCTCCATTCTTTTTATCGCTGGTGTTGGAGAAATTTTGCAGTTGAAGTAAATGTCGCTTTCCAATGTATTTTCTTGTAGGTGCACAATTTCTCTCATCCTTGCACAGGCGGGAAGGATGCTGGAAAAGCTTTGTATTTGATTTATCAAGCAGTGTATTTGATGCAAACTGAGCAGAATAAGGAAAATCGCTACTTACTGAGCAAGACGTCTTTTGAATAACCTCTTTTGCTAAGTCGTGGCAACTCGTGGAGGGTTTAGAAGTAGCTCGAGCTTGATATTTTTCTCAATGGGTGCCATCTTCATTCTCAGGCTGTATTCGACTCAATACATCTAGTTCTGAGGAATTTCCAGGTATAGTACAACTAGATACTGCACCTTAAATTCTGTGTGTTGTTTTAGGATTTCTGAGTAGGAAATCTGCAATATTTGTTGTGTGTATATGGCTGTAAGTGGCCGTCTTTTTGTGTCGTGAAGTGTGCCATCAGAAGACGGATGGAGCCATAGCCGTCCCTGCGGAGACAAAAACTCGCCTACAAACCAGCTTCGAAGGCGCGCAACAGCTTCTGCAATTGAGTAGCCAGAGCTTCGAGTCTACAGAAGATGACGGAGAAGACACCAGTAGTTGTGTGGCGAACAGGAGTAGATTTTTGTCTACCAACGGTAGGGTTGTGCCCAAGAAATCTTGGTCGAGTGTCGCCACTGTAGCCTCCAGCAGGCATCAATTGACGGCGAAAGATACGACTAACGGCGTTAATGGACGATCATAGCGCCGTTCCAAGCCAATATCTTATATTTACGACATTGCACTTCCTAATGGTGCGGGAAGAAGTAGACGGTCCGTCAAGAGATGGAAACTGCTTAATTTCTTTTGATTAGGGATTTTTATTTAAATTATAAAATGTATATTTCAAATGTTGACTTCTGACCGTTAGTTAGTAACCGAGTTTCCACGTAATTATTTTTCCTGTTCGCTAAAAGGAATGTTTGCCTCATACGTATTTTAATGCGTGTACTCTATCAGAAATCGGAAATATTCCTCATTACTGTGATGTATATAATGTGTACCTCTGTTGATTCCATTGTTTTTAAGAACTGTGGTATTTCTACCATTAATATATTTTAGGATTGGAATTTAGTTCTGTATTGGATTATAATAGAGTTTATAACAGAAATTTGAATTAAAATTTTCAGTAAACTGGATTTGAGTTTAACTCGAACTGAGTTTATAGCAAAACTTTGAATTGAATTTATAGCAGAAATTTCTTATTATTGAACCATTCTAGCGAGCTTTTCAACTTAGAACCAATCTTTTCATAACCCGTGAGCAAAGTGCACCAAGAACAATGAACTATCATATAATATTCATTATTTCTGACATTGGATAGAGAGCTCTTTAAACGACTGGTGAGGCATATTTGGAGTGTTACGGCTCAATGCTGGAGTGGACAGACACATTTACTTCATGTGATTTGCATGCAATATAAAATACTTCTTTGCTGCATTTCCTTTCTCAAATATTTTGGTTATGTCGAGAGAAATCCTTCTCAAATATAAATTATCTTCTCTTCCACTTATCTCCAAATATTTTGGTTTTATTTATTTTTATTTTAAAATAAGTGTAATAATGATATATGTATATTAATGCCATTTCTTATTTAATACATATTTATATTAATGCCATTTCTTATTTAATACATATTTATTTTAAGAGAATAATTTAATATAATTATATATTTACAAATGGTATATTCTTGTTTAAAATATAATTTTTTCCTCTATTTTATTACTGGTCTATTTCTACACATTTGGAGATCTCTTATACTTTATCGACATTTTTCATGTTCTCGTCTATTTTTGTATTATTATGTCTACCCATGCACTTGCACTTATACCCAAATATTTCATTCACTTTGCTTTGTAGCTAGCAAAAACAATTCCATTTCTAATAATTTTGTCCTAACAAATTGTGCATGTTTTGAACAATTTCAAAGTTGAGAGTGATGTATATACATTTTTAATTTTCGTAGGTTCTTATATTATTAGTTAATGTAGACAGAATGAAATGATTAATACAACCTTTCTACAATCAAACTTAATTATTGAGCAATTATTCCTAATGATAGGTGGTAGTTGTATAAGTATTCTTTTAATTAATTAAAGTCTATTTTAAAGAATTAAATCATTTTATGAATTGTTGGAGATTCAAAATCAAAGATAAATCACAAAGAGAAATCAAAATCTAAGAAATTTGAGAGAAAAATCAAAATCAAAGAAATTTGACCAAAAATCAGAAAAATCACAAAGAAAAATCAAAATCAAAATCAAAGGGATTTGATTAAAAAATAAAAATGATAAATCACAATATTTTAAAATATTTATCATAGATAAATTAAAAAATCAAAATGATAAATCACAATATTTTAAAATATTTATCATAGATAAATTAAAAAATCAAAATGATAAATCATAATATTTTAAAATATTTATCATAGATAAATTAAAAAATAAAATAAATAAATTGAAAGATCAAATAAATAAATCAAAGAGATATGATCAAAAAACAATAAAATATAAATTACTAAGAATTAAAAATATGTATCATAGATAAACTAAAAGATCAAATAAATAAATCAAAGATAAAAATAAATCAAAATGATCAAATAAAAATGTTTACCATGATAAATTGAATGATCAAAGAAAAAAATCAAAAATCAAATAAATAATTCAAAGATATATCTCTTTACCCTAACCCTAACTATATCTCTAGCATGTATATATATATATATACATAGAGAGATATAGCATCAAACTTAGGGTTAGGGTTAGCATTAGGATTAGGGTTACATTTAGGTTTGCTGTCAAGTTTAGGGTTAATAGATATAGTTAGGGTTGGGGTAATAATTGGGGTTACTAGCATCAAACTTAGGGTTAGGGTTAGCATTAGGATTAGGTTTACATTTAGGTTTGTTGTCAAGTTTAGGGTTAATAGATATAGTTAGGGTTGAGGTAATAATTGGGGTTAAGGTTAACAGGATTAGGGTTATAGTTATATTCTCGGTCAAGTTTAGGATTAGGATTATGGTTAGGTTGGGGTTAAGAGATATAGTTAGGTTTTATGGTTTATGTTAGGATTAGGGCTAGAGATATAGTTAAGCTTATGGTTAGGGTTAAGAGATATAGTTAGGGTTAGAAATATGGTTAACATTAGGATGAGGATTAGGGTTTGCATCAAAATTAGGGTTAGGGTTAGCATGAAGAATAGTTTAGGATTAGGGTTAGGTTTAGCATTAAGATTAGGGTTACAAGAGGGTTTAGGGTCACGTTTAGGGTTAAGAGATATAGTTAGGGTTAGGGTAATAGTTGGGGTTAAGCTTATTAGGATTAGGGTTAGGGTTAGGGTTAAGAGATATGGTTAGGGTTATGATTAAGGTTAAGGTTAATGCTAGATATATAGTTACAATTAGGGTTAGGGTTGAGATTTAGTTAAGAGTAGGGTTATTGTTGGCTTTAGGATGAGGCTTAGAGATAGCATCAAAATTAGGGTTAGGGATAGCATCAAGATTTGCTCAAGATTAGGGTTAGAATTAGGTTTAAGGTCAAGGTTAGGTTTACGAATAAGGTGAGGGTTAGGGGTTGCATAATTGTTATGGTCATACTTAGGGTTAGGTTTTGAGTTAGAAATATCATTAGGTTTAGGGGATTAGAAATTTAGTTAAGAATAGGGTTAGGGTTAGGGTTAACATCAAGATCGAGGTTAGGGCTAGCATCAAAATTAGGATTAGGGTTAGAATGAAGATTAGCTTAAAATTAGGGTTAGAGTTAGGATCAGGGTTAGGGTTACAATTAGATTTAAGATCAATTTTAGGTTTAGGGTTATGATTTACATCATGGTTATGGTTATGCTTATGGTTAGGATTTGGGATAGAGATATAGTTAGGTTTAATGTCATTATGTGGTTAGGTTTAGGGATAGACAATGACTTAGGAATAGGGTTAGTGTTAAGATTAAGAGATATGGTTAAATGTTCTCAAAGGTAAAAATATATAGTTAGGTTTAGGGTTTAGGTTAGGATTAGGGATAGAGATATAGTTAAGCTTATGGTTAGGGTTAAGAGATATAGTTAGGGTTAGAAATATGGTTAACATTAGGATGAGGGGTAGGTTTTGCATCAAAATTAGGGTTAGGGTTAGCATGAAGAATAGTTTAGGATTAGGGATAGGATTAGCATTAGGATTAGGGTTACATTTAGGTTCAGGGTCACGTTTAGGGTTGAGAGATATAGTTAGGGTTAGGGTAATAGTTGGGGTTAAGGTTATTAGGATTAGGGTTAGGGTTAGGGTTAAGAGATATTTGCTAACAAACCTATCATCCACACATTCTATTATGTTATATCAGCAATTTCTCTTTTACAAATTGAACATGCCCTCAAAATGTTCATGTCCTTTTTGGTAATTTTGTTATTTTATTTGCAAAAAAAAATAGTTCCCATTAATAGTGTTATAATAAATTGAACATGGAGCAATCATTGTACATGCCAACAAATAATGTTTCCAAATACACTACCATAGTATACCCTCCTATTGGCGTAACCATTGCGCCTTGCTAAGGTGCAAGTGCTAGTAAATATATAGGAGAAGTCGATACTTTAGTTTCATTACAAAAAGCACTGTTGAAGATACACGACCAAGGCTGTGAGAGCACGGAAGCACAGTTGGTGCGGATACAACTACAATCTTTGTCTTCGAGCACTATCATAGAGGAAAATGTCTTCTTCTAGAAAGTCCCCCAAACTACAGCTCAGGAATATTCAAACTCAGGAATATTCAGCTCACATATACACCAATGGCACAATTCATGATCTTACAAATGAGGACAGATATTGAATTTTAATCGGTGCTTGTAAACTATTGGCTCAATAAACGTCTTCCACCTCTCAATCCCAAACTAAAGCATCTTAATTACAAAGTTTGGGGATTACATAGTGAATAATATGCACATGGGAAGATAAAGACTTCTTTATTATGTAACTGATTTCAAGAATTCGAAGGGAGCTTCTTTTTTATTATTGTAAAATTAAACTATGTAAGGGGATCTTTTTTCTGCTGTTGGTCTGGGGAAGAGGGAGCGGATTTATTTTCGTTTTCAAACATAGTCTATTGTATAGAAAGATTCTGATTCTGTGAGCTCATTATCTGTATGAGAGAAATAAAGGAGATGATTTAAATATGTGCATTTAATTATGTTTCCTCTTAATTATAGATTTTAGGTGCATCTTTGTGATCATTTTTTGATGCATTTTCTATTATCTCAGAATATGTATGTGTTGGTTTAAGAATTTGTGAATTCCAATCAATATATCTATTGAAAAGATCTGTTGTTTGTTTTTTCCTAGTTATCCTTTATGGGGTTTGAGTGAGTGATCTGTGTATCATCCATTTGTGCTCTCTTTATCTCACATTTATCAATAGCATTTTTTCATGGTTATGCACAATTGTTAGTTTTTCCTTTTCCGCTTTCAAGTTAAAAGCACACCCAAAAATTAGTTAAATCATATGAGGGAGTTGTCCTCTAAAATTCAGAGAAAAATTACAAATGAGATTATGATCTTTCCAGAGTTGTTGGGAAATGATTGTACCTTTCCAAGCAAAGAGTTAATAAAACTTCAAGGTGCCCAATCTGTTTACTAACAAGAATGAATCACACTTATTTGGTATGAGAAAAATATCTTATAATAGGTTTGAGTAAAGTATTTATGATAGGAGTACATACATAAAGTTGTACATTGAGATATATGATGGTATAATTGAGGCAGCTTATGCTAGGGACATAAAGGTAATAGAAGTGGGTGCTGATTTTATTCTAAACTTTCCCAAACTTCAAGAGATAGATGATTTGAAAAATGATAGTAGCATGCTTGGTTCTATTTTGCATAAAAACCTCCTTAAGATACAATCTATAGTGCATCAACCTTCAATAAAAGCAAAGAAACCTTCTATCATAACCATAGGGAAGAATGTGAAGAAAAATAAAATAAAAAAATTTCCCCAAGCTTCCTAAAGCAAAGAAGAATAAATTAGCAATGAATACTTTTGCTATAAGGGACAAGGTCACAAGCCTGTCTGAGCCACAACTTTTTATTTTTGAGGAGAAATACTACAATCTACTGTAGACTGAGGAAAGAGAGGTGAGAGACATAATAACTTGCTCCCATGCTTCTAACTCTGATTCTTTGCATATTGAGAAAAATAGTCCTGATATAGAGAATACTTATGCAATCGAGGGAAAGAAGGAAAGGGAACCTTTATCATAATATGTTGACATTTCCTTTAGTGAGATGAGTAAAAATGAAGATGGGAAAAAATCTTCTCATTTGGGAGATGATTTTTCACGCTTTCCAAGTGGTGTTTGATTTCTGGATTTCATAAAGATTACAAAAATTGAGTCAGAATATGCTCGTGTGTAGAGAACATCTAAATTGAGGGCTATCTTTTTCCTCTTTAATTGAAACATAGATGCAAATATGTGGAAGATCTTCAAATAGGGAAGTCTATCTAGAACTAGACATTTATAGATAAGAAATGATAATTATCATGAAGGATAAAGGTCACTTTGAAACTAAACATCCAAACAACATTGAAAATCCACATAAGATAGCTCAATAATCATAGTGAACCAATGATGAATAACAATAAATATTGTGGTCTAAATGAAAGATAGTGTATAAAAGAATACTTGAATGGTATGGTTTATATCATTCTATATAGAACTACAACATTAAATACTAAAGAGGACAATCATAAAAGTCAACACCAAAGGATTGACCCATCATAAGAAGATTGAGACGATGAACAAAGGATTTATAAATGTAAAGTTATGAAGAATTCATCATAAAGAATCAAAGTCATATGCTCACCAAAATGAAAGCATGTGACAATGATGGATCTATCTAAAACAGTCTCCTATGTCCTCATGATATTTTTAGTCATTGTTAAAAGATTCTCACATGTCCTATGAATGTGGTAAGTGGGTTTTAACAATTTGGAAAGTGTGTTATTAGAATGGTTCTAAGCGTCTAAAGAATTCATGAAAGAGGTTGGAAAGTTTGGTAGTCTTTATGGACTTCAAGGACATCATGCAAGCATCTAGGAGGGGCTTATGGAGCAATTAGGGAAAAGAGGGTGACAAGGACATCAAGTGGAGCTTCTTAAGGGATGTTTGCAAGAATCTAGGAGTAATTCAAACACTTTCCAAGGATCTAGGAACATCACCACCAATTGGAACACAATTCAAGGAGCTTGAAGAGGTCAACCAACCTACTTTGAAGGGACCAATTCAAACAAGAGCTTGTTGGGTGTGCAAATTAGGATGGCCTTTTTTTGAGCTTTGTAACTTACTAAAATTGAGTCCCTATATGCTCTCTTATGTTTGGGATAAGATATGGGACCCTTAGGCTAGAATTTTGAGTCAATTCGTTCTTGTTGTTTTAGCTTTGCAAGCAAAAAACACAACATTGTAACTCTGACTTTCTCAGTCACAACACTAAGAAAAGATATTTTTTAACACATTTCAAACAAGAAGATATAATTTTAGACCCTTTATGATGTAAGAAACTCCTTTAATGGGAGAATAGGTCCTCCTTAAATGCCAAGAGTCAATTTTTAGTGTGTTTTTGGCAGCATTTTAATTATTCAAATTCAAGTTTCAAATGTCGGCTTATGGAATCTAAGTTTTAGGAAATTAGATAAACACCTATAAGTTCACAAGGTCTTTTTATCAATTCAAACTAAACATGCATAATCAAGAGATCATATGAGCAAAAAATATTGTCAAGAGCATTGAAGAGAAGATTTATCAAGCTTCTACAACAACAATCAAGATCATATTATCATGTCAAGATTCATGTGTGTTCATATTAAATGTTTTGGAGCTAACATTGTGATGTAGGTTTCAAACATTCAAGAAAGCATTCAAGCATCAAATCAAGTAATCATTCAAGCCAATTCATGCAAGATCCAATCCTTAGAGAGATGTGTTAGAATTCAATCCTCTAAGGGTAGCCATTAAGGATTTGGTGAGTTGTGACATAGTATTGTTCATTCATCAAATTCCTTTCATTTATCATTATTTTATCATCAAGGTTTAATTACCAAATTGAGGTTTGACCAAGGAAAACCCCTATTCACCCAAAACAGACATTTTTCTCTCTTTGTATGTGCAGATTTGCAAGTGGAAAGTTAACAAAGTTGTCATCAAAGCTTTCAAGCCACAAAAACTCACCTACATAATTTATTTTTGACTTTTTGACAATGGAATTTGGAGAAATCATGAGCTAAGATTCAGGATTGAAGGACTATGAAATCATATTTTGGACCCTTGTATAGAGACCCATTTGCCCTAGGGAAAATTTGTCCTTCAATAGTGTTTAGAACCCACTTTTGGAGCCAGGTACATACCATTATGACCTTCCCAAATCTTCTTGAAAGTTATTATTTCTGTTTGTGCTATACTTATACTTTGCATTTCAAGTTTTATGTCATACAAGTGAGTTCATTAAATATTTTATTTTTATCTCCCCAAAGTGCATTTCAGTCATTTTTGTCATTAGGAAATAGCAGATCCCCATCTCCATAGAGTTGACTCACCTATAGCCATTAAGGGTTTGGTGAGTTGTGACATAGCACTGTTCATTCATCAAATTCCTTTCATTTATCATTATTTTATCATCAAGGTTTAATTACCAAATTGAGGTTTGACCAAGGAAAACCCCTATTCACCCAAAAACAAACATTTCTCTCTCTCTTTGTATGTGCAAATTTTCAAGTGGAGAAGGACTGAAATTGGATCAAAAGAGAAATTTTGCAAAGTTATCAAAGTTGTCATCAAAGCTTTCAAGCCACAAAAACTCACCTACATGATTTATTTTTGACTTTTTGACAATGAAATTTGGAGAAATCATGAGCTAAGATTCAGGATTAGAGGACTATGAAATCATATTTTGGACCCTTGTATAGAGACCCATTTTCCCTAGGGAAAATTTGTCCTTCAATAGTGTTTAGAACCCACTTTTGGAGCCAGGTACATACCATTATGACTTTCCCAGATCTACTTGAAAGTTATTATTTCTGTTTGTGCTATACTTATACTTTGCATTTCAAGTTTTACATCATACAATTGAGTTCATTAAGTATTTTATTTTTATCTCCCCAAAGTGCATTTCAGTCATTTTTGTCATTAGGAAATAGTAGATCCCCATCTCCATAGAGTTGACTCACCTCAAGGTTGAAATTCTTTTCTATCTTTGGGAGATCTCTTTCTCTAATGAAGCTAGGAAAAGTGAGGGTGTCCTAGGTCATCATTCCATCTTAGGTAAACACCCCCTACCTATCACCCATTTCTTTTTCTATGTTTCATTTTGGTGAACTTGACATTCTTACACTATAGGATTTCTAATTTGGTAGTCTTTCAAAACCCTAGATCTAATATTTTCATTAGTTCAAGCACTACATCTCATTTAGGGTTTTCAAAAATGCATTAGTTTTCATTTCATATAGGGTTTTAAAATTGTATTTTGCATCCTTTAAAATCTCAAAAATCCAAAATCTTGCATACATATTGCATTCATTTTACATAGTAGTCTGCATATTAGTATTTTTTAATCATCTACATCAAAAAATTAAAAACAAAATTGCATCTAAAAAGTTATCATCTTGCTTTTTGTTTGTCATCAAATTGCATTTGCATCTAAAGATAAAAATCTGGGAATCTGTAACTGAAAGAATTTGTTTGCAACTTGAAACAACAACCTTAAACATCAACTCAGAAAATTGGAACTTAATTTTTCAAACCCCTGTGCAAGGACCCATTCACCCTAGGGTGAATCTGTTCTTATACAGGTCATTTTCCAAATTTTTGGTCATAAATCTGTCTTTGTTTTATTTCTAACTGTTGGTAGATCTTAGTTTTAGTTTCTGCAATTACAAATTTTTGAAATTGTTTGCATTCAAGTTAATTGATCAAAACAAGTGCATGTTTCAAACATAAATTTTTCATTTACAAGACATTATTTTTAGGTTCTTGCATTATACAATCAATCAATTATCATTTCATATCTGAAACTTTGCATTAAACCTCACTATGGAGATGTTTTTTGCTAACATATGGACGACCTTAAGACCCTTGGTTGATACATTTCAAATTATATATTTTGAGATGGCCCTAATGTAATTGATAACACTCGTGAACCTTCACCTTCTAATGAATGTCCTCCTAAGGTGGACATTTTAGGCCAAGATGAAGATAGCATGCACCAATTCATACATGACTCCCTATGCAACCTTGACAATAATGCATCATTTTATTCATCCATGCAACAACCAACACCTCCTATAGTCCCATCACTTGATATATTCAACCTTTTCCATCCTAAAATTGAAACACAAGGAAATCCTCAACCATCAATCATGAAAGACCTTGTTAACAAGGACAATAATGATACTCTTTTATGCTATGCTCATCGAGTTACTAAGACACCCATCAACTTAGAAGAGAGTTATGGTCAAGGCTTCAAAATATTAAGCAAACAAGGATGTGACATAACTAATGAACATGAAATCCATCAATGGCTAGAACAACAACCATCAGATGATACCAAGGGACAAGGATAACAAGATCCTCCTCCCCCACCTCTACCTCAATGAGTGGCCCAATGAAGTAAGAAACCCAAGCCCTATAAGCTCAAGCAATTACCATTCTTACATACCATAACAAAAACTGAATGAAAAATGGATCAACTCCTTCATCTAGGATTTATTATATTGCCACATATTCGAGAGAATAAAAAAGGAAAAAGTACAAACATGAATTATTGTGCATTTCATAGAACTCTTGGGCATCTTACCAATGAATGTCATGCTTTAAAAATGGTATTGAAATAATTTGATCCTCCTACAAAAAAATTTGATCATATAATAGACTAAAAATTGTTCACTTTTCTCCTTACCATGTGATAGTTATAGAATCACAACATACTCACTATTACATGTATTACATTTAATGCAAGCCATTTCTATATTGCAAGGAGCACATTCTCATCTCATCTCTATCCTACATTTGGGGGGAAAGGGGTTAGATAGTCTTGTCCTAGCATGTCACTTGTTGCCCCTTTGGCTAGTCATCCACCTTCTGCATATGACGAACAAGATTGGGATGCAGACAACTTGCTTTAGGTTAGCTCACGTGTCATACTAGATTTATTTTCTATGTTCTTTGTGTGATTGCATGTGCATAATGTGATCCCACATACTATGTTTCTTGTCATTTCTTTATGTTTGTGAGCCTACTTTGGATGACCCTTGCCACTCCGTTGGTGCAAGGATACAAAGGAAGTGCATCTATTGTGACATTCTTCTATTTGTATCTTCATTCTTCTATCTGTCATAACCATTATCTTTTTCATTTTTTTTGTGTTTCCTTTTGGGGACAATGTAAAACATCAAGACATTTAGGTCTCTTCCATATTGACCCAAAATGTTTACCTTTGTTTTCTCTCTGTGTCGTTCTTGCTTTGTGCTCATTGTTTCATGAGTTATTTGAGGAATGATGACGATTTCAAGCTTGATTATATCACTATATCAAAGACATACGCTAACCCCAAATTTATGGATCCCTTATGTGTTATCTTAGGATTGCATATGGGGGGAAACATCCTTTTCCTAATTTAGCTTTATTTGGAAACATATCATTGGCATAGGGCTTTCCATATAAGCTCTCATGTCTCTTTCATCTATTGATGACATTTATCATAGTCTACTTTAAAGTAACTGCTCACAACATGGTGTTTAGCAATTTCTTTAAAGTGGGGGGCATTATGCCTCCTGCTTGTTGCTTGCTCAATGACATGACCTTTTTCAAAGTGTGCTCTTCTTATTACACATGATGTATCTTCTTGTTGGTGACATTAGGCTTGATGTCCTTCAAGAGCATGACCTTTCTTGACATATGACATTCCTCTTAGTGTTAATGTTAAGGCTTGCATTCCCTAAGGTGTGAATTTTTTATAGAATCTCTCAACTAGTCCTCTATTGATGGTGAAATCAAACGTGGTATTCCCTAAAGTGAGACCTTTCATGAACTAAGAAAAACCCTTTGACTATCATAAACAAAATTCTTGGCCACCAAGAATAACACAACTTGCTTTGTGGTGCCTTTATTTCATGAGTGTCTAGCATAATGCAACTTGCTAGCCTTGTGATTGTTGTATGTGGCACCTTATCAAAGTTATCAAGGAGTATAACTTGTGGTATGGTTATGGGTACACACCTGGTGTATATCATACTGCACCAAACGATTATGTGTTTCTCATATTGCCTTGGGGCTCACCTAGTGTATATCTGACTACAATAGCCCATGTGAGTGTATCATTGGACAAATGGCCTAGGCTTGGTCCATATCGTTTAGAAAAAAATTTGAAGCTTGATCCATTTTTCTTTTTTATCTTGGCATTAATTTTGACATTGCATGATGTTGTATCTTGTGTTGTTGCTACATTCATATGTATCTTTGTGCCTTTGTTGGTTTTCCATAGATCTTTGATGATGGGGGCTTGATCATCCTCCTTGAT
>VDFB02000008.1:252923080-252947219 GCA_007258455.2 Sequoia sempervirens
CTTGGTTACCAAAATCATCCAAGCATTCTACTTTTTTGGCATGGTATTCTACCTTGGCTCTATGTCTCCAAAGCCAGTTCATACCTAGGATAACATCATAGGATCCTAAGGGTGCTACATATAGGTTTACCTCCATAGAAAATCAAGGTAGCCTCCATAGAAAATCAAGGTAGCTCAATCCTAGCTTCAAACAAAAATTGTTCCACTGTTGCTCTTGTCTGGTTTGCATATTCTACAACCCATGACTTTGCCATATGACCAACTTTCCTAGATATTTGCTTTGCTATTCTAGGTGAAATAAAATTTTCAGTTGCTCTAGTATCTATAAGTATGGAAATGGGAAAACTAAATAAAATACCTGGAGTTTCTATTGGAGTAACTTGATACTCTACTTGACGATCGTCCAAGGCAGCATGAATCTTTTGCTGGAATGTTGCTTGTTGGGTAGGAAGTGGGTTACCATAAGATCGTGACCTAGAAGACTTATTGGGACAATGTATAACATAGTGGTCTCCCCCACATGTGAAGCATCTAGCAGCCGACCCTTTCTTCCTTGTAGGTTCTCTAGATTTATTAGCATTTCCACCATTGTAATTATTCCTCTTGCATTCCCTCCTTGATTCTCTTCCATTATTTCGAGGTCCTTTTTCCCCTTGTTTCTGAAAATCTTGCACAACTTCAAACTTCTTTGGAGTTGGTTTGACTCGAGCTTCCATAATCTTCTTATGACTTTTATTCTCTTGGCAGATGGAGATAGCTTTGAGTCTACTCTTGCTTAACAACTTTCTCATACACTAGATCCATAGTGGTTGGACCATGAACATCTACCTCTCCTCCAATCTGGCTATTAATCCCCATGATGAATTTCCTTATGCAAAAACGTTCATGCTTCTGATACATTGGTACATAACGTAATAGATGGGTAAAATTTTTCCAATACTCGTTTACTAACATCTCACTCTATCTCAAATTTTGAAAATCAATGAGTTTCTAGTCAAAAAAGAGTTGGGGTAACCATCTTTTCCATAATATTTCCACAAACTCATTCCATGTAAGTTTTAGTGAGCTAAGATCGAGTTCCATTTTTCGTATTCATCCACCAGCTAGAGGCTTCTCCCGCTAACTAGTAAGCTCCCCGTGCTACTTTCGTGACCTCAGAATAATTTTGAATCTCAAAATATTTCTCCATTTGGATCAACCATGACTCAACTTCTTCCCCGCTAGTACAACCTTCAAACTTGGGTGGGGTTATTTTTCTCATATCCCTAGAAAGTTCATAATACATACACTTCCTATTAGTTTCCTTAGATAGAGAAGGTGATTTCTCTTTCTCATGTTTGTGGGTTTGATCATGATCGTGAGAAGAATTTTCTCCCTCATCCTTGTTATTTGAAACTTTCTCATCTTGCTTACCCCTTACTTCCTACTCAATATTTCCCAATCTTGCCAAGATTTGATCCAACCTAGCTTCAACACCCATCGAACCTTGTCCATCTTTTTGACTCCCTTCAGGATTGGTCTTTGTTCTTACCATCTTTGTAAAAATGGATTATACCTAAAGGCTCATCTATGTTAGATTCAATCATGTCCTTATTATCTTATGGAAAACATTTAAATGAGATTTCATTCGCATATAAGGAAATTTCACATAAGATTTTAGCACAAGCCTTTGATAAACACATGATTTTATTATATGCAAGGATCTCAATATCCTTTCAATTACATAGAGTGACTATTTAGATAGTCAAGTGGAGAGTATCCCTCGGATTCACTCTCTAACACATAACTCAATGAGGTATACCCCTTAGATTTTTGTTCACTCTCATTTGTTCATATCTATCCCAAAATGGATAGTAACCTTCAAATTTATCATCCGATACATAGTTGCAGGGGACATAACCCTCTAACTCATTACTTGAGGAAATTACAATCATTTCTGACATAGGAAAGACTCTAGGGTCTCTAAATATGAATGTTGGAATGACACTCCCTTTCGAGGGCATATCCTTGGAAAATGACAAGGAATCAAACTTTGTTGGTGAGATAGGAGGTAGATAATTGAAATTGGCCTCCTCCTTCATCCTTCTCTTTACTTCACTAATCTGAGAAAGAGTGTGAATGAAAGTTTTAGTATCGCTTAACCAGATGACATTGTTACAGTTGGTACCCTTAATCGTACAAACAATGGCCTCTTTTCCTTCTTGGCTTTCAGGTAGCATTCATTCCTGATTATTGAATTTCTTGCAGTTAACCTGAGACACACCATCCTGGTCCAAGAATTTCCAAACATTAGATAATGTTGGACGAAAAGTATGATGAGCTCATAGGTTCCAAAGCTAAACCTGGTAGCTCTAATACCACATGTAACATGCCAATTGTTCATGCAAGTAAAATTTCCTAAGTTTTCACTTTCAAATAAATAAAGTATGTTACTTAACCATTGCCATAAAAATTTTCTTTTCTTAATAGAGAACAAATGAACATAGATGTCATAACAATAACCACTTTTGTTTTCATTTCCAAAATAACATTCCTCATATTACAATATTCCCAAGAATGTGTACAAAGTACATACATAGCTCAACCGAGCTTCAAAGCAATAGATATAGATGGTCCAAGAATCTCCTTTCAAATCTTTGGTCATAGTCACCTACTGAGAAGTAGAAGAATCACTCAAGTGCTTTTTCGCCAACCACAAACTCATATGTGGTCCCCTGCACATCTATCATTTGATAGATGGACCTACCCTTCGACGAAGAGTTTGGTGGAGTAACCTCATAATGACAACCATTTTGAGCTTAATGATTTGTCCTACATAACTAGAACTTGTAGACTCTACAATCCTAAACTAGCATACATAAATGGCTCACGTGAATTGACAGTGGAGCCCAAGGTAATCACACTACTTTGGCCAAAGTGTTCTCACTTAGTACTTTGAGTGATAGTCATCCTACTCACATACACTACTCAAGCTCGATTTGACTTTAGACCATTATAAACTATGCATAGGTAGTTTCCTTCAATAGGTAGTCTTTAACCTTAGAAGCCTTTCCCAAAACATAATGGTATTTCTACCCACAAAACATAAACATAAGTTACCCTCCCTTCAATGGATAATCAATCCCAGGTGTGACTTATGAGCTATCTAAATCAATCAAATAACTTTGTAATGAATAACCCTTAAGCTATCCTTGTTTCATCATTCCTAGTATATAATATGCTAATGATAAACAAGCCCTCCTATTATGGAGTATATACAAACACTTTCATAGAAAAGCATAAACAACTTCCTTTCCTTTTCATAAGCAAATATTATGATTCTCTAATGCAAGCATTCTCAAGCAATTCCAAATAAAGAAATCAAGACTTTCATTCTTTCATAATAAAAGATAAACAAAATAATGAGACATTGATGCCTAAGGAAAAGGTATGCCAGTTGACACCACTCAAGCAAGCAAGTCGACTCATCTCATACAACAAAAATGTGGTATCATTCTAATTAAATACTCATCTTGGTATTCTATAGATCGACCTCCTTGTGTGACAGCAATACAAGACTATTTCAAATATGCACATGCTCTAAAGATGAGAATTTGAATTGCAAGTTTGGAAGACTTCAACAGGAAACATAGTATTCAGATTATGGTGCCAAGTTTCAACCATCTCCGTATTCTTTCGCCCGCGGGTTTATGAAGGAAACAGTCAATATTTGGTAGGCAACACATATCACAATCGATTTAGTCAGACTATCAAATTGAAATTTTAAGGATGAATTGACTCCTTATTAATAACACATAGGATAGATTTGACTAAGCACGTCCTTTTGTTGGGTTATATCCTTATTTCATGCGTTGCAAAACACTTAACACAATAGCTTATGATCTCACATTTCCTTTGCTCTTAATTCTATAGAGTTAAATGTGCCTTACTATCAACTTGAGCGCTATTATGTAGTGCACTATATTTCTCATTCATTGACCAAAGCATATACTTATATGAATTGGCCTTTATTCTTTGCATGATATATATATATATATATATATATATATACAAATCGGCCTCAAATACTTCCTTTATATACAAATATATATCTACACATATATATATATATACATGTACATATATATACCAATGAATAGCTTTAATGCTATATATATATGTATATGTGTATATATTCTAACATATATATATTTATATTTATATATATTCCATGTCAATTAAATATGTATATATTTGATATTCAAATGAATAAGATCAAGCTAATATTTCATATATAATATCGTTTGTATATATATACATTCAATTGCAATCTAGTACATAAATAATTACTATCTTATTGATAGGAAAATATACGTATGATGTATATATACATATATACATACATGTCGCATTGTCCCTTTGATAACACCATGCTCATAAGCAACCCGTTCATAAGCGTGCATAGGTACATCTACCTATGTACTCTCATGCACATGTTCCTTCATGCATATGGTCTATTGTTGACATGCATATGTATACATATATATACATTCAACATATGTTCACCTCATCAATTAAGCATAGTAATATAAAGAAGAACCCATAAACTCCAAACACATAAACATCATCCAAGAATTCACTCAACAGTAATCAAGATCCTTACTAATGCAAAACACCTCATACTAAAGGATGAATTACCAATTCCCAATGCTATGATTAGATTCAACCATTCTACTGTGAGTGTGTGTGTAAGCTCACTTAGGTTTCGTTATAAGGTTATTGTTGTCACATAAAACTACACCCTACTGAACAAGAGTTCAGTGTTCTAATGACACAATGAAAACAACCTCGAGGTTGTGGGACCTTGCATGAATGAGGTTGAATATTCAAAGAAGGTCAGCTTCCTATTTCAATCCTAGTGCAATGTGTTGATCCAACCCAACACATGAAAACCTTCAACTAAGAGCTCACAAGAAAAAGGGGAGAAGGAGAACATGAAAGGGAAATGGATGTGATACACCAAGATGGAAAGGTCGCTTCTTCCAAGCTAATATTTTCATAATACATCAAAGAAGGGGACCAAAGAACTCACATAGCTCTCTATTTGGTTGATTTTAGAGGCAAACATGGAGGTTAGGGTTTGACATAGTGCTGGAAGGAAAGAGAATTTCTCAACACAACAGTTGCAAATAATTTTAACACAACAAACATGCACGAAAATGCAAAAGAACACTCAAACATGAAGGTAATGAAAGATTACTCATACATAAAAGAGGAGAGAACCAACAACAATGATAAACTTCATCAATACAAAGGCATATAACCAATATTTACAATGGCAGAGTGTGAAATACAATCTGCAAAAGAAAACTGAGAGGAGCCCAAAATAAGAACCCTAAAAAATGAATACATTTTTTGCCTTTATAGATCAGGCATAACTAAGAAAACCAAGTGTAACCCTAACCCTAACCAGGGTTAACAAAAAAGACTGTGGCGTGCAAGAAAGGAGCCATCCGCGAACATTACGCCTAGGGAATAGATCCACCAAGAAGTCAACAAAGAGCAATAAATGGGCATGGGAACCCATGAAATCCACTTGCAGAAGGTAAGGGATGCAATTAATGTCATCCTTGAAGCTTAGGAATTAGATTTGGGCACTCAAAAGTCAAATCGAGCCTACAAAATGTCGCCCAAAAAATAAGTCAAAATGTAGGATGGTCGGGGCGTCGAGCCCGAAAACAAGCCTTTACAAGCATAAAAAAAATGGTCTAAAGCCCTAAAAATGCACCTTTGTCGGGGGTCGAGTGTCGAGCCGTCAGATGTCAAGCATTGGGCCTACCACTTATCGCATGCTTGGAAGAAGGAGGAGCAAAGTGTGAAGAAGAAGGAAGCATAAGGGTTTAGACCTCATACTGTTGGAGGTCAAAGGTTGGGAGGAAGGCTTACCTCTGAAAGTTGGAGGTAAAGGGGAAGACTTACCCCCGAAAGTCGAAAGCATTTGACACTTAGTCAAATTCAAAGAAAACCTTTGGGGAAGGGGCAGACCAAAAGCCAAAGAAGAAAAATTTTGGAGGTCAAAGGGAAGCCTTACCTCTTACCTCCAAAGGTAAGAGGTAAGATGCAAGAGTGAAGGCCAAAGGCCGATAGGAGAAAGGGAAAGGATGGAAGAGGAAAGAGGGAAGGCCGAAGGCTGAAGTCTAACAAGATAGAAGACTTAGCGAAATCAAACCTTATCGAGCTTCAGGTGGTAGAGGTAATGCCAAAGGCTTACCTTGAGGGATCAGTAGAAGGTAAAGGGTAAGGCCAAAGGCCGATACCCGAAATACCTAGAAGAAAACAGGGAAGGAAGGGAGCGATGGAGAAATGAAGAAAGCATGCAAGGTAAGCAAATAAGAGATGGTTTGAAAACCCAAAATTATGGGAATTAGCAAAATTTAGGAAACCTCCAAGGAAAAAATCATGCAAGATGGCCCTTGGGGTATATCTCAAATCGGATATCAATGATGGGACATCAAAGGGGGGCATGAAATATCAACAATAATGGTGACTTCTGCGGGATGATTTATTGCTAATCATGGAATCCAAAGGCCTTATCGATCCATTGGGTGTGGAGTCATGAGGGTAAAATGTCAACAACTAAGCCTCATCAAAGCAAAACAAAACATGTGCAACTGCACTTGGAGGAAATCATGAAAGCTAAGAGCATGCATTCCATTAAGGAGAATGTAGGGTGTGCAAATGCACTTCATGGAAAGCAAATATTCACAATATATACACAAAATAACAAAAAGAAAAGAATGGAATCTTGCCTCTATCAAAGATGAACCTTTTGAAGGAGCTAATCTCTCTCAAACCATACTTGCGGACCTCACCCAACTGCAACCACTAAAAACGACTGCCAACATGCATGTAACTGCACAAAATGCTTGCAAGGTGAAGGATTGCTTCACTGTAAATTTTTCCATTGCAAGGGAACCATATGATGCAAGTGTTACATTCATCTAACACTGGTGCCTCAGCTAAATATACAACAAAAGGGGTGGAAATTTTTGAAGACAAGTCAACATCCAAGAACAAACCTTTTGTAAGAGGAAGAGAACTCTCTTCACAAAAGGATGGGCCAATGTCACCACCACTGACCTCCTCAATGCATGAGCTAAAACAAAAGGAGAATGTTTCTAGCTCACATGGTGATGTAAAATATGCCAAATCTAATTTTTTATTTGCACAAGAAAGACCTTCCTCATGCACCTCAAAAGAGAAACTTTGAAGCTTGGGTATACAAACAAATTGAGCAATGAGAGCATCACTCTCTAAACAAATGTGTGGTTGTTCAATAACTACAAAATAATTTGCATTGATGCACACTTCATCAACACAAAACTTAGATTTTTGAGACACTTCAAGTGAAGAACTAAATTCTTCAAATTGCCTCATGGTTTTAATTCTTTCTTGGCAACTAGTTGCAACAAAATCAGACTCGCGACATGTAATGGTTGCCATGTCCTCTATTGCTTCCTCATTCTATTTCCCACAAAGCTTCTCTTTTGGGGGTGAAATATTGACATACAATATTAAGCAAAAAGCTTCTAAATCATCCCAAAAGAGGTCCTCCACCTCAGAACTACAGACCTCATTAGATAGGGGATTTTTCTCCACTATAAAAGGGGCTAAAAATGTCTGCTACTGTTGCTTCAAAACCATGGATTTATCTTCAGCCATCAAGCCCAAACCAAGCTATTCAGAGGCTTCAATTGATGTAGGTATAGCTGATCTATCTTCCTCATATTCAACAAAATAAGGGCATCAAATGAGAGGAAAATTTCCTCTTTTACACCAATTTTTTCTACCTTTTTAATGCCTTGTTGTTGTAACACTATTTCATCTTCAATCTTTTCATGCAGAAAAACAAGGCACTCATTATTTTGAGCGCACGAAGGCTCCACAATAGCAACCTCCTCAAGGATAGGCTCTTGTGAGGAACATAGGTTTGTAAAACTTAGGATCTCCAACATAGAAGATCCACTTGATGGCACAAGAGGTTGAATGGGAGTTTCAAGAGGTTGATTTGGATTCTTGAAACTATTTTTTTTTCTTGCAAACCTCTTGCACAATAGGTTGTTCTGGAACAAAAGGAGGGTTAATGGGGGTTTCAAGAGGTTTTCTAGGTTTCTTGAAACTTACAAATTTATGCTTTCTTATCTTACTAGGTTGTTTTGGAAATGGTGGAGGTGCTTGCTTGAAACTAGGCACATAAGGGGCTGCTTGAGTCTCAGGCACTTGTGCTAAAGCAAGGGAAATTCTATTTTTTTCTCGCATAGCAACAAAATCTCTTGTTGTACACTCTTCTTGTTGCTTTATTTGTGCCTCTAACTACTGCTCATACCTCCATTGAGCTTTAATATTTTGCTACTGTGAATAATGAGCTTGATGGAAAAACTCATCATATTGTGGGAAACAACACTGCTGCCCCTGATAGGCTTGATTTTCCTACTCCTCCTACTGTAGTTCAAGCTCTTGTTGTCTTCTAAGATCATCAAATTTCCTATTGAAATCAAGAAAAATGCTTTTGATTTCACTTGCACTTAAATTATCAAAATTTCGAGGTTGAGTAGGAGAGAAACAAGGCTGATTTTGAAAATGATGAGTCTCTTGGGGTTGCTGATATGAATGTGTAGGCATCCAAGAAGACTGAGCAAGGTGAGGTGGGTGGTGTGCATTTTGATAAGATTGAGAACCCATAGCAATAGGGTTCTTTAGAATGAAATGGGAGGTATAACCAGCCTGATATGGTCGATTGAGAGATGCAAAGCTAGCATTATCATGATACAGTGGAGTGCACATGTGGTTTCCATTATAATATGACTTTTTAATGCATAGGAAGAACCTAAAAAACTATAAATAAGAGAAAAGGACTGCCCAACCAATTTTTGGTACATACCAAAGAGTCACCCAAAGAGTTGCAAAGTCATCAAGTGCTTGAAGAACACCTCCAAAGGTTGAAACATTGAAGAGCATCACTTCCTTAATGACATCAAATGGAACTAGGCTGCTTGAACCAGCTAATTTTGAATGGAGTAGCCATGGTGTTTGAAGGTATGCCTCAAAAGGCAAGATGCATTGAAAAAACACCAAATTCTTCAACAAAAAGAAGTGGTCCCACCGGGCATGCCAAAAAATATTCACATAAAACTGCACCCTATTGAACAAGAGTTCACTATTCTAATGACATAATGGAAACAACCTTGAGGTTGTGGGACCTTACACGAATGAGGTTGAATCTCTAGAGAAGGTAAACTTCCTATTTCAATCCCAATGCAATGTGTTGATCCAATACAACACATGAAAACCTACCACTAACAGTGGAGAAGGAGAACATGAAAGGGAAAATGGAGGTGATACACCAAGATGGAAAGGTCACTTCTTCTTGGATAATATTTGCACAATACATCAAAGAAGGAGACTAAAGAACTCACACAACTCTTTATTTGGTTGATTTTAGAGGAAAACATGGAGGTTAGGGTTTGAAAAAGTGCTGGAAGGAAAGACAATTTCTCAACATAGTAGTTGAAAACAATTTTAACAGAACATACATGCATGAAAATGCAAACAAATACTCAAACATGAAGGTAATGAAATATTACTCGTACATAAAAGAGGAGATAACCAACAACAATGATCAACTTCATTAATACAAAGGCATATAGCCAATCTTTAAAATGGCAGAGTGCAAAATACAGTCTGCAAAAGAAAATTGTGAGAGGAGCCCAAAAGAAGAAGAATCCTAAAAAATGAATACATTTTTTGCCTTTATATTGATCAGGCATAACTAAGAAAACCAAGTCAAACCCTAAACCCTAACCAGGTTTAGCAAAAAAGACTGTGGCATGTAAGAAAGGATCCATCTGTGAAAATTGTGTCTAGGGCATAAATCTACCAAGAAGTCAACAAAGAGCAATAAATGGGAATGGGCATCCATGAAAACCACTTGCAGAAGGTAAGGGGTGCAATTAATGTTGTCCTTGAAGCTTAGGAATCAAATATGGGTGCTCAAAAGTCAAATCAAGCCTAAAAAATGTAACCCAAAAAACACGTCAAAACACAAGATGGTCGAGGCGTCGGGCCCAAAAAGAAGCCTTTACAAGTATAAAAAAAATGGTCTGAAGCACCAAAAATGCACCTTCATCAGGGATCGAGAGTCAGGTCGTCGAATGTTAGGCATCGATCCTATCGCTTACCAAATGCTTGGAAGGAGGAGCAGAGTGCAAAGAAGGAAGCGTCAGGGTTTGGACCTTGGACCATTAGAGGTTGGAGGTTGAGAGGAAGGCTTACCTTCGAAAGTTAGAGGTAAAGGGGAAGACTTACCCATGAAAGCAAAAAGCATTCGAAACTTAGTCGAATTCAGAGAAAACCTTCACGGAAGGGGAAAACTGAAAGCCAAAGAAGAAAAATTTTGGAGGTTAGAGGGAAGCCTTACCTCTTACCTCTGAAGGTAAGAGGTAAGATGCAAGAGTGAAGGGCGAAGGGCGAAGGTTGATAGAAGATAGGGCGAGGATGGAAGAGGAAAGAGGGAAGACCGAAGTCTGACAAGACATAAGACTTAGCCAAATCAAACCTTATTGAGCTTCAAGTGGCAGAGGTAAGGCCAAAGGCTTACCTTGAGGGATCGGTAGAAGGTAAAGGGTAAGGTTGAAAGTCGATACTTGAAATACCTAGAAGAAAAAGAGGAAGGGAGTGAGGAGAAATGAAGAAAGCATGCAAGGTAAACAAGTAAGAGACAGTCTGAAAAACCCAAAATTTAGGAAATATCCAAGGAAAAAAATCATGCAAGATGGCCCATGGGGGATCTCTCAGATCGGATATCAATGATGGGACATCAAAGGGGTGCATGAAATTTGAACAGTTACCCGACCAAGTTCTTCTCCCTGAGTGATACTTCCCCTCGCTCTTGGAGGATTGAATATGAACCTGCATCCAACTTACACATTCCCATTGTAGTCAGATATTCAACTAAACAAGCATTTACATAATACTTTTCCATAGTTAGAATGTCCAATTCAATAACCATTCATTTCCCATATATGCATTTCATCACATAACATTAATTGGAATAAACATTCATTCATAATTCATTGATAACAAAGTGCAAGAACATATATTTCAATCAAAATTCGAAATGCATTCACACATGCTATAATTTACCCTAGCATCATAGTAATAGTAAATAGGTAAACACACAATGGGGTGTGACAATTTGAATATATATGTATGGATACGTATATATAACATATATATATATATGTATATGTATATATATGTGTGTGTGTATATATATGCATGTATATATATATATATGTATATATGTATGTATGTATATATGTATGTATATATATAGATATATATACATATATATTTATATATATATATACATACATATATATACATAAGATATATAGTATATATATATATATATATATAATGAGGAGTATATATATATATGTACATAAGCATATATATACATACATATTATATATATATATATACATACATATATATATTATATATATATATATATATATATGCACATTATACATACACACATTATATACATATACACACATACATATTACATACAATATTACATATATATATATATATATACATAGCATGATATATATTATACATATTATATGTATATATATACATATATATATAGAGCAGATATATATATTATACATATATGATATAGAGATACATACATAGGAGAGTATAGAGTATAGAGATATATATATATAAGGAGCAGGAGAGAGTATAGAGAAAGAGGAGAAAGATATATATGGGAGAGGGAGGGGAGGAGAGAGGAAGGGTGAGAAGAGTATTAATCAAAAGATATATATATATATATATATATATATATATGCACTATATGCATATATATATAGTGCATATATATATGCGGTGGTGCTGGTGCATATATATATATATATGCGGTGGTGCATACATATGTACTTATGTAGGTATGAGCATACGTAGATAATAATGTCTATGTATACCCATACATAGATACGTAATACGTATGCAAACATTCACATTCACACACATATATATACTGTATATATACATATCATTATATGTATATATTATTATGTTTAAATAATGGTAATATATATATATATATATATTAATATAACATACATATATAATTAAATGATTAATATATATATTAATAGATGTATATTTAATTGATATATATATATATACACATATACATATATATATATACATATACATATATATATATACATATACATATATATATATATATACATATACATATACATATGTATATGTATATGTATATATATTGATATATACATATTGTAATAGAAAATGTATTATAATATAAATATATATATACATACTTAATATTATACATACTCTTGTTATTTTAAATATATATAGAAGCCATATTAAATGGCGAGTTAGCCACACAACAAGGAGGTATATATGCCATGCAATGGCAAGAGTGGCAACTATTGGTAATGGCGGTTTGAAACATTAAAAGCTGTTAACATTGGAACATACCTTGCAAAAGATTAGATGGTAGAAATGCCACTATAGAAGCAAAGTTTAAACAGAGTTTGAAAACACTATTTCACAACATGTAGTTGGGTGCTTTGACCAAGTAAAAAGCATGTGATATAACTGTTTTCAGCCCATGACTTGGGGTGATTGAGTAAGAGGCAAAGGTTGCATTTGATTTAGACTTATACGTGCCAAATAAAAAACTTTTTGTGTTTTTTAGAAACTGCTAGCAAGCAAAGGTTGCACCTAGCAAGCAAAGGTTGCACCCAACAAGCAAAGGTTGCGCCCAACAAGCCATAGAAAGAAAATAGAGTTGGTTTTTGATTCATGTTTGTAGCTGAAAAATATATAACTAGCTACCATGAATGGTAGGAAATGAGAGAAGTGGCATTAGTATTAGTTTATTTTTAGTTGTCCATCTCTTCCCATTTGTAATATAAATTTTGAGTAGCTACGCACTATTGAGTGTTCAATCATTTTGATAATTTTATTTTTACGTATTCATGAGTTTAGAGAGTGTAGCTTTGAGAGCGAAGAGTATTAAAATTTTGCATTCCAATATGTTCCAAGTGTGAGGAAAGGTTGAGTGGGTAGTCGTGGTTATCGTTTGAAGTAATAGTAGAAAAGAGAGTTGAGAATAGAGAAGGCAACACGCTGAGCCGTAGAGTGCATTGAAGCAAGGAGTTGCAAGAAATAGATTCGAGCTATTTTAATCCAGGCATTATTAAAATATCTTTCTCTTTCTTATTTTAATTATGAAACTAAGTTTTACTATTGTTTGTAATTTCTTGTGCTATCATTGTGTGCATATTATTTCTAATAGAAAGTATGTGAGAGCTTGTGCAAATAGCTAGATTGTCTGTGCATAGAGCTAAATTGGAAATACAAGAGACAACTAGATTAGGGAATCACGAGAGAATAATAAAGAGTTATCATGAATTACATTATTAGATTATGAAGCATTACATGATTATAAGCATTATATAAGAATATATTTGAGAGAAAGCAAACCCATTGGAAAGTGAATTCTCTTTGAAGATGTGTGAAACCCAAACCACTAGCTCGTTAGAACACCATAGCAAGAGAAGCTAGGTAGAATAATATGATATTATTCAATTAATACAGTATTGTATTTGATTGAGTTTATATTGTTTTTTAACAAGAGGGTTTGAACGCGCATTAGAAGTAAATACGTCCTCATTATTTTTGAATGATATTATCTTAAAATTTAACCAAGAGTCTATATTATCATTACCTATTCATGATAATCTAATCTTAAAGGAGAGGAATTTACGTCTCGGCAAACCAAGCCATTATGAGAGGAGATTTTAAGGTGCATAAGCACAAACTCCTCTCAAGCAGAAAATGCTCTCTAGATTGGATATTAACTTATCATGCATTCAAATATGTGAATATATGTGTCATATTGAAGGAAAAGATATATGATTGTCTATGTACATACACGCATAGGTACCTTATATAAAATATGCAAAGGATAACTTGGAAGGAATCCTCGAGGAATCTGATGATTAGTCAAATGGGTTCTGAGTTGAGTTATATCGAAAATTAAATAGCTTATTATGCTGACAAGGTTTATTATTGGACATTACTATGAACACAATATTTTATACAAAATCAAATTAAATGATATTTAATGTCAAGAATTACCAAATTAGTTATGGCTTCCTAGAAGGACGGACCCATACTAGGCATAACACAATACAAAGAAGTAATATTCAAATCAAGTTTAATTATAGATTATTATACATATCGACATATTATCAGTGCTTTAGACTGAGACCGGGTGTGCCTAGTTGGTGACATCGAGTCATTAGTATTAACTAATTGTGTATAAAGTAAGAGAGTATTTATGCCCATGATTAAAACTAAGGACTTGAATAAGAGGGAGTTGCCAGTCCTAGATTGCTACAAGTATGTAACATGGTGTTCAAGGGAATGTGTCAAACCTATTTGGTCCATTAAATTAATGTTAGTGTGTCATCACTTTGGAATGAAATCTTGTTTATGATATTTAACCTTGGGGGAAAACCAAGAGAAGAGTTCACCACAGGTTAGTGGAGTTTCCAAGTTGAGTAGGTATGGTGAACATACGACACCGCTTCATATAAAGTGGATTTATTATATATATGAAAACTTTGGCCAGAGTAAGTGTAGAAGTCATTACATACACTTTGTCAGTTCACTGTGTGTCAGGATTGCATAGCTAGTCAGGAGCGTCATGCATAGTTGGAGGGTATCCATCTAGTTGTATGACCGTACTAGTTATTTAGGACACAACACTAGCTACTCAAGTAGGAATTTCTAGAGGTTTCCATACCAAACTCTTTGTTGAAGGGTAGGGCCATCTTCTAGTTAGGAAGATGTGAGGGGGACTAGTAAGTCTGTGGTTGGAGGAAATGCACTTGGGTGATGCTCTCCCTCTTGCAGACGACAATCAAGGCTTGTGAAACAAAAGAAGTGTGATCCAGATGAGGATATTATGACCTTGAACTATTGTAAGTTATGAATTTATATATGTTTATGATCATGAATAAATTGTAATATGTATTTGAAAAGATGAGTTGCATTTACTTGGAATTACACAATATTATTTCATCGATGCAATGACATGTGGAAATTATTTATGCAATGTGCAATCATGTTATTGGAAAGGAAAATTTTCATTTCCCTGCTTTTGGAAACTTGTGTTATTCACTTTCTAAGTTAAAACTTAGGTGAAAACTATTGGGTAAACATTGGGTATGTTACAAATATGCTATGATAATTGGCTATTTTATTTTCTCTATTTTAGTCGAATTTATTCTTACAAAAATAATCTTTGAACATGTCAAAATAAAAAAATTGTGTGGATTTAATATGTGTTCACAAAAATAATCTATGTATTCTAATGTGTCTGGAAGCTACTCACCTTGTAGTTTAGAATCTATGTTTAAAGAAAAAAAAGTATAGGTAAACACCTTTTGGGAGCAAGGATCTTCTCCTTTTGTCAAACCCTTGGATTATGATTTGATGGTTTTGGAATAAATATTGAAGACACATACAACTATGTGATATGTTATAATTGGTCAATAAGTGTAGATGCTAATACAAGTTGATTATGTACAATGTAATGTACAATATTCTCTTAAATTAATTGAATAATTGTCTCTCAAATTTGGATCCTCAAAAACATATTAAGTTTTGTCCTTTTATACAACACTCTAGCATACAAATTAATATATGTTGCACTCAAGTTAGCAAATAACTACTACTTAGGAAGGGTTTGACTTGGGTCTAGATTCAAATTGAATATAATAGTTTTGAGGTCATTTATGTCCTTATGGATTTGACTTGGTATAGGGAATGGATAAACTAAATATCCAAATTAGTCTTTGGGAATGTGTGAAGATATAATCAAGTTAGGTTTAGGTTAGATGCCAATTTTTATGTAGAAACATGACACTTGTACACTAGTTTTGGATTAAAGACAACCTAGCCAAAGTAAGTCCAAAATAAAGGGGAAAAGTACAAGGTATGCAATTTTCACCCTCATAGCCCTTATTTATTTATTTATTTTTTACCTTTGTTATAAATGTTATGTCTTGTTGTTTAATTTATTTTGTTTTATGTATGGGATGACCATAACCCTATACTTATCATTCTAAATATCATTATCTAATTCATAAAATTAGATTGATTTAAAATCCTCAAATTTTCCTTCTTAAGATTATATCAGATCTACATTTTCCTGCACTTCACAAGTTTATGAGAACAATATTATCCCATCTTTTCAAAAACTAACTTTACCACTCCCTAAGTTGATAATCTCAAAAAATGATGTTTCCCATCAACTTGTTTGCCAAAACAATTCAAATTAAGAATCCAAGATCTTGTATTTGAGGAGAAACCCTAGATCAATAATAGGCATCTAAGAATGGATTATTAAATGGAAAATCATCAATTAAAATGGGATCAAGTGCATTATCAAGTAGGTATATTAGGTTTGCATTAATATTGACATATACCACACCATTCTACCATTCTACATCTTTATCATGTGTGTCTTAAACCTTTTTACATCATTAAAGGGGTTTGACTTGACATCAAGTTTTATACTTCTCTCTATGCAATACCTCATTTTCCCTAGACACATCTACACACACAAACACACATATTTCAATCATTAATAGGTGTAAAGGAAACAACCATGCCAAGAGGACATGACTCCATGAGGATTGGGCTACATGCACAGATTCACCTCAAATATTAAAAACATCAATACTAGTTTGTTTCTATTGTATACCTTCCATTTCAATAGTCTATGTCATGTATCAATCAAAGCACATCAATTGACTCAAGGGAAAAATAATAAAATGTATTAAAATAGCTAAGGAATCCTTATTCCATTCATTTATATTTATCATTTTTCATTATAATTATCTGTCTCATCTCATTTAATTAATAATAGTTTAATTGTTCATTGGTTGATTTGTCTACAAATTGAACATCTAAATTAATTTTAGGGTGCAATCATCCCTATATTTTTACGAACATATAAGATCCCATGCCACCTAGAGTTTCACTCTAAATTGTCTTTCTTCCCTATCCATGGCATGTTGGTTGTCATTTCATTCAGTGTGTGTTATATCAACTTTTGTTCTTGCTTTCATTCATGATTATATCAAGGATTTCAATGTCTCCCATTATTTGTTATATTTGGTTTAGTGATTCTTGATGATATCATATCATTCTACCAAAAGGATAGTGGTGTATGTTCTATAGGTTCATTATTTCAATATATATATAAATTTTCATCCTTCATGGAAATTTTCATTGCTTTAATTCTATTTGGATGTGTCCACTTCACTTTTTTGTGATCTCCATGTTGATTATGCTCCTGCGACTGTTGATAGTGATTTAACATTAAGTAATTTCCTTCTTTTCATGATATATCTATTAATAAAATCCAAGATTATAACTTAAGTGACATACATTATTTATTTTACCCTTCACATGATGATACTATAGCTAGTGATGATACAATTTCTCAAGCAACTCATGATGAATCTACAAATGTTATGGATTCTTCAAAATTTCATGATAATTTGGTTCATGGTGTTTCTAGCTTACACATTATTAAAGTAGCAATGATAAATATATTTACCGTGAATGAAGATGTGTATTTAAGATCATTCTTGTCTTGACATTATGAGTATATATCTAATGATATTATCCTAATGAATACATTTAGAGATATTTTAATTGATAAGGGATTGCAATGGTTTGATTCATGTAATTTTTTATATTTTATTATAAGGTTTATTATGCACTTTTATAGATTATTTTACTCTTTTTCTTGGAGTGTGCTTACATAGTGAATCTAATCATTCATTCTATAAAGGTTATCCCTTAGGAAATGTTATGGATACATCTATGTTATCTAATGGTACAACACCTTTAGATGAATCCCACACTTCATCACACAATGTTAATATATGGCTCGTTTTAATTAGATAGTTTTCTCATGACTTAGCAATTTAAATACTTTATTTGATAATAAAATAAAATCTAAGGGTATCCATAATAGTACTTCTATGTCTAGTTTCAAGTCGCTTATCTTACAAATGGCTAAACCTATTATTTTACAATCTTACACATCTTTATCTTTCAAACCCTTTATTTTGAAAGGATTTATTGATTCTCAAATTTGAAAGCCTCTCGTGCTTCAAGAAATCTCAAGTTTTTTTCACACTGTTATTGTTGTCATTAAAGTATGCACCCTTACTGAGTGTAGAACTCATATGCCCTGTGAAATATGGGATCATCTTCAAGATGTGGGTAAATTATAACAAATATGAACCTCCAAAGAGGGATGGTTCCCTTGATACCTCACCTAAAATGATTGAACTATTACTTTTACTAAGTAAAAGGGGTGAAAAAGATAAAAATGAAACTATTATCCTATGGAGGTGATGCCCCAAATTGTATAAGACCTGTACTAGCTATTTTTACTCACAATTTCTCTCAACAAAAGGTTTTTCTTTGCACACAACTTAGTTTGACAAGCTCACACATTAGTATTTCATAAGAAGGTTAAAGCTCAATTTTGTTGAAGGAAAACTAAGTGTTTTCACAACTACAAACCGTTGAAAGTAATAACACAACCTATAACCTGACTAAATTTTGTTTGTTTGTGCATAATTATGTTTTCAAATGAGACATAATTCAAGGATTGATATGGAATAATCACAAAAATTACATCAAATCATTTGCAACAACACATAACACATGTGAAATTTTGAGAAGGATAAACTAAAATTTTATTGAAAAATAGGAGCATTAGGTGTACATAATCTGGAAAATTGCTTTGAAATTGCTAAGAAAAGGTTAAATTATAATGATTTTCAATCATAGGATGGTTGGTTATGAGTTATAGTGCTATCTTTTACAGAAAGAAAAACCTTTTATAGTTTACAATCCTCTTCCAAAAAATGCAAGAACTAACTTTCAAATGAACCTGGGCGTGCCTTTTAGTCTTCAAACAAAAAAATAGAACATATCTCATAAAGATAGAATGATAAGTAACCTTTTGATTGTGTCAAAATTCTCCTCTTGGGTGCTAGAGAACTAAGACTCTACCAAAAGCTCCAAGTAGGCGTAGATGGAAGGTGGTCTTTGACCTCTCTAACTTATTTCTATTATTCTTTCTCCTATATTTGCTCATCTACCACCTAGATTCATGCAAAAACATCCAACTTCTCATAGTGCTATCATAACTACCTTAAACTAACATTAAATCCCTCCAACTGCTTCAAAACTTCCTTGCAAACAAATAGGACATGTGTTCTTAGGATTTTAAAAAAAGAAAAATTCTCTTTATGGTGTAGAATAAGGCTCATAATTACTTCATTGAACACTATCTCTACCTTATAGGACTTGTCACATAGCTTTTAGTTCACCATCATTTTTATATTTGTATGTTATTATTTCATGAATTATCTCCTATTTATGACTATACGATCCTTGCTAGAAATGACACTTGTCTCTAGTCACATTGTGATATGTTCTTTGTTCATGATTATCCCTCATACCATATTCATTAATGACAATTATGGTTTCTCTATGTTGTGATTGTCATACCTTGTTACAAGGTATTATTTGCATCTCAACAATGCATCTATTGTCTTGTATGAGGGCTATCACTAAGCACTATGAACCCTACCACTGTCATTAGTGAAGTAGCCCTTTGATTTTAAATGTGGTGTCATTTTTCAAGGATTCAATGTCATTTGAAACACTATCATACACTCATTATTGGTTGTGTAGGGCCTCTCTAATGTTTGATTAACTTGGTGCTACAGGTAGACACATAATTTAGAAGGTGGATTTCTAACTGAACAATTCATCTTTTATGAGAGGCTTCATTTAATTATCAACTAGGGGCTCATAAGATTTTGACAATGTTGGCACTATATGTGCATTCATGGATTCTAACACATCCTATATCAATGGATTATAGGTGTTTACACATGTACAAAAAACTATAAAAGATGAAAAAAGAAATAAAATGCTAAATTGCAAAATAGGGGAAATAAACTTAAGCTTCTACTTATGCTATAGGTACTTATCACTTAAGACTATAAATATTAACTTCTAAGGTAGAACTATAACTAATTATTTTCAGAGTATGAACAAACATTAAGCTACAAAATACAATTCAATTAGAGAATCATATTCATGAATTCCACATGCATGTAACTGAAAACTATCTTAACTAAATTCAACAATGCATGAATTAATCTAATAACTGGAAATAAAGTGGATATAAATACCTCAAGTGGCCCTTGCTTGAGTTGTTGCTTCCATAGTAGATACCAAACACTTACTACTTAATCAAAAAATCATGATATTGAACTAACTCCTTTATTGCATGAAAAATATGAACTCTTACAATTTGACAAGAATCTACTAAAGATTTCTCATTCAACAATACATATCTACTGTTCAACTAAGAACAAAAAAACTAACAACGATCAACTATCAATTGGTAACTAGAAAAAATTGACTAGATAACTAACTAGATTTACTTCTTGCAAAAAATCCCACTGTATAGGGTCTAAAAGGGGTCTTATTCATTCTAGGTTTGAAAACATAACCATAATGTATCCATCCACTCTCCCTTAAAGATAGGGAGAGGACTTAGTCTTGTAACAAAAAACCATAATTGAAAAGCAGAAGAAGAGAAATTAAATTGGAACTCTGCCCTAGCAGTTAACCACTAACAGAGATGTCTTTCATGGGGAATGTCACGTCATGGGTTACTCCTACTCATAACAAACTTCTTCTTCTTCCAGTCTTCTTATTTGGTGGATGATAATGTGCTTGTGGTGACTCATGTTTGACCATCCAATTATTACCTTCGCTTTCCTCTGGAACTGTTACACTTCAACCATTCTAACATCTCCCTCACAACTATCTGCGGTCCTTGTGTTGTGGGCTGTAAATCTAGTTGTTGTGGGTTATAGTCCTTCTAGTTGCAAGAGGTTAGTTTCATCCCTAAGGAATACACGTCATTAACAATCATAATTTAAGCATAGAATTATACTAAATTTTATGAACATTCATACATTCACACATACAGGTGTCAACATATCATATTTTTATTTCCACATACTTAAAATTCTATCAAAGTGCATGAAAGGTATATAAAAGATGCATGAAGTCATAGGAATGTTTGTGAAACTTAGCAGATTGAAATGATAAAAAACATAAACTAATGAAGGAAAAATAGCCATAAATTAAGCCCATCAAGCCACCCTTTATATCTAACTATTGATTGTCCTCTAACTATCATTTAATCCTACATGACATATGGTACTATCATTCCCCATGAATGTATATTCTCTTTGGAAACTTGTCATCAAAGCATTAAAGACCCCTATTGAGAGTGTAATGTTTCTTTTCAAAATCCAAACAAGTATGTAGATAATAGTGTTCTATTTCCCTTGTTCCTCAAAGTTACTATTACTTGTCTAGCTCCAACAGGTCAACAATTGTCTCTATTCATAATCCCTTATGCATTTTTAGTCAATATTATTACTTGAGAGTTCACAAGCCTACTAATATTGTCCCCTTTTTGTTGTAATATCTAAAGGAATTATTCATTTTGATTTTTGTCTTTCATTTGTTACTTACTATCACCTTTGATCTTCCACTATAGACTAGCATATATATGATAACAATCTACTTTCAACAATAAATGTTGAATTTCTTTGATGAACTGTCATTTATGTTCATTGTCCTTAATATCTCTTCATATAATCATCTCTAATATATTTTCTATGAATATCTGAAATAAGAAAAATGGAACCCTGGGTCTAATGTATAAACCTAGAATTCAAATGGTTGTGTGGTTTGTGGAGTATTTTCTTATGTTTCATTAAGATGGAAATCAACAAGGTGAGTAGATTGACTTTCAACCATAAAGGTGAACCAACCAGAATTGGATCTCCATCCTATTGAGGATTAGAATGATTTGGAATTGGTTTACTATGATTAACCTAATTAGACTATGTGATTTAATATGAAAAAATGCAAGATCCCGATAATACACAAACTGAAACAATAGTTTGAAGGTACTAGGAAGTGTAGAGGACTGTGTACTTGTCACTAAAATTTGGATCAATGTAGTAGGATAGAGTCGCCCTAGGGAATATGGGTCCTTGTATGCTTCTTCTCTATTTTTGGGGTCCTCTGTTGACAGATCTGAGCTTCTGATTTTTGGTTGCAAAGTTGTCAAAACACTGTTGGATAATTTTGTAGGTGATTTTTTGTGAGTTGAAAAGATGTAGGAATTCAAATGAAATAATGAACAATTTTTCTTCAAGCTCCCTTCAATCCTTTTCAAACCTAAAACCTGCAGATTCAAAGAGAGGGAAAATGTTGGGCCATTTAGGGGCTTGCCTCAGTCAAACCCCATGTAAGTGTTTCCACTTCCACAATGGAAATTTCAATGATAAATGGATAATGAATAGGAAGGAATGATGAAATCATGAAGTGTTGCAACTCATCCTTGAAGGACTAAAGTCATGCTTATCACCTCAAGGTCTTGGATCTTGCTTGCTTGATTTGCTTGAATGCTTTGGAGACCTACAAAAGTGTTAGCCTTCAACAAACAATGATAACATGAACACACATAAACTCACATAAGATTTGACATGATGTTAGGATCTTGAATTGCTGCAATAAAGCTTTGAAATTCCACTCTTGACTTGCTTGATAGTTCTTTTGATAACAATTTCTTCAATGATTTCCTAGATAGATTTGAAATGACACAATAACTAGGTATTTATAGGCATTTTTCTAATTTCTCGAGAATCAAATCTCAATAGCCGACATTTGTAATTTGAATTTTGAATGTTAAAATTCCCACTATGACTATCTAAAATTGGTCCCCAACAAAATAGGGGGTCCATATGCCCTAGCGCGAATGGGTCCTAACCTTGTTCTCCAGGACATTAAGTGTCAGGGGAAAAATAATAGTTGGATGCATTTGTTCAATGCTTACAATTTCTCGAAAAGTGATACAAATGGGCTATAGAATGCATAATTTAGGAAATTAGGGACCCAAACAGACTTAATAATTTAGGGGGAGCAAAATATAGTGTGAAATTATCAAGGGTGACAATTTAATACACTACACTATAAAGGGAGGCTTGTATGATGCCTTACCATGCACTGTAGACTATCATATTGTTGCCACCTATAGGTATCTAGAACTTTATTTGTTGACTATCACATGGTAAATTGTCAATATATTTACAAGTTGAAGTGACTATCATTAGTCACAATCCATAATGTTATTCAATTTTCACAGTCCTCCCCCACAATCACAAACAATGTATTCTCTCTTCTCCATGGTTTAGGGCCAAGTGATTCAAGGGCACTAAATATGCTCTCTTCTAACTATCATGAAAAATTCCTTCTACCATTTATCATCATATATTTCTTTATCAACTTTGACACAAAACTTGTAGATCATTAGGCCTTTCACATGGCTATCCTCTAGGGCATATAATTGTCAACCTTGAGTATTGACTTTGTCACTGTCCTATGATAGTCTTCTTTTGAAACTTCTTCATGATGAACAAAAATTATCATAGGTCTCTAATCTTCATGTATTTTGACCATGTCAAACTTGTATACAATATTATCAATGTTGTCACATGGTGTTTTTTGATACTTATATAGAATTTCAATCTTTCCTTTGTTGTCCTCTATTAGTTTTTCATTGTCATATACCTCATGGCTGTCCTATAACAATCTTGACATGCAATATGGATTGTCATATTCATGTATGACCATGTCTTAGTGGTTACCTTGACACTTTGACACTACTATATAGGAATTTAGTTTGGATACTCTTTTTTTTTTTTTTTTAAACGAGGGGAATCGGGTGCAGCACGGCCCCCCATATAACCCCCCACCGCCGGTAAACTTTTTACCATGACCGGTAGTGCTGGCGGGACACACCAACCGGTACCACAGGAGCGCTGGAGAGTCGAACCCATGGTGG
>VDFB02000008.1:252947319-253016496 GCA_007258455.2 Sequoia sempervirens
AAGCCCCCAAAAGCTTCCTCAAACACCAGGTGAAGTAGACCCAAAGCTGGCCCAATAGAGACCAAGTAAAACTCCTTTTGAGACCAAAAGGCCCCAATAAACACAAACCCCACAGCCCTCAGAGCCAGTAGATGGTAGGTAAGAGAAATGTAGAACAAATAGCCCTCAGACAAGAACATTAGAATCTCCAGAACCAGGCATAGCCCAATCCACCCAGTAGCAAAGAGCCCCAAACAAATAAGGAAAGATAGATCCACCATGAAGAAGCACCAACAACACACGCCATGAGAGGAGCTACCAGGAAAGCTCAAGCAAACAACCTCAGCACCTGACCCAATAAAGCAAAGAATAAGATAGAGAGAAGCACACCAAACAAGGGAGGGACCAGAATCCCAAACCAAATCCCAACCACGTACCTCAGAGGAGTCTCAAACAAGCCAAACCAAGGAAAGGATAGAGCAAAGAAGATGTCCAGTACCACCCTCAGTAGGGGCGAAACACATAGAACAACAATACAAAACTGAGCTCTCCCAAAGACCAATCCACCCACAAGCCAAGCAAGGGAAACCAGAGAAAGTTGTTGGAGACACCAAGGATGAAAGGAATCCTCGCCAACCAGAAAGCTATGCAAGAAACACCCAATAACATCTAAAATCTGCACCAAACCAGGGAGCCAAGACCCACAAAGAGTGAAGCACTTAGCTTCCAGCAGCAACCGACACACCAGTCTTCCCCAAACACCAGCAAGGAAGTAGAGGAGAAGCTTCCTAGAAACACCATCAACGTATACCTCCACACGTAGAAAAACAAACTCAAAACCAAAGAAGCCCCCAGGCATTCACAGGTATTCAGCCACCAAATGCAACAGATCTGAAAAAACACAACCCTACGTAGCCAAGGCAGTTGAAACAGGGACTTCAACGAATAGAGGGGGCCCGTGACCACCCAACATAGTGCCAAGGGAAAATAGCAGAAACCCACAACCATCCTCGTCTTCATCCTCGCCATTGCATTCGTCCTCCGCCTTTGCAGAAAATTTCAAAACACTCCTCCAATGGCATTTCCCGCTTATCGCCATTTTAAAAACGTGGGGAACTATTAAGAAGTTTATTAATTATGTATGTTACATGCAATATAAATATAAAACATAGGAAAGTTACTGTGTAGAACAATGGACAGATCTAGGATAGTATTTATAGTTTTTAGGATTTTTACAGCTTTTATGTAAAGATACTTAGAAACACTTTTACAATTTTAATGCAGTTTATGTTGTTTTCAAAAGTTTGTTAGTTTAATGATAATGTTGATGAACAATAGTTATTTGTATGCCAGTGAGCTCTGTTGTGCATAAATGTCTCTTATTTGATAAAAATCAATAGAGGATTCTGAATTTGAAACAATTTCATTAATTTATCTGTGAATGAGATTTCTTTATATTTGTTGATCTATGAATTTTGGCAATGAGCTGGTAATATGTTTTATTTGAAAAGAAAGTTTTAAAAAAAAAGTGATGATGAATGGTGTACGTTTTTGAATCCTACATTGTAATTTTGATTGCCCTTAACCAACCAAGTTTCTCTTGATTTTTTCTTCCAATATACTTCCTCCCTAGAAAGTATTTCACTATGCTCACTCAACATATCCTTTTCCTAATGTAATCCTCTTGGAACATTCCTCTTGCAACCACCTTCTCATTTAATAGGCTAATTCTTCCTTGATCTGTTCCTTTTCCTTAAAGATGTTCTTAAAGCATTATTAATTCCATACCTTCAATCTCTCTTTAATGTGGTTTTTTTGAAAGATGTATATTTGGGAGCCTTTGATGTTGTTCACTTATTTCCACCATGAACTCATAGGTTTTTTATTTTTACACACCACAACCACATATTTTCAGACTAGAACTGGCATTATGGAGGAGGGCGCTCCTTAGTTAAACTTAATGAAATCAAATAGTGGTCTACATTAGATATTGGTAGAATGTAGGATTTGATTAGGATCAATGATTATAACCAATTGTCTCAGATTAAACAATAGTCAATTCATTCTACAATATTAGTAAAATTTGGTCTTTTGTTATTCCAATATAAAAATACCATTTGTGGGAACAACATTTGGGAGATTGGAGTCTTCAACAAAGCTTGTGAAGTCTTTCTAGGCCTATGAGATTCTTCTAGTGCCACCTCATTTTTATGATAGGTCCAAGATGACATTGAAGTCGCCTCTAATTACAATTTTCACATTACCGAGATTGTCCATTTCCTTCTTAATTTCACTCCAAACAACATTATTTTCTTCTATCTTTTTGGGCCTATAGACATTAAAAATGAAAAAAGAAAGATTCAATATTAGACTACATACCTTTCCTAACTATCATCTAAGTGTATTGATCAATGAAACATGTATTTTCTCAACTTTCCATATCATGCCCACACCACTAGACGCCTTGTTAGCCTCAATGAACTAGCTCACCCATCCACTAATATTTTTTGCAAACAAAATGACATACATTGGGTTTAGTTTTGTTTCTTGTAGCAGAACCATATCGATCAATGAGTATTCAATTTGTCATTTGGTCATATGTAACTTGTTAGGGGCATTTAGGTCCCTAACATTTCATGTGATTATCTCCATTGCTTTCCAAGGGAGGGGATCCTCCCTTGGAACTTAGTAGATAAGTCTTAATCAAAGACTGATCCCCACCACACACTTCTTCCTCTCTCTTTTATTTATCTGGTTTCCACTATCATTTAGAATAACAGATTTAGTCCAATGTGTAATAGTTTAGATGTTGATTGGCTTATTCTTTAGAAGGGTCCACATTGTCTATTGCATCTTCCTCTTCTTCATGTTTTGATTTTGGTTCGCCCTCTAATACCAATTCACTTGCTTTACCCTTTTCATGAAGAGAATGTGTACCATTTGTGGGGGGATATCTTCACAAGGGGTGTGTAGGGTTTCCCTCTTTGTCACCCATCAATTTGTTCTCATTGTTTGATCTAAAGGCACTTTTTGGGATCCATTATTTTATTTCTAGTGGATGGGGTCATTGACATGAAGCTTCAAAATGATTTTAGTGTCCACACCTAAGGTAGGAAAACTTTGAGGATTCAATTTTAAATTCCTATGTTCAAGAGCCTACCATGGTCAATAGCTTGAGGGTTGCAAGAATTTTCTTGATTGCAATTAATTTGATTTGAGAGAAAGTTAGGGTTTCCCTATTCCTCGTGTCGACTTCTAGAGTTCTTCTAATGTGATCACCAATCTTAACAAGGCACTTACCAGACCAATATTCGAATGGTAGATTATAGAGGTGAATCCATATCAGTCCATCTGTGGGATTCATGTTTAGAGGATAGAAATTTGGTACCCAACTTTGAAGGTAGAGGTGAAAATCACCCAATCGCCAAGACTCACCATAATGTTTTCCATCATCTCACAAGTTTAAAACACAACTTAAAAAATCCTTTGGGAAGGAAATTGATCATAGGCTCGCTCTTCTAATGCCTTGCAACCCATTCTTTCATCATGTTCCTTGATAATTTTGTGCTAAAGAATTTTCTAATTATGGCAGTATCTGTCATAGCTTTGACATCAATACCTACAATATCTGACAAGTCAATTGTGTGATCTTTATCATATTGTGAGTTTTCCTTTTCTTTCAAACCCCAAGTCACCTCATCAATATCCTTTTGGGTGTCTCTTGCTTCACTTCCCTTATTTCTGCAATTTTATTTTTTTCCTTTGCTCTTTCACTTGGGGTAGATGTGTCATTTTCCCTAAATCTATGAAACTCAAAAAATGATCACTTGTGACCCTTTTATCGTCCTTCATTTCTACGAACTTATTCAACCACACAATATAAGTACACACTAAATAAGATTAAATTCTTACACAAAGGAGTAATATACGATTACAAAATAAATCCAAATCTCACATACTTAATTCAAGATAGAGTAAATGTTCAATAAAAGATCCAAAGCATTCCACTAACATAAAAATAGCTTTTACCATATCACCAACAACTAAACTCAATCTTCATAAAATAATATTCATTTTTTAATCACAAAACTAAACACTTTAATCCATTATATTTTCCTTCTATTCTACATTTAATTTTATAATGTATTAAGAATCAATCTCTATTTATAAAATCTAAATTAATGATATCAATTAAATCACACTTAGAAAGAAAATAAATACTTTCCGTTTATGTTCCAATTTTTGTTTAGAAAATTAAAGGTAAAATAGAATGAAAATCTTTTAAAAGAGGGAAGACATAATTTCAGCCATGTGGATTATTGTCTTACCCCATCTTTAATTGAATATCTAAATTGTCCTTTTTTTAACTCTTTTCAAGTTGTAGATCTAACATATGTACTCCCATTTAAAAGTGGTCCCATGAAAATTTATTAACACGTTGCCCAAATTTTTAGAATCCTCCCCTAAAAAATAAGGGTTGTTGCCACGGAGTTCAATATTACACATTCCCTCCAAATTTTTGTCAATCGTTGAAAATTACGCCTTCAATATTTAATAAGTACATTCTCTAATTTTATTTTATTTTTATCAAATCTTCGTTACCAGTTTTTATTTTAAAACATTTTTTTTATATTTTATTTTCAAATTTTAATAAAAATAATTCTTAAAATAAGTATAAGAATTATATGATCCATCATCTATTAAAAATTATAAGATTGTTGAAAGTCTAAGGGACCACTCTTATTAAATTTATTATCAAAATTTATATTGTTAATTAGTTTTGTGTTAAATTTAAAAATCACACTTTTGCACAAACACTCTCAAAAAATCTTTAAGCCATTACATGCTGCCTCAAGACACAGAACCAACACCACTGACTCACCATGGCTGCCCACTGGCACCATATTTGAGATATTATTACCTCTGATACAATACAGCATTTGTGATGCTTATATTAACCATGGAGCTATGCTTAGTGTCTATGAGCTCGTCCCCCATAATCCACTATATTGCATGTAGAATATCACTATTAATTTTTAAAAATGCACTTCAATTTTATTTTTTAGATTGGCCCTATGAAAGCCATTTGTTTATATTTGCTTATCAAACACACGTGAATAATAAAATTTGTGTTGATCATGAAAGGGGTTACGAATATATCAAGGAGAGTCATTTGTCATCATTAATACTCCTTCCCTATGCCTTCGATCATATCATGTCTCCTAGCACAAACCTTGCTTTGGCATGAGTGAGATCTTACAACCTTAGTAGGAAGATGATTCCTTCATCAAAGTTGCTTTTTCTTATTATCCCATTCAAAATTTTAGTGTTTCTTTATATTAACCATCGATCGAATTTTGTATCTATTATAGATTCTTTATTTGTTTCAATTACCCAATTTGTTAAGATATCTACTTATTTATTTATCTCCCTATATGTGTAATTTATGAAGAAGTCTTCCAACTTTCCTAGTAAAGGCCATACTTGAGAAGGGTTTTGTTTATCTTCCAATTTTGAGACATTATTTTATTTCATTAAAACTCATTTATTATTATTAATGAGTATCCTTCTATCTCAACTTTATGACCTCCATAAAGATTATAGACTTGAAGTCCACAAATTAGAATGGAACTTTAGCTTCATTGTTAGTTCCTTTAGAGTTGTTGCTATTATCTTTCCATATTCATCTTTAATTATGCAACCAACTTGATGTTCTTGGTTTACCTTTTGAGCCATCTCGATTTAAGAGCTTTCCATTCAATTTCTTTTCTTATACTTGAAGAATTAACTTTGTACTCTTTTAAATCATTATAATTTATAAAAAAATCTTATAAAGATACACACATAATTAAATCGCTTTACAATTTAGCACTTCTTCCTTAACATATAATTATATTTTTAAACTAAATTATTTCACGATTTTAAACATATTATATTAATTAAAAAATACATAAAGAAGAAAGTAATTGTAAGTAATGAGTTTTAACATAGAATTATAATATTAGAAGAAAGTTGTAATTCACTTTAGACTTAAATTTGATAGATGTATGATTGTACTTTTAATAAATTTTGTTGTAAAATACAATTAAAATTTAGAACCACTTTATAACATAAAAATACAAATTATATATATATATATATATTAATTAATGATATATTTGCAAAATTGAAATACAAGAGCAAGAAATATTGAATTGACGAGCATGGTCGACCGTCAAATTTAGGCCCCAATTCGTCCACTTCCTTTAGTTTAGTCCAAAACGTTATTAAGAGGAGTGGTACGTGAAACTTATTGCCCACTATGAGACACAATTAACACTAAACTGCTGAATTACTGACGTAAATAATTAAAAACAAGTAGATAACAATTATTTAAGCGGGATTTAGGATTCCTTGTTGAGGTGGGACCAGACATCATTCAAACGTCGAGATCTTTCAAATATTTTATATTAATTTCAAACGGTCAAATTGGCCGCCCCATGCGCAAACGAAGCAGTTTTCTTCTTTCAAACGGCACAAAACGTATGTATTCTGAACAAACGGTACAAAATGGATAATACCGTACGATACGCGAAATTATGTATAATGTTTTAACGGCTCTCTATTCAAGTAGCTGTGTTAATTGACGGCCAAGTTTCTTCTTATTATAATTTTCGAGATACAGAGTTTCATTTTTGCCTTCACTCTTGAAGTTTTTTGTTTTATGTTATTACTTTGATTTTTATTTTTTTCTTGCGAAAGAAGGATTTGAAGGCTTTCGTTTTGTTCGAAGACTTTGGTCCGGTCGATTTTTCTTAAGAAGTAAAGGCCAGACTGGATATTTTGGTTTTGATCGGTAAGCTACTGAGATTTTAGAGCAAATCTGAGTTCAACGAACTGGAGAATCGCGTTTACAGGTGAGAAAAATGCTTGCGATTTCTTTTTAATGTTTAATTTTGAGGGAAAATTATTTGACTTCTGAGGGCTGAAATTCTCGCTTTAAGTGCGAAAAAGCGTTTGCATTTTGTTCCTATATAGTTGCATTTTGTTCCTATATAGTTGCATTGTGTTTATTCCTTTGAAAACCCTGAAATTTGACGGGATTTGGTTTATTTCCGTAAATTTCTCATCTGAATGCTTGTTTAGACTTTTATTTTTATCTGAATGTTTGTTGCAAAATCTCTGTCACTTGACGGCTACCTAGACTTCCGTCAACTTTCGTCAAGATTTAAATTGCGGGAAACTGGCTCGGCGTGCCGATTTAAGCTTTTTAACGGTATCCTGAAGTCCGTCTGCTAACGGCAGGTGAGAATCCGGTGGAACGACTTTTAATGGGTTCTTAACGCATGTCTATTAACTGCGGATGAGAATCCTATATTTCTGTTATGACGATGGTGGAGTATTATGGCTTATGATGGATTTTTAAGGTCCGCTTGTTAACGGAAATTCGAATACTTTGCCCAAATAAATTGCAGTGTACCTAGACTTTTATTAACTTTAAAATCCCGTCTGCTAACTGCAAGTGTCCTCGTATGATAAACATACGGAAAATGTCGTCCGCAGAAAGAAATTTTAAAGGCGTATGCTAACAGAAATAAAAATGGTGAACCCTCTTTAAAATTTTGCGGAGCCTGCCGCTTATGCTGTTTAAGTTCAACGAAAAGTGCTTCTCCTTTTCATTATAAGGAAATGCCTTTGGTGGAAAGAAGATTTTAAATTCCTGACGTGGAAAATGTAACTTTCTAGGCCTTGGTCGGCAAATTTCTCTTTAAACAGTGCTTGGCGGCAAATTAATCTTAAACACTAAATATTCAATTTTTATTTTTTTTCCATGCCCGGAAGTCTGGGCTTGAAATCAGCATTTTTTTCATGGAAGTTAAATTATTAGGGTTTCATCTTTTCTTTGACACAGAGTAAACAATGTGCGTTTTTCTGCAAATTTATTCTTGAGTTAACTACTGTTTTTATACGGGTAATCCAAGTCATATTTTCTGGTTAGATTTTTTAGATTATTTCCACAGCTATTCATTTTGTAAACATATATCTGGAAGCAATTGTGAACAATCCATTTTACATGATTTCTGATCTGATAAAGCTACTATTGTCGGCAGATACTGAATATTTTTTAGAGTAGCGTGTTCAAAATGCCGAGCATGCAAAGGGACCAGCTGTACCAATTGGAAACGACTTGCGGTTCTCTTCTATACGAGTTGCAGGTAAAATTGTTTTATATGAGTTTCCTTTTTTTCAGTAGGTTCTTAACACCCCAGCCTCAACCCTTACTTAACTGCTGCGACTGGAGAATCTAACCTTCGCTGGTTCTCTATGAGCTAGCCTTCTAGCCAGTTGGACATTGCTCTGATCGGCCTCGTCGAATTTCTTTGACGTAGTACTGCAATTCTTGAACTTGGGTGACTAGAGATTGGATTATTTGGTGAATAAAGATTTTAGAGCTATGGAATGCATAAATTGTGTATTTTAGTTGACTTCATGTTGCACTTGTACTCTACTTCATCCCATAGTTAGTGCCACTGGGGAATATAATCCTGGAGGGCTATTAATGAGCCAGCCAGCCTTCCCGACAGTTAGAATTTGCCTCCTTTGGCCCTGCTGAATTTCTTCTGACTTAGTACAATTTCTGGAACTCTTAAGGGCAAAGGGAGAGTGAAATTCTGTTAGAATAAAGATTACGATTCTCCTGTAAGTAACTATTTGAGTTATTCAGCTAAAGGATATCTGTGATTAAAAATTTCAAGTCTGTAGAATGCCTGGGTTTATTTTTTATGGTATCAAATGATATTTGTGATAATAGCCTACGCTGCAACTCATGAATTATAATGTTTTAATAGCCTGGAAGAGATTTGGTTGTGATGTTAACCAGCAGTTCGTTAATTTCAGTTAATATGGGATGAAATTGGGGAACCGGATGATGAAAGAGACAAAATGTTGCTTCAGCTTGAACAAGAGTGTTTGGAGGTATACACACGCAAAGTGGATCAAGCAAACCGATCAAGGGCTCAGCTTCATCAGACAATTGCGGACTATGAATCAGAGCTTGCTTCCATAATTTCAGCACTTGGAGATCGCCCTCTGCTCAAGCAGGTTCAGTAATAATTCGCTGTAAGATTCAGTAAAATGTTTCTTACTTATTTATCATAGCTAAACAATCTCCTAAACACATTATGAGAGGTTCTTCTGGGCACTTTGGCTTAATGAACAACTGGAATGTGAACCTGTGCACTTTGAATATGTAGGGAGAAAGAAAACCAGGCAGCCTGAAGGAACAACTGGAAGCTATTACTCCACACTTGGAAGAAATGCGACGGAGAAAAGAAGACCGGGTTAAGCAAATTGTAGATGTTAAGACACAGATTCAAAAGATTTCTAATGAAATTACTGGATGTGTTCAGGCTAATCCTTCTGCTGTTAGTGTAGAGGAAAGTGATTTATCTCTAAGAAAGCTTGAAGAATACCAGAGGCAGCTCCAAGTACTTCAAGAGGAGAAGGTAAGAATTTTGTGACTGGTCCATTTCATTCTTTGTCTGTACCAATAGGTATAAAGGACTCAAGCGTCTAGGATTTGCTATGTGATGCTGGGGGTTTTAAGGGTTTCTTCAAGCCAATGGCCAATCAGGGGTATACAGTTACTGTTTACAGTGGGATGAGACTATTACTCGTGACCAGTTGTAATCACTGCAAAGAATTACTCTGCAGCCGGGGCTTGAACTAATAAGCATGGGTTAGCCTCTCCAGTTCAAAGAAGAAAATCTATTTTAAGGGTGGTAAAAATCTCAAAAAGAGGATCATGGGGTTGAAAAGGTGCCCTAATGACCTAGTTTTCTTGCTGTTAATGCACAGTTCCCTACTTTTCAATGACAATTAGATTACTTTGATCTTAATTCTTTTTTTGCTCTCCCATCTTACTGAATGTTTGAAGTCTTGTTTTATATGTGGAAATCCTTATAAAAAAATTATTCTCTAGAATGCATTGAAAATTGCTAAGATTTGAACCTAGTTATCCTTTTTCATGCTTCTAGGGTTTATTTTGAAGCTAGGGTTTTGAAAATCTGATTCTGTCTTGCAAACATATTTTGAAGTAGTCATTATTGATGTCAATTTTTATTTTTTTATTTGTGAGAAAGTGAGCCGAATGTTCCAAATTGTGGATTTGTTTGGAAAATTTGTTTCTTTTTTGCAAACATTTGATGCATTTGATAGCCAATAACATAAGTTAGGTCAATTTATAGATGTAATATTTTATTTAATGGTCACCAACAAACTCAGGTACATGGACAGGGTAACCATCTGTCAATTGTAATGTATACCTCTGCTTTGTCTTAATTTCCCGTAACCTTCTCTTGATTGCCTCTTGTTTTTGAAATATCACCATTTCATGTAATGTGTTCTCTATAGTCATATTGCCTTTGTTCCATGTTTCCTTATTCTCACTCTCTGTCTGTTGTTTTTCCTCCAGAATAATCGCTTGTTCAAAGTCATTGAATACTGTAATACGCTCCATGGATTATGCTCGGTACTTGGGTTAGATTTCTCATTCACTGTGACAGAAGTGCATCCAAGCTTGGATGAATCAGAACAGGCAAAGAGCATTAGTGATGATACTATTGAAAGGCTAGCCATGGCAATTCATAGATTGCGAGAAGAAAAAAGGAATAGAATGCAAAAGGCAAGTTCCGTAGGGCTTTTGTTGTAATTGTTTAAAACTTATTTCCTTTTGTTGGATTTCTTTGTCCAAGTTGTATTATATGATCTGTGCCAGTGCTAAACTCTTCTACTGTGGATGTTTACAGCTTCAAGATTTGGCTACTACTATGCTTGAACTCTGGAATTTGATGGACACCCCTATTGAAGAGCAACAGATGTTCCAAAGTGTTACCTGTAATATTGCAGCTTCAGAGCATGAAATCTGCTCTCCCAATTCCCTGTCAGAGGAATTCATTGAAAATGTATGCAGGTTGATATATCCAATGTGTGTGCAGATATTGATATCATGCTTGTGCATCTAAACTCACTTGATTTTTGTATTGGATTATGACTGCAGGTTGAAGCAGAGGTTGCAAGGCTGGAGGAACTGAAAGGAAGCAAGATGAAGGAACTTGTTCTGAAGAAGCGAACAGAGTTGGAAGAAATTTGTAGGAGGACTCATCTATTTTCAGAAAATAATATTGCCATGGATGAAGCAATTGCCTCCATGGATTCTGGTAAATTTTTGGGCACTACTTGTTTTGCTTCTTATGTTAGAATATAATTAAGGATATTTATTTTCATTCAGTCAACTGATGTGAATATTATTATGGATGAAGCAATTGCTTCCATGGATTCTGTTAAATTTTTGGGCACTACTTGTGTTTCGCCTCTTATGTTAGAATATAATTAAGGATATTTATTTTCTTTCAGTCAACTGATGTGACTTTGTTTTCATCTTAATGCTTTCAGGATTGGTTGATCCATCTGAGCTTCTTGAAACAGTTGAAGAACAGATTGCAATGACAAAAGAAGAGGCATTTAGCAGGAAGGAAATCCTTGAGAAAGTTGAAAAATGGATAGCTGCATGTGAAGAGGAGGTCTGGCTAGAGGATTATAACAAGGTATATGAGATAACTACTAGAGGATGGATTCTATATGTACGCTATTCCTGTGCTTTTATATGATGCTGTTCCTGATTGAAACAGGATGAAAATCGATACAGTGCAAGCAGGGGTGCACACCTTACATTGAAGCGTGCAGAGCGTGCTCGTGCGGCTGTTAGCAAACTACCTGGTAAGAAACTACTTTAGAATACTCTGCAAATAACTTGAGTTGTATTTCATTATACTTATATTTTCCACAGCTTGCCCTCTCCCATATGTTTCTTGGAAATTTGTTTCAGAATAGGCATATTCATAATAGATGGTGAGTTACTTATGTTTACTTGCCAATGCAGGGATGGTAGAAGGATTGGTGGCAAAGACCATGGCATGGGAAAAGGAAAGGGGCAAGGAATTCCTTTATGATGGAGTAAGTTTATTGCAAAGGAATTTACAGTTTGACAGATGAATTTTGACATCTCCATTAGACCTGAAATAGGATTCTTATCCCATAATTATGCTTTATGTAAACAAAACCAGGTTCCTTTACTTCAAATGTTAGAAGACTACAACCTTATGAGAGAACAGAAAGAACAAGAACGAAGAAGGCAACGGGTAAGTAACATCATACGTACAAACCTTTTGCAGCTTGAGAATTCATAAGGTAGATGTTTACTGTTCAATGTAATTGCAGGATCAGAAGAGGCTGCAGGGTCAGCTTATAACAGAGCAAGAGGCACTGTTTGGGTCAAAACCTAGTCCTGCAAAATCACATAGTGCCAGAAAGACTCAAGGCCACCGTCCATTAACAGCAAATGGAAACAGACGCCTCTCTCTTGGGGGAGCCATGCTACAAGCTGCCACATTAGATGTTCTGCCTCCAAAAGCCAATAATGCGGCACTCTCTCGCCATGGAACAAAGGAGACCAGAAGAGACAGCAGAGCATTCAGTGTGCAGAACCAACATGATGAGGAGTTGAAAACCTTATCTGCAGGTAAGTACAAGTTGTTTTTCAAGAATTAAATTGCAGAGTCTATGAAACCATATATTTCAAACTACTTTAGAATGACCCATATGTTTTTGTATTTGCTTAATCACCAGTATATATAGGATATTTTAGTAATATACAGGCTCACAAAAGCTATGATGCTGTTCCTATCAGCAGTTTTTTGATTTCTTCTTTTATTAGAGATAAGAGAAGAAATCAACTAGATAGTTTTTTAGTCAAATCTTTTATGGGTGAACTCTTAGAGATTAAGGTCAACTCTATTTGCTTTGTTTTCATATTTGCTTAATCACCAGTATATAGGATATTTTAGTACAGGTTCACAAAAGCTATGATGCTGTTCCTATCAGCAGTTCTTTGATTTCTTCTTTTATTAGAGATAAAAGAAGAAATCAACTACATAGTTTTTTTGTCAAATCTTTATGGGCGAACTCTTAGAGAGATCAACTCAATTTGCTTTGTGCAGATGAATTCCAATAAAACATCATATTTTCTTGTTTTGTCATTTGTTTGAAGTTTATTTTTCTTTGACCTCACCTCCTCTTTTCATCTCTGGACACTAACATATAACTTCTTTGTTTCTTTTGTTAGGAAGAAGAGGTTTGGATGTGGCTGGGCTAAATCCATACAAACATTCATTTTATTCTCAATGTCCAAGTCAAGAAAATGAACCAAATTTCATCCAACCAAATCGCCGGCCCCTCTCCCCAGTTCCCACAACTCCATCCCAATCAAATTCGAACACCTTCACAATCCAATGCAATGTAAATGGTAGTCCCTTCGAGGACTTCAACAAGATGATGCCAAATGGTAGTCCCTTGAAAACTATTCCAATGTTCAATTCCCACAAATCAAATACTGTGCCAGATGAAGAGAACATGACCCCTGTTATGGCAATCCCTATGTCCATAACACCCGTAAAAACACCTCCACCTCAGACTGCAACTCCTTTGCCAGCGTCAACCACTGTTGTCCTCAGCAACTCTATTACAACATCGCATAGTGGTGTACTACTACGACCTCAGCAGCAGCAGCTACAACAGATTTACAATGACCATGAGCAGCAAGGTATAGAGTATTCTTTTGAAGAGAAAAGAGCAGGATTTGTGCTATTGAAAGTCTGAAGAAAACTCATGCTTATTCTGCCTGCTGATTCTATTTGTTCATTGAGCCAACAACCTCTGCTGTCGGCAATTTTCCTGTCTCTATAAATATTTTGTATATAGATTCGAACTGTGATTTTTAACAAGTATGATGCTGAAGGAATTTTCAAACTCAATTTCTAATGAGTTTTCAGCTTGAGATATAGCATGAATTTTCAAACTCAAACCTTCTGAAAGGGTTTTTGCATGGTGTTAAAAAGATTTTGAATTTTATAAAGAAGTATCAAACCCAACCTTCTGAAAAATGATAAAAGAAGGTAATTTGTTTAAAATTGATGTCATAATTGAATCCATGTTTCTTCTTTGTAAATGGTTCTTACCATTTTTGAATCTGAATTTACTGATCGCTATGAACGTGATTTGTTTGAAATAAAGGCGAGAATGAATCCATGTCTTACCATAATGAATCTGAGTTTATTGAGCCATGAATGTGATAAAAAATGATATATGAAGGTAATTTGTTTCAAAACGATTCTTTCCATTTAAAGCGAATTGGAATTTGGTGCATGGAGGAGTACAAAGATTGAAGACATATTTTACAATGATGATGTAACATGGTCGGATTTTTTTATTTTTTTATTTTTTTTATGATTAGCCTTTAAATATTTAAATGTGATGAGATAAAAGAAGAATTTGGAAGCAGGTGGAATTGATCTTGGGGGAAGCTCCATGATTAAGCATACTTGAGTTGTGGAGTGGTAGTAGGGCAGGTGATGGGCAGGTGATGGGTGACCTAGAATGTGATTTGTTTGAAATTAAGGTGAGCGAATCCATGTCTTACTTGGTGCATGGAGTACAAAGATTGAAGACATATTTTACAATGATGATGTAACATGGTCGGATTTTTTTATTTATTTATTTTTTATGATTAGCCTTTAAATATTTAAATGTGATGAGATAAAAGAAGAATTTGGAAGCAGGTGGAATTGATCTTGGGGGAAGCTCCATGATTAAGCATACTTGAGTTGTGGAGTGGTAGTAGGGCAGGTGATGGGCAGGTGATGGGTGACCTAGAATGTGATTTGTTTGAAATTAAGGCGAGCGAATCCATGTCTTACTTGGTGCATGGAGTACAAAGATTGAAGACATTTTACAATGATGACATAACATGGTCTGATTTTTTATTTTTTTTTATTTTATAATTTTTATGATTAGCCTTTAAATATTCAAATGTGATGTGATAAAAGAAGAATTTGGTAGTAGGGCAGGGGATGGGCAGGTGATGGGTGACCTAGAATGTGATTTGTTTGAAATTAAGGCGAGCGAATCCATGTCTTACTTGGTGCATGGAGTACAAAGATTGAAGACATATTTTACAATGATGACATAACATGGTCTGATTTTTTTTATTTTTTATTTTTATAATTTTTATGATTAGCCTTTAAATATTCAAATGTGATGTGATAAAAGAAGAATTTGGAAGCAGGTGGAATTGATCTTGGGGGAAGCTCCATGATTATTAAGCATACTTGAGTTGGAGTAGTAGTAGTAGTAGGGTGGGTGATGGGTGACCTAGATGATTTGTTTGAAATTAAGGCGAGCGAATCCATGTCTTACTTGGTGCATGGAGTACAAAGATTGAAGACATATTTTACAATGATGACATAACATGGTCTGATTTTTTTTATTTTTTATTTTTTATAATTTTTATGATTAGCCTTTAAATATTCAAATGTGATGTGATAAAAGAAGAATTTGGAAGCAGGTGGAATTGATCTTGGCGGAAGCTCCATGATTGTTAAGCATGCTTGAGTTGGAGTAGTAGTAGTAGTAGGGTGGGTGATGGGTGACCTAGAATGTGATTATTAGCCTTTAAATATTCAAATGTGATTTGTTTGAAGAAGAATTTGGAAGCAGGTGGAATTGATCTTGGGGGAAGCTCCATGATTATTAAGCATGCTTGAGTTGGAGTAGTAGTAGTAGTAGGGTGGGTGATGGGTGACCTAGAATGTGATTTGTTTGAATTAAGGCGAGTGAATCCATGTCTTACTTGGTGCATGGAGTACAAAGATTGAAGACATATTTTACAATGATGACATAACATGGTCTGGTTTTTTTATTTTTTATTTTTATAGTTTTATGATTAGCCTTTAAAAATTCAAATGCGATGTGATAAAAGAAGAATTTGGAAGTAGGTGGAATTGATCTTGGGGGAAGCTCCATGATTAAGCATGCTTGAGTTGGAATAGTAGTAGTAGTAGTAGGGTGGGTGATGGGCAACCTAGAATGTGATTTGTTTGAAATTAAGGCGAGTGAATCCATGTCTTACTTGGTGCATGGAGTACAAAGATTGAAGACATAATATTTTACATGCTTGAGTTGGAGTAGTAGTAGTAGTAGGGTGGGTGATGGGTGACCTAGAATGTGATTTGTTTGAATTAAGGCGAGTGAATCCATGTCTTACTTGGTGCATGGAGTACAAAGATTGAAGACATATTTTACAATGATGACATAACATGGTCTGGTTTTTTTATTTTTTATTTTTATAGTTTTTATGATTAGCCTTTAAATATTCAAATGCGATGTGATAAAAGAAGAATTTGGAAGTAGGTGGAATTGATCTTGGGGGAAGCTCCATGATTAAGCATGCTTGAGTTGGAGTAGTAGTAGTAGTAGGGTGGGTGATGGGCGACCTAGAATGTGATTTGTTTGAAATTAAGGTGAGTGAATCCATGTCTTACTTGGTGCATGGAGTACAAAGATTGAAGACATTTTACAACGATGACATAACATGGTCTGATTTTTTTATTTTTTTATTTTTATAATTTTTATATGATTAGCCTTTAAATATTCAAATGCGATGTGATAAAAGAAGAATTTGGAAGTAGGTGGAATTGATCTTGGGGGAAGCTCCATGATTAAGCATGCTTGAGTTGGAGTAGTAGTAGTAGTAGGGTGGGTGATGGGTGACCTAGAATGTGGGTGACCTAGAATGTGATTTGTTTGAAGACATATTTTACAATGACATAACATGGTCTCATTTTATTTTTTTATTATTTTTATAATTTTTATGATTAGCCTTTAAATATTCAAATGCGATGTGATAAAAGAAGAATTTGGAAGGAGGTGGGATTGATCTTGGGGGAAGCTCCATGATTAAGCATGCTTGAGTTGTAGTAGTAGTAGTAGGGTGGGTGATGTTTGCGACCTAGAACAAAAATCTTGATGCAATGATTATTAGTTGTTTGTGCTCATGAGAGATGGGTTTGTGCAAGCCACATTTTATGATGATGATTTGGAAAACCTCTAGGCTATTTTGGTCTTGAATTTGTTAAATAGTATGCGATAAAAGAAGAATTTGAATTTGGTGATTGTTTTTAATTTATTAAGATTTATTTAAATATTCAAATGCAATGTGATAAAGTAGAATTTGGAAACAATTCTTGCAAATGGGGTGGCAAGCTAAGTGGGTTTGATCTTGGGAGAAACTCCATTGTTAAGGATGATGAGTGATCGATGAATGAAAAATCTTGATGTTCCATGCATGTGCATATCTACATACATTGTCTATTTGAGTGTTCATGCTCATAAGAGGGGTTTGTTCAAGCCCCTACTCATTAGTTTGAGTTAAAAACTATGTAGTTGGATCTTGATAAAATAAAAAATTGAAGACATGTTTTATAATAATGACCTAAAAATCTTCTAGACCATCTTGGTCTTGAATTTATTAACTACTCAAATTATTGACATGTGATAAAAGAGAAGAATTTGAATTTGAATTTGGTGCACATGGAGTGCAAAGCTTTATTGAAAACATCTCCTACTCTCTCAATCAAAACTTTTATTCATTGATGGTTTGCACCAAAAAAAGTCTTTGTTCATTTAGGTCAATTAAAGATATGGTGAGCAACCATAATGGGAATAGATGAGTGTTGTGAGGTAGGGACCAGATCAAAACATATCTCATCAAATTTGTTGGATAGAGTACATATTGAAGAAAGCGTTTTATAATGATGACGAAAAATCATTTGAATATTTTTTTCATAATGTATTAGGCTTTATAAATCACATTTCAAAGAAAATTGGAAGCAAACATCGCTAACATTTAGAATGCATATAGAAAAGCTTGCATGCCTTCTTAATTGGAGAATTTGAAGGATCTTATAAATTTTAGATGTTTTAGAAGAAGATTGTTACTAGCTTTATTGAAGAAACATAAAAAATTTATAATTGTAAATAATATACAATATGAAATTGTCAACTTGGTTTGAAATTTGTTTTGACAATTTATTAATTAGGTTTTAAATGCACAAACTATGCATATTGTGGAACAAAGGACCTTTAAAATTTAATACACAATGTGGAATTAAATGATCTTTTAGTAGAAGATTATTCTCATAATTTTAATGCTTTACAATTCAATGATTGCATAATTGTTGAATTGGACTCTATAACTACATTTTAACATAGTGTGAGATTATTTAGAGTGAAGAAAATTGAAAACAAAGAATCCATTAGAAGCTTTTTAATTTGTACCTTTTGGAAAGAAGTGAGAAAAAATATATTTTACAATTGATTCAACACAAATCTATTTTTATTGCTTATGTTCTTGAGGTCTCCAAGGACACATCTATGCAATTTGCAACTTGCTTAGATGCACTTTTCATTCGGTAGATGTTTCTACAACGACCTCTATGGAAATTCTATAAGTTTAAGTTCGAAACAAGAAGCCCAAAAGTTAAAATTGCTCTACATGTTGAAGTCATATATTGTGAGAAAAAATACTATGATCCTTATAAAATTAGTAAAAGACACTTGTAAATGCCATGGCAATACAAAACTACCACCCTATTGTAGTTGGTCATTCTCTATACCCTTTTTTTGAGACCAAGGTGTCTAGATCACTTTAGAATCATTTGTAAAATTTATACTCACATATTTTATGAGTTTAATTATTTTGATAATGTTAAGAGAGGGTTTCAACATCTATTTTATTGATTTTCTTAATTGATTGAGAATAGTTAGTTGATTTTTCTTTCATTCATGTTTTGATTTGAAGCATACCTCCCCTAATTTTGAGCTTTTGGTCTTTGAAAGGTTCTAGGCATCACATAGAACTTAATTTTTCTTTTGTGCTTTTGTCCTTGTTGATGACTTGGAAAACCCTAGGCTATTTTAGTCTTTGAAAGGTTCTAGGCTTCACTTAGAACTTAATTATTCTTCTTTATTATTGTCCTTGGTGTTCTCATATTCTTTCACAAAATAACAACCTTCAAAGGTTAAGAGAAGATAAATTGTTAAAAAATGTGAAGAAATGCACCATGACTTTATGAAGGAAGAGTTGATAAATCTTGGTTTTGTTATTTTTGTTGATGTACTTCAACTAGATTTTTTTATTGAAAGTTTATCAAAAAACAATAGTGGTATATGTGGCCCAATTATTTAAACAATAAGAGGTGATAAGAATGAACTCATGTGGATTGTTGTAGTTGATAAGGTTTTGAATTACTAAAGAATAAAGTAACTAAACAATTTCTATGGCCAAATTTTCATTTGATTGTGATGTGAGTGGGACTACAATTGAATTTGTTTTGAGTTAGGAAGGAAGACCTATTGCTTATTTTAATGATAATTCAATATAAAAAAAATGTATTATATTTATGAGCAATAATTCTACATAATTATGTAAGCACTAAAGAAATGCAAACATAACTTGTAAAAAAATTGTACACTAATCATCAAATGTTGTAATATCTTAATAGCTAAGATAAATTGAATCAAAGACATGTCAAATGGGTTAAATTTTTGAAAAGTTAATTTGTGTTCAATTATAGAAGTAACAAGTTAAGATTAGTTTATGTGTTGAGCTAAGGACATACTTTACTAATGGAAATAAGAATTCAAGTTGTTGGTTTTGATGAATCAAAGAATTTGTATGAGATTGATATTGATTTTATTGAAGCACAAAAAAGATGCAAGATATTGATAAGTGGAGATAGAACTAAAATGGTTGGATTATTTAATTCAAGATGATACATTTTTTATTAAGGTAAGTAGGAAGCCAAGGCCTTGAGCCCTATACAAAAGTTATCCCTAAGGGTTGAGCAAAACCAAATCAAAATAGTTTAGAATCAGCACATGATTAACACATTAAAAATATATAGAAGTATTAGAGTTCAACTTTAACATAATAAAAAACAACAAAAAAACATAAAACAACTTAGGGGTGAGGGGTCCCAAGTGTTTTGAAAGAAACTTAAACATTTCCTCATAGTTTTCAAAATTATCCATATTTTTCCCCTATTTTTTAGAGCCATCCCTTGTAGGATCAAAAGGGTCATGGTCAACATATGCATGAAAATATGAGGTCCACTACATTACATTTTCGATCTCATTCATGGACAAGTCATTGATATCCACTTTTACTTAACATTTGAGTAGGTAGTTGGCATCTTCATCTAAATCTTTATAGAAATAAATTTTATTTATTTATGAGCTTTGTTTGAGGTGTAGGAGGCTACATCTTGGGGAGGGGATGGCTAGTCCTCTCTTCTCTCTTCTCTCTCTATTTTTGAAGGAGAATTTTCTATCTCTATTTGCGATTTAGGGGGATATTCTATCTTTTTGAATGGGGATTTCTTCTATTTAGGGGTTATTTCTATATATGTGTGGGTATCTTGTCATGCTTCATTTTATAGGACCCATGTTTCACCCATCTAAACTACACTTAAAGGGGGTGTTAGTGTAGGGATATTGTTTTTATGAATTGAATATCATTTATTTCTCCTAAGCAATTCTTAACTTGCTTAGGTATTAGGAGTGGGTCATTATTAGGGTTTGGCATCTTCCATGAATGTAACTCCACCCTATTTTTAGATAGTTACAATTTATTTCTCATAATTAAGTTTACCTCCTCTTCTTATTATATGCATCCTCTCACCTTGCATATTCAAGCAATGTTATTGAATGCTTTCCTCATGTTATTTTTCTTGTCTCTCTTATTATAAGGAACTAACTTTGTTATACTATTTTGGTTTTTGATTATTTATATTTACAAATTTATTGTATCTAATCCTTGCAATAGTTTTGGGTATCTTCTTACTTTTTTTGTAGACTCTAACAGGGTGGAAACATGATAATTATGTTGTTTATTTTGAATTGAGTGTGCTTGCATTGGAAACTAAATATTTTAATCGATGCTTGTGAACACAGAAATATAAGGGAGAGATAAATAATGCATACAAAATAAATCCTCTAAACTTGACATTACACCCTTGATGGAGCAAATAAAGAATGACAACAACAAAATGTAGCAATGAGCACTAACATTATACCTTCATAATTATTAGATGAGCTCTTTCATGGGATAAAGGATTGATAGGTATGGAATGTAGGTTTCTCATGAAGGGATTCACAATTTGATAGCATGTACCTATGATCTTTGAAGCACCTCCACATATGGTAAGTTTCTTTGAGACAAAGGTTTATATATATATTTAGCACTTGATATGGATGGTAGAGATCATGTCTTAGATTGGATGGTGTGGATTTTTTTTTACATGTGAGTAGGGATTCAAGAAGGATGCAAATGGATGGATATGATTGAATCAAGAGGATGAAGATCTAGGATCACTTTAGTTTACATAAGGAAAGAAGATGCAAGGAAGTGGAGGCTTGAGAAGATTCAAAATAGATAAATAATTTGAACTTGTGGAGGAATATGATTCACACATGTTGATACTTGAGGGGAGTGTAAGTAGATGGTCAAGATATAAAGGGTTGATTTTTGGATTTTATTGGTGACATAGAAATGATTTATTATTTAATTTTAAAATGATATGGGGAATGCGAATTAGCCTATTTAATTAGCCAATAATAGAGGAGGTTAGTCTAGATAATTAATTAGTTTATTTAATTAATCATTATAGGAAAGATGACTTGACTAAAATAATTTTATTTAATTAATTATTGAATATGTGATGCAAGATTAATGAAGGGGATTGATAGGAGCATAATAATGTTAGGTTAAAATGGAGATACAATTATAAGTTTCTACATTTCGCCCCTTTTGTGATGACATTACAACTAAGAGAGGTGACATCATTTTAAAGAAGTATAGACAGTTAGTGTGGTAAAATTGGTGGAAAGATGCCCCATTCATTCAAAGGAAAATGATGTTAGAAATAAATTTAGGGATTCCCTCTTGAGAGAGTAGGTAGGTTAATAGGACCTAGGTGGTTTCTCAAAAGGAGAGCTAGGTCCTAGTGGATAAAAAATGGATGTAAAGTATTTCAATAGATAAATGGAGGGGGGAGGAAATGTTTAGATGTAGAAATGTTGGGTTGTGTGGAAATTAGTAAATTATGTTAGTAAAGGGATGAAATGTATAAATAGTGCATGAAATGCAAAGGGAGATGTCAATGACCGTGATGTAGATGGATAAGGATAGGGATAATTATAATGACGTGGTGTGTGATGATGGGCCATAGCTAATGGTAGGTACATGTGAGAAATATTTTGAAGGAATCTCAATATGGTAAGTAAAATTTTCTATAGCACCAGACATTATGCACCATGATATAAGGTATCATGATGATAGTATGTTGTGCATAATTCATAAATACCATAATACATAAAACCATGACGACACTTGTCATGAGCTGCCCCAAGTATTCACTCACAAATGTAATCCATAAAAGGATCACGCAAGAAATCATGCATGTACAAATAATGAAATTAAAAGACAAATAAGATCTTTCTCCTAATCAAGATAAAAGTGAAATATCTATTTTTTATGATGATGATAGCATTGTTGATGTGGGAATGATATATCTTAAGAACAACGTAAGGATTAGGAATTATATATATTGATAAGATATAATGAGTTAGAACTGAACAAGGTTTAGATTTTAGAAAGACTAAAGATGAAACTTATGGATATGTTTAGAAATGTGTTAGATTTCATGACTAGATTTTTTTGGATTTTTTTGCTTTACTAATGTGTGTTTGGATAGCTAGGAGATTTAGATTTTGGATTGGATACATGGATTGAATTTGGAATGGTTTAGGGTATCAAGATACTAGGTATGGAATCATATGTTAGGATTTATTTTGTTGTATGTTTTTACGTTTGTGATTGGTTAATATTTAAACCATTTTAAGGAGAAAACACATTTTAGCCCTAAGGGTGAAGGTTTTGGATTGATGGATGTGAGTGGGTGATTTAGGATGACGATGAGGGATGAAATTTGTGATAAAAATGGGGAGAGGATGCAAAATATAGTTTATTTACACATGATGCATACAAATGGGTTTTCATTATGATACTTTCCCAAGGTGTCACAGGAAAGGTTTCACCATTGGATGAATTTTTCTCTTTACTATTTTGATTTTTAATTTTTTAAATTTTTGCTAAAGTATGGATTAGGATTTATAGATTTTGGAGTTAAGCATTATTTTCTATGGTAAGATAAAAATCTTCCATTTTAAATAATTGCCTCCTTTGGACCATGTTGTTGCTTTTGAACTCAATATATGGTGTGATAAACTTCATTAATTTATAAGTTGCTTTTGCACAAAGCTCTAGGAAAACCTAACAAGGCATGACAGTTTTCATTTAAAAATATATTTGGTATTGATCTCAAAGTATACCCTCTTCAATTTCAACATGTCTTGCATCCTTTTCTCTCTTGGCATATTCTAGAAAAATGGAAATGATTCCATTAAGGTCTTCATTCAGAGGCATGGGAATAATCTTTATTCTATATACCAAGGTGGCCAACTCAATATAAAAAATCCTTTATCAATTTAGTCCAATCACCTTGTGACTCCTTGAATCCATGCATTATGTTTAGGAACATAGATTCATTGTCTAGATGATCTTTAGTAAATGAGGAATTTGATGAGTGAGAAAAGTTGTCTTTCCACAATTTCTCCAAAATAGTAATGTCCATTTTATATTTTGAAATTGTTTTTCCTATAAGCACCTCCAAAAATGAAAAACAACCCTCAAAAAATTCTTTTAAATATTTTTCAATTCTTAAGCAATCATTTTTAGCTTTATCATCATTTCTTTCTTGAAACTTGGGGAATGGAACCAATATTCTGGTTCACTAACCTTATCCTATGTCAAAATTTTCTCCCTAATTAAAATTTGTTGTGGGATACCAATTAATATACTCATCCTGAGCAATGTCTTATCATGAAAATTTTTACAATCTGAAAACATGTTGTGTACTTTCTAAAGACAACCTTGGGCAATGGTGTAGATTTGCACTAATCCTTTAAAATATTATTGCCTCTATTAAAAACACTATGAATCTACTTACCAGTTACCCTAGCAATTGACTTTATCTTCTCCAGTTCATCAATTGATTCTTTTGATATCACTTCTAGAGGGGTAAATGTACCTTCAGTTTGTTGCATAGGACTAACTAGATGCTTGATGTAATTCTACAATTCTTCCACCTATACCCTTAATTACACCTTTGTTTTTCCTTCCTTTTCCAATCTCTACGCTATTTTCTCAACCGATTCCTTGATTTCCTAGACCTCTTGTTTCTTTGTGGTTAGTCCCAAATTTATTGAAGAAATATTATATTCACTGGGAGTAATGTCTCCTTTTGTCTTTTCTATTGAGGGAGTATCAATTTGCACAACCCTATTATTTGAATCATCTTTAGTTATCTTTGAATAAATTATCACCCTTTTCTTTGTTGGAAATAGGATGCCATTTAATTGCAATCCTAAACATTATTCATTTCATGTGTCTCCTAAGTCCTTGGAAAGTGTTCTCAAACACTAGGATTAGAGAGAGATTAATTTTGGATGAAATAATCATGTTAATTGACATTTGTAATTAATTCTAAATAATAGGAGCATGTGAGGGTGTCCAAGATGAGTTCCTAAATAATAGGAGCACATGGGGCACCCACATGGAAGGAGGAACTCACCTTAAGTTCAGTTAACTATTTGGAGTAAGAGATAACACTTTTGAATGCATGTAAAGATCTTAGGAGTTAGGGTTTGATGTTTACATGCATGAAGTTTAGTTTAGTTCATTTTAGTTTAGTTTAGAATCGGTTTAGTTTAGTTCAGTTCAATTGAGTTCAGTTCAATTCAATTCAGTTCAGTTATGGTTCAATTATCTTCAGTTAGTTTTAGTTGAATGCTAGTTGACTTTAGTTAACTTGGAATGCATGACTAATGAATTGAGTTGCATGAAAAATAATAGGGACTACCTTCAGTTAACAGGGGATGACCTTTCTTGCATGAATGGTGGAGAGAAATATTTCAGTTAATAGAAAATGACTTGGACCCACTTTGGGCGCCCAAGTTGGCTTCTTGGAATTAACTCCTTTGCATGTTAAGATATTTTAGAAGGCTGAGTTAAGTGGGCCCACTCTTGGGTGCCTACTTTGAGGATAAATCCTTGAAGATATTTATGGAATAAAGGTTGAGTTGCTACTTCAGTTTGGTACGCCCAAATGGATGAAGATGATGATTTGGTATTGTTCTTCACGGTTAAACTCTACTTGGAAGAGATAAGCGTACCTTTTAGAAGATAGGGATTGAGCATTGTAATTGTAACTCTTTTGGAGTTTACAAAGTTGTCTATTGCCTATATATCTCAAGCAAGTTGAGCGTTTGCATTAGTTTTATTGCAGGTTGTGAAGAAGATTTGGTGAAGGAAAAAGAAGCATTCTCAAGCAATAATTGGAGCTATTGTAATCTACTTCAAAGATTGAATAATAGATTAATTCTTGGTGGAGTTTTTCCCGAAAGGGTTTCTCCATGGTATATGCTTGTGTAATCTTTCTAATATCCTGTCTAATTCTTCTACAACTTATGTCTTCATTCTACAAATGGTAAAATGGATTAATTAGATAATTACCCACAAAGAATTTGTAACAAAGGAAAAGCATATTTAGATCATAAATCTTAAAGTTTTACAAAGTATTAAGCTAAGAAAATACCTCAATTTTCAACATTTGGTATCAGAGCTGAGGTTGGGTAGAGTATTGGGACGCCTTTCTCTTAAAATATTGGAGGTTTTTTGGCTGTAGTGGGAGCTTTTACTATTTTTGTTATTGCTGATTTTAGAAAATAAGTTTGTTACAAGAGGTATATATTCTTTCTTTAGAGGATGTTTATCATATGTCATTGAGAGCTTGGATTCACAGGTTTGGTGTGAGCTTATGACAGAAATGTGGTTTTGATTATGTGCATCATGATGCCATGGGATTGCTTAGTATCACGGTTCAATGGGAGCATTTGGAAATGAAGTGGATTCTTGGTTGTAGGATGGTTTTGTTAGTATATAATGGTATACTCTTGATTAGCAGTTTAGAGTTGTGGCATGGTACATGTTATGATAATTTTGATCATGAGGAAATGTCTTAAATTCCATATGCTTTTGACAATGATGGTTTGATGTTTATCTTGTTGTCATGTATAGCTCGGTATCATAGTTCAGTGGGAGCTTTGGTAGGATATAGTGATCTTCATGAAGAGGATGGTAGTCACGATACCATGTGTGACTCGATACCACGGTTCAATGGGAGTTGTTGGCAGTGACGTGGATGCATCATTGGTAAGGTTATCTTTAGGTGGTTGGAGATATGTTTTCTTGGTTTAGAGTGGTTGCTATTATGTCATGGTTTACTCTTGTTGCATTTAGAGTTTGGCATGGTTCTCTTGATACTAGGATGTTTATGTGTGTTATGGTGCATGTGATCTCCTAAGAGGAGATGGTTAGATCATGGATGTCATGTTTATGTTCAATATTGGAGCTTTGATATTGATCTTGTGTAGTTCTCTTAAGTATTGGGTACATTAAGCATTTTCTTGATTTCTTCATGGTAGTGCTATGTTGCATTTGGAGTTTGGCATGGATTGGTTGGTTACAGGTCCTCATGGATACTTGGAGAAATAGGTGAGGCTTAATTTCTCTTATGGTAAGAGATATATGTTGGAATGGTTACTTGTAAGAAAAGCTATTTTCAACAGAAAAGACTGAGGAGCCTACACCTTGGTTGAATGTGAGTTAGACACACTTGGCGATTTCACATGCCTCTAAAGAGGCAGTTTGGATAAAGAGACTTGGGAAAGGTATTGGTTTTAATTGCAAGTAAGTTAAACTTGAATGTGATAGGTAGAGTGCTATGTGTTTAGCCAAAAATCCTATGTATCATGCTTGTACTAAGCATGTTGATGTTAAGTATCACTTTGTGCGAGAAATGGTTAAGAGTGGGAAGGTATTAATTGAGAAATTCGACACTTTAATTAATGTTTCAGACTATCTTATGAAACTAGTTCCTTCAGATAAGTTCTCTTGGTTGTAATCATTTGCTTGGAGCTTCATGATTATGCAAGTTGCCCTTGAAGTTGGCATGGATTAATTAGTTGGTGCAGGAAGGCCATTGGCCTTAAGTTTTGTACTTGATTTATAATTATTCCTTGTTTAGAATAATTGCAATGTATATTGTCAAGTGGGAGAATGTTGGAAATAGGATGCCATTTAATTGCATGTGTCTCCTAAGTCCTTGGAAAGTGTTCTCAAACACTTGGATTAGAGAGAGATTAATTTTGGATGAAATAATAATGTTAATTGACATTTGTAATTAATTCTAAATAATAGGAGCATGTGAGGGCGTCCAAGATGAGTTCCTAAATAATAGGAGCACATGGGGCACCCACATGGAAGGTGGAACTCACCTTGAGTTCAGTTAACTATTTGGAGTAAGAGATAACACTTTTGAATGCATGTAAAGATCCTAGGAGTTAGGGTTTGATGTTTACATGCATGAAGTTCAGTTTAGTTTAGTTCAGATCAGTTTAGTTCAATTCAGTTCAGTTCAGAATCAATATAGTTTAGTTTAGTTTAGTTCAGTTCAATCTAGTTCAGTTCAGTTCATTTCAGTTATGGTTCAGTTATCTTCAGTTAGTTTTATTTGAATGCTAGTTGACTTTAGTTAACTTGGAATGCATAACTAATGACTTGAGTTGCCTGACAGATAATAGGGACTACCTTCAGTTAACAGGGGATGACCATTCTTGCATGAATGGTGGAGAGAAATGTTTCAGTTAATAGAAAATGACTTGGACCCACTTTGGGTGCCCAATTTGGCTTCTTGGAATTAAATCCTTTGCATGTTAAGATATTTTAGAAGGCTGAGTTAAGTGGGCCCACTCTTGGGCGCCTACTTTGAGGATAAAGCCTTGAAGATATTTACAGAATAAAGGTTGAGTTACTACTTCAATTTGGGACACCCAAATGGATGATTTGGCATTGTTCTTCATGGTTAAACTCTACTTGGAAGAGATAGGCGTACCTTTTAGGAGATAGGGATTGAGCTTTGTAATTGTAACTCTTTTGGAGTTTACAAAGTTGTTTATTTCCTACATATCTCAAGCAAGTTGAAGAGAGTTTGCATCAATTTTATTGCAGGTTGTGAAGAAGATTTGGTGAAGGAAAAGAAGCATTCTCAAGCAATAATTGGAGCTATTGTAATCTACTTCAAAGATTGAATAATAGATTAATTCTTGGTGGAGTTTTTCCCAAAAGGGTTTCTCCACGGTATATGCTTGTGTAATATTTCTAATATCCTGTCTAATTATTCTACAACTTTTGTCTTCATTCTACTAATGGTAAAATGGATTAATTATATAATCACCCACAACAAATTTGTAACAAAGGAAAAGCATATTAGATCAGCAATCTTAAAGTTTTACAAAGTATTAAGCTAAGAAAACACCTCAATTTTCAACATTATTCTCCCTAGGCTTATTGATTCTAGATAGAAAATCCTCAAGACCTGGAGCAGTTGTCTCCATTATTGGATTTTCTTATAACTACTCTCTTAACCAATCTAGTGTTGTTGATTGCTCAATGTTTAGATCATATTCTTGATCTTGACTTCCTTACAAAATTTGGTCCTCTTGACCTTTATTTTGTTCCTTTTGATTAACACCTTGTTGCACTTGTTCAATATTGGCCTCCTTAGGATTGTTGTCATGCACTTCTACTAATGGAGGCTCTATATTTTACTCCTCATACTACTGCTATTCTTGTTGAACTTCTTGTTGAACATTTTTCTCTTCAAAAATTGGAGCAATCATTTCTTCAAAAAATATTGATTCTCTATTCTCTTGTTCCTCCATCTATCTTAAAATTTTATCAATATTGACTAACTTAAAAAATGGAATGATTCCCTCAAAATAATATTTCATTTGATACACCACTTGTGTTTTCTCTCCTAAACTATCTATTGAAATCACCTCATCTTCATGTATATCCTTCCCTTGCAAAGTAGCAAGAGCAATGAGAGCTGATGGCGCACCTGATATGTTTTCAATAGACACAAAGGAAAGAATAGCCTCTTGTTGTGTTGTAGCTAATGGGAGAGGCTACTCTACTATAGAAGGAGGAGGAATAGGAGGGGATGTATCTATTGTGGAAGAAGAAACCTTCTTGCCCTTACCTTTTGTTTACCTCTTTGTAGGCTCCTCTATTACAACTCTAGTTGTTCTCCTTATCTTTTCTGTTGGCTTCCTTTTTGTAATGTCCTTCTTCTTATTTCCTTTGGCCTTCTTTACTTCTAAATTTTCTTCCTCAATATCTTCTTCATCTATATTATGAGTTTTATCTTCCTCCTCTATTTATTTTTCCTCATCTTCAAAAGAATGAGATTCTAAGTCACCCATTAAATAATATGTTAGTGCTACCCCTTCTTCAATCAAATTGGAAGTCTTGTACTCTACCCACTTCTTTGTATACTTCAAAACCCACTCCATTAATTCATCTAATTCTTTGATCTCCTCTTTAGCCCAATCAAGAGATGGAATGGCTCTATCTTTTATTAAATCATAATCATTGTATTGCACAAAATCATCAGCATATGTTACTTGATCAGGTATAAAAAATGGTCTATAAAGATTGACCATGTCAATTGTCATCCTTGAATACATTCTTTTCCTAACCTAAAATTCATCTTGATAGTTGGCCCAATAGTCCTCAATATGAGGCTTGTGCCCATACCATCTACCTGCTAATTGTGTGGCTACATCATATGGATCAAAATTCTTTATGACTATGTGAGTTTTCAAATTATAGAATTGCAACTCAACTTCTAAATTCTCAACTCCCAATTGTTTTGGACAAACTTCTATTCCACCAAGCATAATTAGAAATCCCACCCCTACTTTATGCTTGTATTTCAAAATTTTGTTAAAATCACTTAGTTGTCTTGTCACTTCCAAAATCATAATATTTTTTATTGGATACCTTGGAAGCCTATATGGTCTGTTTGGGAAACCTTAGATGTAAGAAAACTTGGAGAACTATATATACCATGACCCATATTTTTTAATCAAATCCATTGCTTCTTGTGATAGCCTAGTATTGTGTCTTTTGTAGAAGTTATAATATATACATAAGGAATGCATCATTTACCCTTTTTTAAGGTGAAATACTTTTGAGGTGTAATTGGGGTAGCAATCATAAACTTTGTATTGTCTAGGCCCATTGCCGACATCCCCAAGATAGGTCAATCCTGTCGGTGTGAATAAATGTCTTGTACCTAGTTAATTTCCTTACTAGGGACTTAGGAGACATATTCATATGTTACGTTTACTTAGGCTTTTAATATTTTCTAGAATTCTTAGTTGTCATTTCTAGATATTATCTTATCCTAGGTTGTTATGATAACTAGTTGTCTCATGTGATAGGATTAAGACACTTGTCATGATCTTGTCTAATCCTTCATCTCACCTTTCCTTTATAAGAAAGGCCTCCCGTGTACATTTGCATATTCAATCTTGTAATATTGTATCCATTATCATATCAAGCTATTCTTGCCATTTTCTCTCTTATGGAAGATATTTTAGTCTAGCAACTATTCTTGGGGGTGTTGAGGAGTCACCATTAACTCCTACAAATCCTCTGTATTTAAAATTCCTTGCAAGCATATAGTCAACATAGGAAGTCATTGTGAAGGACCTGCTCTTCTCTAATTTTTTTAACTCAGCATCTATATTGTCACTAAGCATTCTTTCCCAATGGATCTTCCTATCTCTAGTAGATATATCTTCAATGTAATAAAACATGCATTCTTCAAACTGGGCTCCCTTTAGGAGACCCATTATTCTACTTAGGAGGGTGGCTATGTCACCACACTCATCTTTAATATCACTCCTATAAAGATTCTTAGGCATCTTAGAGTAATGTGGCATAGGCTTTTCCAACCAATGAGAACTGGTTATCTCTAAACATCTTTCAAGTCCTTGAGTGTAGATTCCTCTAGCCTCTTCTTTTGGTACCACTGTAATCACTAGTGGGTAAGTTAGAATATCAAAAGCCTCAGCTATGGACATCTCTATGAAATTAGCAAGGATTCTCTCATCTAGAGCTATGATCCTCTTTTGATCCCAGTTGTAATGCTTCACACATTCAACTACCAAGTCTGAGCATTACACTGAAGGAGGGAAACTTGCAGCTTGGGGTATTCTTGTTTTGACCATTCTCTTGCAAGGTCTAAAGGATTCTTTCCATACATCCTTTCTTTAAACTCTTCTAGGTTGATATGTCCCAAGCTAGTGTCTCCAACATTGGCCCAATATGAAACTATCTTTGTCTCGGGAAGCACACCTTTGAAATTAAACTTCATATTAGATGTCCTTGAGAGATGTTATGCCTTCTCACTCCTCCTAGTCTACATTTTTTATCCAACATAGCCTAAATTACTTGGAGGGGAAGTGTGGAAAGGAAAAATGTCCCTTAGAAATCTAAATATATCGAATTTACCTCAAATTCTAAGGAAAAGAACCCACATTTTCTCACATCTAATAAATATCATCATTATTAGCTCACATCCTGAAAGTTCAATCCTTAAAACATCAAAATTAATATTGAATATACCTATTCAATATTTCAGCTCTGTCATGGAATTTCAAAGTTTTAGTGTTGTTAGGGAATTTTGGGACTTTGAATGGATCTTGGATTTTCTCAAAAATGGTGATTTCCCAAATCTTACTCCCTTTTTGGCCTACAAACATGGATATCAGAGATTCCATGTGCACATGAATTATCCAAAGATGACTTCTTCATTTGTTATGCAGGGATTTTTGAAGATGAAGAAATCTTCGAAAATGAATCATTTACGTAAGTTTCAGAGATTTTCAAAGATCGAGAAATCTCCAAAAATAGACAATTTAACTGCTTTATTTAAAAGACTTAGGGTTTTGGATGGCTTGGGGATTTTAAGTGGTTTTAGATTCTTCCACAAGAAGCAAATTTCCTTGTAATGCTATATTTTTTGGATCTCACTTAAACTTGATTTTTTCATGAAAATTCAAAGGATTTTCATAGTGGCAAAAATTAGGGTATTTTGAACATTTTTTTCAAATTTGAATTTTCCCAAAAACCCTAAGTATGGTTTCTCCAAAATTTAAAATGATCTTCTCTTGGGTTTATAGGGTTTGAAACCCTAGCAATTTGGCAATAATTTGCCACTCAAAAAACCTTAGAAAAGACAAGTTTTCTTGACGATTTTGAGGGTTTTGAATGCTCTAATGTTTGACTTGTTTTGGAAAAGACCCTAGTTTTTAGAGGTGAACTAAAATGAACCCTAAACCACATGAGAAAGGGTAGAATAATTGACACTTTCTAACTTGAACCTTAATAAACTTTCTTTCTCAAAAACCCTATGTCAATTTTATAGAATTTAGGTGGAATTTTGGAAAAAATCAACAAATGTAACATGTAGAAGCACCAATACTAGCCTTTCATCTAGAATTACAGAGAAAAGTTACTTTGAATTGATTTTATGATGTGAATGGAGCTCAGGAATTGCATTTAAGGTTGCATGGTCTCTTCTCTTAGTGCGTAACTTGATTACAAATGAAGGCAAAGTGTGAAATGACGTGATAAAGTCGCCTTTTATACCTTTGAAGTACTAAGTAATAAATGCACTGACATACAATTAGCAAGAACTTTACCAAGGAAATCATGCACTTTTTGAGAATACGACCTCGTTAAGGATTTTTTGGATTCAAGGAAGTCAAGAAATTTTGGAGATTCAACACTACTTTTGACTATCGTGGGTTCCATGGGATGAAGAAATCCTTGAGAACTTAGGATCTCCACAAAGCAAGATAACTTAGACTTTAGGCCCTTTTAACCAATGATTAATGATTTTCAATGACTTCTTCCTTGGTCCTTATTATTTGCAAACATCTCAATCTTCCTTATTGGATATGAACTTGATAATTAATAGGAAGATGACCTCAAAAAGCAAAATTTCAAGGAATTTTATCCTAAAGAGAAAAGACAAGGAACTACAAAGGGGGCACCCATTTGGATAGGGTGTGTGTACAAGGCACAAAAAATGGTGACTCTACTAAGGAAATGTTCCTAGACATTTAAGTGATAAAAAATCACTTAAAACCCTAAAATATCTGGTTGGTTTCCCAAATTTAATCATACAAAAAGAACGCATACTCAAAGGGGAAACAAAATCATTAATGAATCAAATGACTCTCAATATATTGATCATCTTGAGTGTGTGTAGTGAGTTCATTTGATTCTTGAAAGTGTTAAGAAATTGTTGCTCCATTGTGATAAGTTATGTAGATAGTCTAACTCCAAAAGTAACCTAGAAATTGTCTCGCTACTAGTCAGACATCCATAGTCTCGACGAGGTTATCTTTGTAATTCCCATGAATATTGGTCTATTGCCAACCAAGCATTTATAGCCCTGATAGAATTATTTGTATCTTCCCAAAGTCAAAACATAGGTACTCTTTTTTATTTTATTTTCTTGTCTTTTCATTGCTTTTATTTTCTTTATTTTCTTTTGTAATCATAAGCAATGAAGCTGATCATGGGTTTGGGAATTATAGTGGTCACTAAAGTGGAATTTTAGATTTTTCACTTATGACAATTTTCTAATGGCAATTGTGTCAATTTCAAGAAGATGTATATAGTATGTAAAATTATGATAATCAATTCATGCTTGTAAAATGACACAAGTGTACCATCGTAAATTGTCATCCATGATAATTTCACCTTATGTTTGGTCCCCCCTAAAATTATTGGACTTAATTGAGTATTTAATTTCCTAAATTATGCATCTTATGGCCCATTTTTGACAACTTCCAAGGAATTACAAGCGAGAATCAATTGCATTGATCCAAGGTATTTCCCCCGATATTAACCATCCTTGAAAATATGTCCAAGACACTCATGCCCTAGGCGTGAGTTTCCTCCTATTTTTCCTCCAAATTAAAATGTCATTGTTGGCAATTCAATATTTGAATTTCAACTATCCAAATTCAGCCATTGGGATTTAATTTTTGGGAAATTGAATAAATGCCTATAAATACCTAGTTATTGCATCATTTCAAATCTATCTAGCACTAAGTAAAAAATTATTGGAAAAATTATGATCAAGAGCACATAAGCAAGTCAAGAGCAACATTTCAGAGCACTATTACAGAAATTCAAGATCCTTTAACATCATGTCAAAGTTCATGTGAGTTTATGTGTGTTCATTGTCTTGTGAAGGCTATCACTTTTGTAGGTCTCCAAGGAAATTCAAACATTCAAGCAAATCTATCAAGAAAGATACAAGATCCTTGAAGTGATGTGTATGACTTCAGTCCTTCAATAAAACCATTGAAGGGTGGTGAGTTGCAACATTTGTTCATTCATCATTTCCTTTCCCTTATAGATTTATCATTGACATTGCCATTGTGGAAGTGGAAACACTTACATGGGGTTTGACTGAAGCAAGCCCCTAAAATGGCCCAACATTTCTCCTCTTTGTGAATGTGAAAATATTAGGTTTGAAGAAGATTGAAAGGATTTTGAAGATAATTTGTTCATTCTTGCATTTGTTGTCATACATCTTGTCAAGCTACAAAAACTTAGTTACAGAAACACCCAGAAATGTTCTGATAGATCTAAAGATAGAATTATGAAGCTTAGATCCAATATCAAAGAACCCCAAAAATAGACTCATAAAAGAATACAAGGACACTCATGCCTTGGGCATCTGTGTCCACCATTTTTTGCCCCAAATTTGAATCATAGGTGCATAGTGTCCTACTTTGCTATTTTTTGTTTTTCGAGTTTGTCTATGAAATTCTATACTTTTTGTATTTGCATCAAAAAAAAAAATTACACTATTAGCCTAGTTAGATCATTGTACTTCATCATTAGGGAATTTCCAAATTTGGCTAAGGGTTGGTTGACTCACCTATCAGGTTGTAATTTAATCTCATACCTTGATCCATCAAACCCTCATTTCATCCTTGTATTCCCAACCCATTCCATTACCCCCTATCCATCCAACACAATAAAATTTGGGAAAGGTGTCAAACCCCAAGAGGGAAATCTCTAAGGTTCCTTTTCCCATTGTTTCAACAAGTAATGATTTCCTTCCATATCAATTAAGAGTTCTATCTACATAATTCAACCCAAAGAAGACAAACTAAATTCTAAAATACCTCATAAACACTTATCAAAGAAATAAACTTGAACAACCAAGAAAAATGCCCTTTAACTATACTTTGAACAAATTATCTGTCACAAAATAAAGAAACTAACTATTTGCAGGGGTTTTTAGGTTCCACAAGGAAACCTAGGCTTGGAAATAATGCTTCAAGAACTACCCATTGACCGGTAATGGGATGTCCTCACTGGTTAATGTTTTCAATCTGAATGCATTATCTCCTAGAATTTCAAAAATATGAAAAGGATCTAACCACAATTTATAAAAAAATTCATTTTATCCTTTTCATTCATGAGCTTTGTCTCAACATAAGATAAGATCAAAAATTCTAAATTTTTTGATTTGTGCTCTACTATCAAACAATCATTTAAAAACCTCTTGATGTTTGGTAAAGTTATCTATGGATGTGTCTCATTTCTCTTCAAGGCATAACAATTGGGACAATTGTGCTTCAATCCAATCATCAATACCTAAGTAATTTTGCATGAATTGCAAGGTACGAATCCTCAATTGCATTGGAAAGATGGGGTCTAATCCATAAAATAGATGGTATGGGGAGTGCCTAATGAGGATTTCATTCTCATATTGTCTTCCCATAAATCAAATCTCAGTTGTGTGTGCCATTCTTTAGGATTATTGTCTAACATTTTATTGATGACACCTAAAAAATTCTTGTTTGTGGACTTAGCTAACCCATTCCCTTGTTGATTGTAATTGGACAAAAAAATTAATGTGATGCCTATTCAAAATCCCAATTTGAAAATTTCAAAGATGCAAAAGTGGGTCCACTATCACAAACTAAGAATGAGGGCATCCAAACTTGGTTATGGTATTCTCTTCCAAAAATTTGATCATAAGTTCAACATTACATTGCTTAAGTGCATGTTCTTCAAACCATCTAGTATAATAATCAGTAGTGGTTAGAATGTACTGGTGTTGGGCTGAGGAGAGTGGATTGATCATACCAATGAAGTCTAGCCCCCATTTGGTAAATGGTCTTACTTCTACCACATATTGAAGCAACGTGGCTAAATTATTCTCTCTTGAGGCAACTATTTGGAAAATATGACAAGTCTTCATATGTTTATAAGCATCATAAAATAGCATAGGCCAATAGTATCCAGCTCTTAGAACTTGTTGGGTTGTAGCCAAACCTGCACCATGACTAGTACCACATTTTATGAAAATATTCAATGATTTGATTTGCTTCTTGCTTATCTACACACTATAAGTAGATTCCTTTGTGATTTATTTTGTACAAGACTGGTCCTTTCAACATGTATATGTTGCTTCTCATCCTTAAAGCTCTTTTATGTAGAGTAAGATGTGGTGGGCATTGGTGATTCAATAAATAGTAGATAATATAATCATACCATTCATCCAGTGACATCTCTTCCAAAATAAATTATTGTTGTGAAATTTCTAGGTCATTTGTTGTTGTTATTGGTTTCAAAGCTTGTCCTCTAACTAATCTCATGGGTTGAATTTCAATGTCATATTCTTGGATTATAGCAACCCATTTTCCTCTTCATTCCCCAAGTTCATTATGCATCAACAAGGTCTTCATGACAATGTCTGGAACTATGGAATAGACCTTGCTTCTTAGAATATGTTGACATATTTTATGCCACCCTTGGATGCACATCATTTATATCCAATTAGAGAGATCCTATGTGTGCATCTTGTTGAAATCCATGATTATTTTTGATGAATTTGGGTCTTTGATGTTTTGAAATTCCTCAATTGTATCCAATTTAGGGTTTTGAATCTATAGGTTAGGGCTTCCAAAACCATCATATGCTTAAACCCTAAACCCCCTAATCTTGATGGACACTTTTGTTATGTTCCTCTGTTGACTCTCTCTATCCAGTTCTTGGTTGTTTCATTATAACTTATGTCTATCGAAGTCATGTTTTGACTGGCCCCTTCATCCTTGTACCAGTCACCCCTCATTCAAATATTTATTATGCAAGTTGTAAATCTTTTAATAGTCGCCCTTTTCCTAGGTTCAAGTTAATATTTGTCTAAATTATTTTATATTGTAATCCTAGGAAAACAACCACACTCTCAAGGGTCTCTCTAGCATGTTGATGTCATTCCAAATCAACAGTTAAGATGTGTTCTGACAAATCAATCTCAGTCATTCCCTGCTAGCCCATGGGGAACCTACTGTCAGATTTGGGCTTGTGGAGGGATAGTGGGCATGAGCCACATGGCGTCATTGCTACCATCTGCTAAACTATTGGAGGCATAGAAATATTTAATGCAATATTTATTGGAAAATATTGAAGGGTTAAACAACATGCTACTAAAAGGATATATGAGCATGTGCAAAATTGTTCATCGAGATGTTCTAATCTTAGTCATCTATTGCTAAAGAAGGATACACATTATGACCGTTGGCCAAGCGGTTAAATAGGATACATGTTGGTGGTCATTGGGTTGATCTGGATCGTTTCCCACTACCTCGTGACCATAGATCTTAAATGTGCAAATCTCAAAGGGCTAGCGAGCAGGAGACATGTGTCATGGTGGGCCCAAGGCCTTGTTTTTCTTTGCATGGTATCAACATCACAACTTTACTGGAGGATAATCTAACGGTCATCTTGGTGATGTATCAAGGCTCTGTGATAGTCGTTGATCATGATTCTCATGCAATCAATGACCACATTTTAAAGCTCATTAAGGATCTGATCTCAGTCATCCATGCTCGATCCGACAGTCAGTATTCAAACTTCAACAACTACTTGATCTTGTTCACGATATATTTATAGAAGGTAATGTTCAATGAAATTCTCAACTACCATATCAAATATAATCAACTATGGATCAAACTTTCATGCATTTTCAACACTGCTTTTCATTGATGGATGGCACCATTACTCCTTGATGTGCTACAAACTCTTTATTCTCTGTCAAGGTGTATTGGTTGGAGATTTTTTTCAACGGCTCTCACAGGATCCCCATCCCTGCATTCATGAGAGTCGTCATCTTGGGATGTGCTCAAGATGTCAAATCCTTTATGGCTTGGTGGTTGCTCTGTTATGGGCGCAATTCAGATCTTTTCTAGACCTAATCAGAGTTCATCTTTTTGAAACCCTAGTTAAGTTAGGGTTAGGTATTTGAATTTAACCCTCAGTTATGCTTGAACTATAAAGGAAATGCTTGTATTCATTTGAAGGGTTATTCTTTTGGGCTCCTCTCATAGTTTTCTTTCGCAAACCCTACATCTTGCATTCTACCATTGTAACGTATAGCTTTTATGCCTAATATCAATAAAATACTATTATCATTGTATTTCTTGCATGTTTGAGTAAGAATCTCTTACCTTCAAGTATGAATACTTGTTTTAGCTGATTTGTTGATATTTTGTGCAATATGAAGCAAAGAAGAAACACATTTCTATATCGGTGCATCACCTTCTTTCCATTTATGTTATCTTTCTATCCCTTTTCCTCTGTGAGTTGTTATATTAGAAGTAGTGAATAGGTTTCATGTGTTGGTTTATGCCAACACATTTGCACTTAGTTTAGAAGAGGAATTTGGCCTTCTCTAGAGACTTGAACTCATTTTGCAAGGTCCCATACCTTGAGGTCATTTTCATTGTGTCAGTAGAACATTGAACTCTTGTTCAGTAGGGTGCAGTTTTATGTGAAAACAGAATGTAATGTCTGAATTTTTTTATTGCTTTCGCCAAAGAATGAGCTTGCTTTTCTATATTTGGATATCTCAATTCTACATCTTTTAATTGAGTAATCATAAATGTGATGGGGTGTTCTTCATCAGTCTCTTTCTTTTGTGTGAGCATGGCTGCACATGTATGTTCTAAAGAAAAAGAGTAGAAATAAAAAAGTTGTGTTAGGATTCAGGTAGATCAGAGCAATAAACATTAACAATTATATGCAAATTAAATAACCCAGAAATAATAATGAAGATTAAAGGTCTGGTTGGTTTCTTATATCCACCATTATTAGTCATGAAGGCCAACGAAAATTGATGATAAAATCAGTTTCTCTCGTGTAACCACCTTTGTGAGCATATCTACAAGATTCTCACTTGTGTGAATTTTCTCTAGCTTCAACTGCTCATCCTCCAAAATGGACCGAATGAAGTGGTATCTAAGTTGTATATGCTTAGTTTTTGAATGAAGAGCTAAGTTTTTAGCAAGATAAATGGCACTCTGGCTATCAATTTACAAAGGGCTATCTTCTTGTTGTTGTCTCAATTCCTCTAGAAAATGTTGTAACCAAATCATCTCCTTGTTGGCTTCTGTAGCAGCAACATACTCAGCTTTAGTGGTTGAAAGCACAACAACCTTTTGCAGTCTTGAAATCCAACTGACTCAGTACCTCCTACAATAAAAACATACCCTGTAGTACTCCTCCTGCTATCAATATCACCCGCCAGATCAAAGTCAACATATCCTTTTAGAGTAGAATTTGTTCCTCCAAAACATAGTTTCTTTGAAGTAGTACCTCTCAAGTATTGGAGAATCCATTTACAGCATTCCAATGTTCCATTCTTGGATTGCTCATATACCTTCTCACAACTCCCACTGCATGTGCAATAGTTGGCCTTGTGCATACCATTGTATACATCAAGCTACCAACTGCTGATGCATATGGTATCTTGGACATTTTGTCTTCTTCCTTTGGTGTCTTTGGACACATCTCCTTAGTCAACTTAAAATGACTAGGCAAAGGTGTACTAATTGCTTTTGCATCTTGCATGTTAAACCCTTTTAACACCTTCTCTACATACTCACTTTGAGACAAAAAATAATTTTATGTTTGTCCTATCCCATGTGATCCTCATACCAAGAATTTGTTTTGATGCACCCAAATCCTTCATAGCAAATGAATTTTCTATTTTTTGCTTAAGTTCATTAATATGATGCATGTTAGACCTAGCAACAAGCATGTCATCAACATAAAGCAACAAGATAATATAGCTCCCATTATCCAATTTCTTAAAATAAACACAATAATCAAACTGACATTTTGTGTAACCTTGTTCAGTCATAAAACTATCAAATTTCAAATACCATTGCCGAGGTGCTTGCTTTAGGCCATACAAACTCTTCTTTAACCTGCACACAAATTCCTCCTTGCCATTGACCTCATATCCTTGTGCTTGTTGCATGTATATTTCCTCTTCTAAATCCCCATGGATAAATGTTGTTTTCACATCTATTTGTTCAAGATGCAAGTCTTTTGTAGCCACAAGACTTAGAATATTTCTAATAGAAGTCATCTTTACAAACAGAGAAAATATTTCATCAAAATCTATACCTTTTTTATGTGCAAAAGCTTTTACCACGAGTCTAGCCTTATATCTTTTCTTGCCTCCATCTTCTTCCTTCAACCTATAAACCCATTTATTTGGCAGTGCTCTTTTACATGTAGGCAATTGGACTAAGTCCCAAGTCTAATTTTGCAGCAAGGAATCCATTTCCTCTTTCATGCCTAGATCCCACTGCTTTTTGGTACTTACCTGCATTGCTTCTTTATAACCTTCAGGTTCACTAGAATCAGTTAATAATATAGAATATAATGATGGAAAAAATCTTTCTGGAGGTCTAGTTATCCTTGTAGAATTTCTAACACTTGCAAGAGTCTATGGGATAACTTGTTGTTGCTAAGCATCAGGTACCACTGGAATTTTATTTTTTGGAATCTCATCCAGCACCACATATTCCTTTTTGGCATGTTCATGCTTATTTTCCTACAGTTGATCCTTATACATGACCTTCTCATTGAATATAACATCTCTGCTCCTAATTATTTTATGATTTTCATAATCCTATACCCAATAACCAAATTCATCTACTCCATATCCAATGAAGGTACATTTTTTAGACTTAGCCTCAAGCTTGGTTCTGTTTGCAATATCAACATGGACAAAAGCTTCACAACCAAAGGTTTTCATAAATGAATAGTTTACTTTTTTACCCGTCCATGCCTCCTTTGGAATGCCACCATCCAGAGGATTTGAAGGTCCCCTATTTATTAAAAAAATAGCGGTATGTACAACATCTGCCTAAAATTGTAAGGGTAGTCCAACATGCAATCTCATGCTTCTTGCATGCTCCATAATGGTCCTATTCATCCTCTTAAACACACCATTTTATTGTGGGGTTCCAGGAACCGTTTTCTACCTACGGATTCCATTATATGAACAGTAATTTTAAAATTATTTTCTGCAATACTCGCCTCCATTATCAAATCTAAGACACTTCAACCTTTTTCCTGTCTCATTCTCAACCAAAGCTTTCCACTTTTTAAAAGTTTCAAATATTTTTTATTTTTGTTTTAGAAAATACACCCATGTTTTCCTAGTTGCATCATCAATAAAAGTAGCATAATAGCAAGAGCCACCAAGAGAAGATACCTAAGTGGGTCCCCATACATCTGAATGCACAAGCTCTAATTTCTCACTCTTCTTCTCTTTCCCAAATTTGAGAAATCATACTCTTTTTTGTTTTCCATAAACACATTTTTTGTAGAACTCCAAGTCAATCTACTTCAAACCTAGTAGCAACTTTCTAGAGTGAAGGATCTTCATCCCTTTCTCACTCATGTGCCCAAGTCTATGGTGCCGCAATTTTGTTTCTATCCTTGCAGCAAGTGCTTTAACTATCTCAATAACAACTATTTCTGTAGTAGCTAAGGTAGAATAAGTATTACTAGTACACAAATACAATGTTCCTACCTTTTCACCTTTAGCTACTACTAATGCACCTTTAGTGACGTTCCAGACTTTGTCTATAAAGGTAAATATGCAACCTTCACTACCCAGTTGTCCTATAGAAATCAAATTCCTTCTCAAATTTGGAACATTCCTTACCTGGACTATTGCAACCATTCATTTCCATTATGTAACTTGATTTTTATCTTTCCTTTTCCAACAATCTGACAGAGTTCATCATCACCCAAATATACCTGTCCAAAATCACCTTGAACATAATCTACAAAATGTTTCCTATGGGTGTGGCATGAAATGAAGCCCCTGAATCTATTACCCACAAATCATTAACATTATCTAAACATAGAATTAAAGCATCCTGTAATTTATTACTTGCAACATTAGCTTCCTTATTGTCATCATGTTTTCCATCTCCTTTTTTTCCTTTTCGAGACCAACAATCCTTCTTCAAGTGTCATGGCTTTCCATAGTGCTAGCAATCCATTTTTTCCTATGGATTTAGATCTTCCTTTCTTTGACTTCCCTTGTGACTTCCCATGATTTTTTGGGCTTTTTCCTCTCTCCTTTGTTCTTCCCCTATTTTGTACAGTCAAAGCATTACCCGATGTTGAAGTCTCACCTATGCTTTTCAGTCACATTTCTTCGCTAAGGATAACACCAACAACATCATCAAATTTTAATGTATTTGAACCAAAGGTAGAGCTACTTATAGCCATTACCAAGCTATTCCAGCTTTCTGGCAAAGAACATAAAACCAAGAGAGCCCTCACCTCTTCATCAAAATTCACTTTTATGGAAGTTAACTGACTGGTAATCATATTAAACTCATTTAAATGATCTTTCACATATCCACCTTCAATCATTTTTAGATTAAACAAACACTTCATGAGAAATACCTTATTTGAGGTCGAGGGTTTTTCATATAATTTAGCCAAGTGTTCCATTAGATCCACTGTTGTCTTTTCTTTTGTTATATTGATTGCCATAGATGGTGCTAGGCACAACAAAATGGTTTCCAATGCCTTTCTATCTAGAATCTCCCATTCTTCATCGGACATCATAGCATCTTTCTTTTCTTTTCCTCGCAATGGCCGCCATAGATCCTTTTGCTACAAATAATCTTCCATCTACATCTTCCATAATTAATAATTATGGTCGTTGAACTTCTCAACCTTGAATTTTCCTTCTTCCATTGCTCTCACTCAAATATAGAGGTTTCCTACCAATCAACCAAAATACATGCTACTCTGATACCAGTTGTTAGGATACAGCAGATCGAAGCAATAAACATTAACAATTATATGCAAATTAAATAACCCAGAAATAAAAATGAAGAATAACACAAAAGAAATCAACACAAAAATTTAACATGGTTCACCCAATATGGGCTACATCCACATAAACTCATCCACCCAATGATTTTATTATCCAGTGCAAAATAGATTACAATCTCACGAATTACCCACACCATAACTTACATCCCAACCGCTTATAACAAGCTTTTTGGAAGCTTCCAGAATTAGGGTTTTACAAAGTCATTTTTTCATTTGACGTGTCAGCGGGAAAACCTTGACATGTTAATGGGAAACAAAATTTTGGGGGTACAGAATTTGCATTATCAGTCGCCACATATCAATAGGCTGTGTATAATCTAGGTTACCAAAAAAGGAGCTTCAACTATTGCTTACTTGACTTCCTCAAATGACCTCTTTTCTTGAACAATCCATTCAATCAACATCTTTTTTCAACATATCATTTAGTGTCTTTACTATCTCTACAAATCCAGTAATGAACTTTCTCACAAAATTTATCTTCCTAAAATATGATTTCAACTCTTTCTTGTTGGCTGGTGGATTTGATTTCAAGATAGCTTGAACTGGGTTTGGATCAATAGAAATTCCTTTTTTTGAAATCACATGTCCTAATAACTTTCCCTATGTGACTCCAAAAATGTATTTCTTTGGATTTAGGGAAACTCCATAAATTGTGCATCTCTGGAAAACTTTCTTTAAATTGCTCATATGATCTTCTCGACATTTGGAGAACACTATTAAATCATCCATGTAAATGATAATGCATTTACCTACCAAATAACATAAATTAATATCCATCACTCTTTGAAACGTGAATCCAACGTTGATTAGCCCAAAAGGCATTCTTCTATATGCAAAAATCCCCCACTTTGTATTAAATGTTGTCTTGATGTTCTACCATTACTTGATATTACCCTGAATATCCATTCAAAAAGGACATCATTTGTGATCCATTTACAATTTTCAATACTTCATCCAATGATGGAAATTGATAGTTGTCTTTCTTTCCAGGCATGATTTAGATTGTAAAAATCAACACACAACTTGATTTCACCATTCTTTTTCCTAACTAGAACCAAATTTTCCACCCAAGTAGAATGTCTTACTAGAAAAATAAATCTTTCTTGTAGTAACTTCTTTACCTCTTGATAGATGAGTGGTTCCAATAATGTGTTGACTAGTCTTTTCCTTTGCTTGAATGGCTTAGTTATTGGATTGAGAGGAATAATATGTGTAATGATGGAGGTATCATATGTCTTCAAATCTTCATAACTCCATGTGATGGCATCAAGATAGTCCCTAATATTCTTGGTGATTCCTTCTCTTTATTTTTGTGTTCATACTATGCCAATAAATACATTCTTGACATTATCAGGAGTCCCTAGATTTACTATTTCACATTTACCTCCCTTAGAAGTTTCCTTTTTGAGTGACCCAAGTTTATCCCAATCGAATATTCTCTCTAATTGGATAATTCCTTTGGGGATAGTATTTGTTTTGAAATTTATAACTCCTTCTATGCCCATCTCTTCTTGTTCCATATTTGTTTCATTAATGATTTATGTAGCAAAGATATTAGAATTAGTGATGAAATCTAAGATATGCTTGTCATCTTCAAATGCCTCAAATTTTTTAATGTTATCTAGAATTGAATGCACAAGATTAGGTTCCAAAATGAACTTTTTCAATCCTTTCACCACCAAAGGCTCTAATGAACTTGCTTCTTGAGCCAAGAAAGTAGCAGCTTGGTTTTGTGACCTTGGGATAGGCTTAATGTTGAATGCACCAAAACTCTCTATGAGATCCCAAACTTTGTTTCTATAGCAATTCAATATTTTTTCATGACAAGCATAATGTTTCCTTACTTGATTGACCAATACCTCAGAATCTCCAAAAGAATGCACTACTTTTTCTCCCTTCTTAATAGCTAGCAATAATCCATGAATTAAAGATTCATATTTTGGAATATTATTTGTGCATGGAAATTGTAGTTTGTGGGCTACTAAATGTGTTTCTCCTATAGGACTAATTAACTTAAAACCAACACTTGGACTCTTTCTAGATTTGGAACCATGAAATCTCAAAGTCCATAGCTATTTTTTCTCTTTTGCTTTTACTAACTGGTTTTGAATCTATTATTTTCACTTCCATATCCCTAGAGATTTCTTTATGCTAGTTGTGTAAACTAAACTGTGTATTCTCTTGATTTTGTAGATTTTTTTGAATCATTCTCTTTTTCTACACAAACTTCAAAATGCCAGGATTTATTTAAATATCAATATGTTCTAGTGCCAACTTACATAAAGAACAAGAAAATTTTGAGTGTGAAGCACTATGTACCCTGCACCAATTAGGTAACAACAAATCTTCTATAGGGAGTGAATTCCTTAAATATGGTGCTTGTTCAGTATACTTTTTGATGAAATTCCTAAATTTCTTAAGCATTCCTTCTTCTGAAGAAGAATTACCATCTTATTCAATGAACACTTCTATACTGTTGGGAATCTACTCTAAATTTTGAACTGGGTTAGAGAAATGTACCAAAAAAAATCTTCACTATCTCTTGCTTCCAAAAAGTAGACTCCTAAATTAAATTGAGTATAGGATCCCATTGGTCTGATTATATTCTATAATAATATTCCTTATTTGTGGATCTCTTTCAATTTCTGATTTGGTACCCCTTCCATAGAAGCCACATGTTGAAAAATCCATTGCCATATATCCATTTAAATTTCTGGACCAATCTTTACTTAGTAACATTCCATATCCATGTAGAATATCCACTACTTTAATGTCAATGTATTGTTGAATATGTGGATTTGAAGCTAGTTATATATGGATACTATTTAACTCTCCTACTACTACAACCTCTATTTTGTCTAATTGAGTTACCTTTCTTTGTGATCTAGTAGGATTTAAGCCAAGATTTTTGCACATAGCAAGAGACATAACGTTGGTTGATGCACCTGAATCTACAAAATAATTATGCAAATTCTTCCCAAAAATTCTAAGAGTAAGTAAAAATGGTGGAGTGTCAACTTTCCCTATATGTATTGAAACTAGAGTATCCATTTGAGAGATTTGGTTTTTATCTTTATCCTTTGCTTTAGGAGCACTATCATTTGCTATTGTGTTTTGAGCAGAAATTTCAGTTGCAGATGTATCCTTAAAGCTATTGAAAAATGTGTCTCTAATTTCTAGAACTTTCATCAATTCAACAAGAGACAAACTAACCTTCATTTTCTTGAATTCTTCAATGACATGCTGACTCAGTTTTGCTATTTTTTCTTTTGAAGAGGAAGAATTATTTCCCATGTATTGTTTTGGCTCATTAGAAATCTTGGAGCGTTGCTCATATTAGGATCTGGGGGAGTCTGATAATTATTTGGAGTGGATGTAGTGAATGGACCATTAGCCTTATTACTCCTCAAATTGTATAGAACCCTGTTAGCTTGTTGTCTATAGGATTTATGATAAGTATGAACTTCCTCAAGCTCCTCTTCAAGGACATTCTTATCTTGCATTGGAAAACCATAGCTATCTAGAACCATAGATGTATCATACACTGAAGAAGGAACAATCTCATATCTAGAAGGTGTAGAATTATCTTGTGACTTAGCATTTCTTATTTCCCTCTAAAAAATGTTGGCTTCTAATTGAAATTTTGCACATTGTAACTTTGAGTGTTGATTAGTATTATGCAACCTACACCAATTTGGAAAGGTTTCCTCTACTAAGAAAACCCTATCAGAAGGTTTATTTTTAGTTGAAGATAGGGTTTCAAATGGGGAAGGGAGCTCCATTATTTGGTCTTGTATTCCATGTTTTATTTTTCCTCTAAAATTTTTGATTATTCTAATTATATCCCTAGTTTCTTTGAGTACTTTACAACTGATTATTTTGATTTCTCAAATAAGTCACTTCAACTAATAACTTTTTCATTTGCTCAGTCAACTCTTTGATCTTATTCTTTTCTTATTGCATCCTTCAAGAAGAAGAGGAATTTTGCAATTATACTAGTTGAGTCGTTGGGAATTGAGGCAATGGAGCACCTGGATGGACAACTAAATGATTTGTAGGAATCTTATTCATGATAGGGATATGGTGAGCTAGTGCTTGATTTATTCCATGAATTTGATTTGGGGTTGTTGGTGCACCCAAATAATTGACTGGTCTTGAAATATTTTGGACTTAATCTGTGTTAAATTTGAATACCTCAACATATTCTTCTACCAAAGAAGTTGGAGGAGGATTAGCTCTTCTTACAAAAACAATAGTGAGATTGTTTAGGGCTGCATAATAAACTTGTCTAGTTGGCTCAATACCTATAATGTATGGGTCTTGTAATCTAGTGTAGTATTTATGAAATATATTGCTGAAGGAGTTGAATGGTTCATGGTATTTCCTTTTTACCTCAATAAATTGCCTATACAACTCAACTAGGCTAATAGGGATCTTGAATTTTCCCAAGAAATTATCTTTTAAAATATTATAAGAAGTAATTGATCCTGTTGGCAAATGAATAAACTAGTAAAATACTTCCTCTCCTAAGGAATGAGGAAAGATCCTACGTGCCACATCTTCATGTTCAATTATCATATTTTGGAGAGAACCTTCAAAAATTTTGATATGTTCCTCAATAGTCCTATTCATATCGTTAACAAAGAATTTAGATCAATTTTTTTTGGATTTTTAGGCATATCATGGTAGATTGAAAATTGAATGGGAGAGATTATTTTCTAACCAAGCAATTGTGGGAGCTAGGATTTGGACTGGAATTACTTGAGGCTGATGTTGTGAAGACTGAAAAGGGTATGAAGGGCTTCATCCACTTGATGCTCCAACTGATTTATGCCTTGTGGAGAAGTCTAACTCCACAAATTCTAAATTATTAGAAGTGGATCTAAGAACTCTCCTAAACCTCTTAAGATAAAATTAGTTTATACATTCCAACTTTCACTAATAAATTTAAATTAGCCCTCCTTCTAGTGCCAATTTTGTTGACAAGTGTTTTTGCACTCTCCAACATAGAATAAAATATACTGGTATCCTATCCTCTCTTGAAAGGAAATCTTATTTTATCATTAAAATAATCTAACCCCAAGGTTTTGGTAGTCAAGTCTTGACCGTGTCTTGGATAACTCAGTGAAATTTATGTGATACTACTAGTAATCACAAAGGGACTTATGTTTCTGAAAGCTGAAAAATCCTTTTTCTACACTGAGACTTAGATTTCTACAATCTTCTCTTTAGTAATCTCTAATTTTTTTGAGATCTAAAATCTCTATTTTATCTTTTCAAGTCTAATTTTTTCTATTTTCAAATTTTCACCTCAAATAAACTCAAAGAAAAATAAGGTTTAGAGAACCTAATTTAACCTAGAACTAAAAATTAACTGGAAACAATAGATAAGCTCCATATAATTGAATTTTGATTTGCCAATTTAACACAACTACACAAAATAGATGCAATCTTCAATGGAAATATTAAGATTTTCAGATCATGAATCATTCATTAAACCTATTAAATCAATGCAATTTAACCAACAATTCATAGTTGAGCTCAAACATAAAATAGTTCAAACTAACCATACATTGAAACTTACACTCGACAAGATTCAAATGGTATGAACCTGGAACTCCATCAGTATAAACTCTAATGAATCTTTAGATTAACTAAACTAATTTCAAAAGATAGATCTTGAGCAGATACATGCAACCATGTTAATATTCAAAATTAAATACAAAATGACTTATAAAGACAAAATTTTGTATTACTTTTTGTTGTCCTTGAATTCATCTCACTCAATTCGTGGGATAAACCCTATGAAACTTTTCCAATACCTTATTGACGTCATCACTACATAGTCAAAACCACTTGCACCCCTTTTGGGTGGTTTCAACTTTTTGGGTGGTTTTAGAAAAAATGAAAAGCGGTTTGGAATATTCCAATCATGAGGAATATTATGGTGGAATTTTGGAATATTCCACTATTGACATCATCATGATGTTAGCATGACATCATCATTTTTCATCCCCAAGCTTGCCCCTTCATCGTTGGCCTATTTTGATTTTTGTCTCAACTTCAGGAGCCTCGTTCTCAGGCACAGATATTTATTGAGTGATTTTTTTTCATTCTATGTATTTTTTTGTCCTCTATCTAGTGGTATGATTTGTTTTGTAGTATGATGTATTGATTTTATAAAAAAAAAATAGATTTTTAGAAGACACCTTGTATAGTTCCCATTTTTAGAACTTCAGAGGGTTCGTTTGGGCTCAAATGGACTCCTTTTTGGGTCCTATTTTTTAACCTGCATGATTTTTAGGGCTCTACATAGTGGTGGTGTTAATTTTTCATGAATATGTTTCAAAATTTTAAATTTTGAGTATGTCTCTTTTGAGGTTTTGTACATCAAATCTACTTTGTGGAATCTATAATGCACTAAAATAAAGTGTCATATCATGTATCATTTCAGAGGGGGTTATTCTTTGAATAATGGGAGTTTTCATTTTATGTTTTTGTATGTCTCCATTTTTCACCTCATGGCATAAACTTGTAAGAACTCAAAATAGAAAATAAGTTTGTAAATGCCCTCATATAAAGTGCCACAACAATTGAATATGTGTTCCTTAGGGAGGGATTTGTGTACTTACATAAATTATAAAGTGTAATGGAGGTTGTGTAGTTCACTAATTTTTCATCACAACAATGGATCCTTGTGATTCTCACCTCATGCGTGTGTGCCTTGATGCACACCCCTTTTTCAGTTTCTTGAACATTTTTTTGGACCTGATGTTGGGTCTACATTCCTGTGCACACTTTTGTGCCCAATTTCAGTTGGTATACCTATACCTTTTCCTTTTTAGCATTAAGGGGGGAATTATAATAGTGTTATGCTAATGCTTACTTTGTTTTAATGGAGCAGTGGAGGAACCTTCTACTTTTCGGGCAAGTCTCATAGACCTATCTTTATCTCTCATATGGGGGGATTATTTTAGTGGATCATATTTTTTGAGATTCTAGTACTTATGTAGAGCATCATGATGCACATTTTAGTAGTGTAATACATGTAACTCATGCATTTGTTGATCATACTCCAAAATCATAGTACTATTTGCATCTTCAACTTCATAGAGTTTGATTGCTTTTATGCCATTTGTGTATTCATGGTTGAGTAGTGTTCTATATGTTCACTCATGTAGTGTTTTGTATCTCTTATCTTGATCTAAATTTCTTGGAGGTTCGTTGATTCCAACAGAGTCCACTAGTTCATCTTTGACAGAGTTTACAACTTCAACACGCTTCAAGAGTTCTTCATCATCATGTTTCTATCTTCATGGGACATATTCTTAGGTCTTATCCTTCTCTTTCTCTCTTTTGGAGAGGAGTTTTGTTCACATTAGGTTTTCTCCCTTTTCTCCATTTTTGAGAGATCATTATTGTACATGAGTACCTTATTAGGCCTTGTTGCTAGGACTCATCTTTTCAGTGTTTAGCTTACTCCCTAAGTATCACTTAAGGGGGTGTTACTATGAAAAGAGGTATTATCAAACTTGTTAGCTTTTAACCTACTCAATAGAATCTTATTCACACTACACTTAAGCACACTTAGAGGTTATCTAAAATTTTATCTCACCTCATGTAGACTCGTCGAGTGTCTCAACACTTGTCCATAGATTCCTACACTTGTTTCATACTTGGAGGGGTATTCAGAGTTTGACTCCTACCTTCTCACCTCTTCTTGCTTGCCTTTATAAGCAAGACTCGTTTATACATTTCAATATATATTATATGCTTATTGTAAACACCGAAATCTAGTTTAAGCCTACGACTTCAATATTCTTAGTAATTTGTATTTCTTCCATGTTCATGATTAAATAATGTCAATTATTTAATTGATTCACTTTAACTTTAATTCTTCTATTAATTAAATAATCTTAATTATTTAATTAATTCATCTTTTCTTTATTCTATCTGATTAATTAAGTAAACGCTTTTTATTTAATTATGTTACTAATTAACCTTATCTTTCTTCTTGTCAAATTAAATAAATTCTTATTTAATTTACTTTTTATCATACTTTGAACAACTATAATTAAATAAATTCTTTCTTTATTTAATTATTCATTTAACCCTTTCGACATTTAATTAAATAAATCTTATTTATTTAATTATTCTTCAAATATCAAATATTGAATTAAATGAATTATTTAATTCATAAATCCTATTTTAACACATTCCTTTATATTTAGATAATTGTGCAAATTATCTAAGTATTCACTTTGACTCGACTCAAAGATCTATTTAAATCGTTCAGTTAACTCTTGATTTAATATCTAAGTGGCATTCTCAAGTTATCTCTTCGTCAAATCATTCAATCATCCAGTGCTAACTCAATTGCATGTACATGCGGATTAATTAAATATTCCTATTTAATTAATTAAATCTTGTGCGTGCATTCGAACAAGAGTTGCTTTAATCAATCTTTATCTTTGTCATGCAAAGATAATTCTTCTGTTTTCGAATACCAAACTTGAAGATGAAATCATTTATTTAATATTTAATTCTATTTCTAATTTGTACAACTCATGTCATTAATAATAGTTATCATAATGCATGTCTAATCTGTCGATCTCAACCGTCCGTTGATCTTTCGATCCTAGCCTGTCATTCGAATAATCAATTTTCTACAAATTGATTTGTCCTTCATCATTCCAATCTCTCTCGAAATCTTATGAATTTTTGGAGCAACTATCTTGAATCTTCGATGTTTTGCTAAATCACTATCATAGGCTATACTTGCATGAACTATTGAAAATTTGAGGGCAATTATACTACAACGGCAAAATGGAGAAGGGCAATTGAGATGATACATGGAAATACGTACATATTGGGTGAGATTGTTCAGTTTACTTACATTTTTACTTTCCTTTGTTCTATGTTGCTTAGCTTAGATTGCATTAGAGTTTTAGCTTAGATTGCATGTGTTGCTCTGATCTGTTTCTTCTGCACTTTCTGGATGTTACACTTATGTTATTTTATCATTTTGCATATGTTCATTTGTGGATTGTTTTGAGTTTGCAAGTAGATCTTGGCTACTCTAACTATAGATTTACCACCATAGAGACTTCATTGTGAATTTAGAGGGTTACTTATCTTCTAATTGGACACATTTATTTTTTAGGACAAGGTATGGTACTAGGGTGACTACAAAATTAGAAAACCTATAGCAAAAAGGCCATTAAATCATACTCTCCTAGTGTTGTTAATAAAAATTTCACCATCCATGAATAAGAAGAACAACCTATTTTACAAGAGCTCAACACTCCTATAGAAGGTATACTTGATTTGTTTTTAGATGAATGGGTAGTTGAGAACCATGAAGATGACTCATTCAATCACATGGAAGAAGCGTGGTTGGGAATTTATATGATTCATGAACAAGACCTTGCTATTCCTAACCTTGTAAAAGATAAAAATGGTAGTGTGAACAACAATCTAATGAACTTTGGAAACTATACTTTGATGGGTCAAGAAGTAAAAATGGTGTTGGTGGAGGTGCTATGCTTATTTCTCCTCAAGGTGAAAGTTATTACTTAGCATTTATATTTTATTTCAGTTGCACTAATAACATTACTAAGTATGAAGCTCTCATTCATGGCTTGGAATGGGCAAGAAAAAGAGGTATTGGTTGCTTGTGAGTGTTTGGGGATAGTGAGTTGATTGTAAATCAAGTGAGAGGTGTTAATGTGATTAAGAATGATTTTCTCAAATCATATAAACATATATTTTTGGATATTCTTGAAGAATTTATGCCTTTGATCTATTATCCTTACTAAGAAATCAGAACAAACATGTTGATAGACTAGCTGCTATGGGTGTTGAGTGTGACATTCCAAAAGAAATCATAAATACTAAGGAACATCAATATGCAAAGATAATTGTAAGGCTATCAATTTATGATAATGATGTGTATTCACAAGTTTTTGAAAGTGACAAACAAATTATCATTTTTTTGATTGAAGAAGTCGAGTTTGCAACTAGTAACCATCAAAGGTCGCAACAATAGTTTGGTGATCAAATTTTACAACTAAAGTCAGACAAGTTGCCAAAGGGGTTAGTAACATTTGATTCTATTTTCAACACAGATGATCAAGTAAGAAAAAAAATCCAAGGTGTTGGTTAAAGGACAACACGATGAATCTGTTGAAATTTCCAAAGATAAACTTCTTAATCTTGGAAAGGTATGTATCAAAGAAGAAAGACATGCTTTCATTTTTCGTTGCGAAGAGTGTGATGAAATTTTTGCTTAGGAGTACCATGATTTAAAAGGATTTAACCCTGAGCTAGTAAAGCATACTATTTAGTTGGAACCAAATGTAAAACTAGTAAGGAAAAATCAAAGACCTTTGAATCCAAAGCTTGAATACCTCATGCAAAAGGAACTAAGCAAGCTGATTGAAGGTAGTATTAGTTTCCCTATTAAGCACACATCATGGGTCTCTAACTTAGTACCTATGAGGAGAAATAATGGAGAAATCAAATTGTGTGTGGAATTTAGGGACTTAAATAAAGCTTCACTTAAGGACCATTATCCATTTCATTCTATGGAGCAAATATTGCAAGTTGTATCAAGTTCAAAGAGATTCTCTTTGTTGGGTGGTTTTTTTGGTTATAACTAAATCTTGGTGAAAGAGGAAGATCAATTTAAAATAGTTTTTAGGTACTAAATGGGGTACCATGTCGTATACGAAGATGTTTTTTGGATTGCCTAATGTTGGGGCAACCTTTCAAAGGGACATGGATATGGCTTTCCAAGGCCTCATGAACAAGAGTTTTCTTATATGTTTATATGATATTACTATTTTTCAAAGGATGCAAATGAACATTTCACTCATCTAAGGCAGATTTTTGACAGGTGTAGGTAGTATGGTGTATCTTTCAACCCAAAGAAATGTATATGTTGTTCATGAAGGTAAATTATTTGGTTATGTGGTGTCCAGACATGGTATAAAAATTGGTCCTAAAAGGGTGAGTGTTATCTTAGCTTTTCCTTTAGCAACTCAACAAAAAGGTTTGCAAAGTTTTATAGGAAGGATCAATTTTTTTAGAAGAATTATACCAGATATTGTTGATCTTTTAAAGCCACTAACAACCATGTTAAAGAAAAATGTGATCTTCCAATGGACCAAGGGAGGGAAGAGAAGTTTTGAAAGCATAAAAGAAGAATTGGTGACAACACCTACTCTTCTAAATCATAAATTTTCCAAGGATTTTACCTTTTATACTTATGAGAATCTTGACACCGTCTTAGTTATGTTAGTGTAAAAATATGAATGCTGGAGCAGCCAATATCCTTCTTTAGCAAAGGCATGGAAGAGTATGAGCAAAGGTATACTTTTGTTGAAAAATAAGTTCTTACTGTTATTAAGAGTCTAAATAAATTTAGGCATTAGATCTTAAACAACAAAGTTTACTTAATGGTTGCTCATCCTAGTGCCAAAGAGTTTATTTTGAGCAAGGATTTGAATGAGAAGAGGGTAGGTTGGATTACCAAGATTATGGATTAAATCAAGGTAACCAAGTTGGTAAGAGGGAAAGGGTTATGTGAACAGTTAGCTAGTCATACAAAAGATAACAAGGAATATATTAAAGAGGTTGTCCTAGCTATTCAAGAAGACTCCTAAACAACTGCACACACTCCTCCTCAAAGCTAGGTTCAAGGTATGACTCATTTTCACCAAATAGGTAATTTCGCACAAGGAATGGATAGAGCTAAAATAAGATACTTTAGGCTGCAATCTATTCCATGTGTACTCTTGAATAACATACTTTTCAAGAAGGATTTCAATAGTGTTGCTTAGATGTATTGATATTGATCAAATTGAAAAAGTTCTTGAATAATTTCATGATGGAGTAGTTGGTGGATACTTTGCACTTGGAACAACAACACTAAAGATAATGAGGGTAGGCTAGTACTGGGCTAGCTTATTTATGGATGCACATGCATGGGTAAAGAATTGTAAAAAATGTGTCTTCTTTTCAAGTAAAGAAAAGTTAGCGTCTATACCCTTACAACCTATTCAGGTCGAATAACCCTTCATGAAGTGGGGTATTGACTTCATTGGGGTCATTAATCCACCTTCTAGAGTAGGTCACAAGTGGGTTTTCACTCCCATTGATTGTTTCATTAGGTGGATTGAAGCTATAGAATTGGAAGAGGGTAATGAGAATAGTGTCCTAAACTTCTATGAAGATTTGTTGACAAGGTTTGGTGTCCCTAATTCAATTATTTCAGATAATACATTGGCTTTTGTGGGTATAAAATTAAGTGAATGGGATGTTAAGAATAAAATATTCTTGAACACATCTTCAAACTATTACCCTCGAGGCAATGGACTAGCTGAGTCCATAAACAAAAAATTGATTAGGATTATCAAGAGAACCATTTAAGACCATCAAAGAGCATGGCATATAAAATTGAAATTATCTTTATGGGATAATAGGATGAACCCTAAAAGGTCAATTGACAGCTCACCATACATGTTATTTTATGGTAAAGAGGTGAGATTTCTTATCTCACTTCAATTTCTAGCTCTTGATTTAGTTAAGCAGCTTGAGATATTAGAAGAAGAGTTAATGGTGATAAGGTTACACAGTTGGCTAAGTTGGAAGAAGTTGGAGATCAAGCCATGAAAACAATGGAGATGCACCAGTAAAAAGGTCTTTTGGTAAAAGGGCAGCTCCTAAAGTCTTCAAAGAAGGTGAGTTGTCCTCAAGCGAGATGAATTAAAGACCGGGTCTCAAAAGCATTCCAAGTTTGATGCTTTTTGGAGTGCTCCTTATGTAATTTCTCAAATCAAGCAACATAATGTTTTCCAACTATCTAAGCTGGATGGAGAAGAAATACCAATTCTAGCCAATGGGATTCACGTCAAACATTATTTTTCAGGTATAAATCAATCCTTTGTACATATTAGGATAGTTTTCCTTTCTTGATAATAAGTGTTGTGAACAATCTTTTAGGTTCCTTTCCTCTAAGTGTAGATATAGATTTTTCTTCTCCATTAGGGGACTACAAGTTTTGGTTTTGTTTAGGTGTTTAGTTATTGGTTTTAGGGTCTTGAAATTTGGTGGAGAAGTTTGGTTTTGAATTTATTATAGGTCTCCTTGACTCTTTTTCCCAATGGATAGTCTAAGGTAGTTGGTCTTAGGAGTTTAAACAAGAAAAACACCTTTAGAGGTCGCCAAATATGGCATTTTTATCAAAAAATCATTAATGAAACTAAGAGGGGGGTTTCATAAAGTTTGAAACCTATAAAAGAGTGTTAAAAAAAGTAAAAAAATTCTAAGTCTTAAGGTGCCAAGTAAGGGAAAAATAAGGTTTCATCTTTTTCTAATGAAGACCCACCTAGCATGAAGATTAGGTTTGTTTTGTAACTCTTTATTTTCCATTGATATGGTGGCATTGAAAGAGTCTTCTAATACTTTGGCATGAGGAGAAGATACAAAATATATTTTAAGGCACATTACAAAGGTTCTAGAGATTTATCTACCCACGTTGCAAGAGCAAACAAATGAATAATGGCACGTTGTTGAAAGGGAGGAAAGACTTGGCATAATACATGGAGGTTGGAGGTCTTTAAAGATCTATCAACTCCACCACATTATAGGTCTTTCATATTTTTCCTCTCAGCTTGATAGGTACACCAAATAACTCTCAAAATATCACATATTAGTTTACATGTTTGCTCAAAGTCATATGTACATGGAAGTTGCATATAAATTTTATTTACTAAAGTTTGAAAGAGAGAAATTCTATATATCATGAAACTTGGGTAGACTACAAGTGAAACACAATGGTATTCACTAGCCCTTGATGCTCACTGAGATTGGAACTATTTTGAGAATACTTTTCTAAACCCTAGCCGAAGCTTTGATGACAATGAGAAGAAGCTATTATAGGAGGATGGCACACTTGTTTTCTTGTTAATTGTTTCATATGCTTGTTGGAATATAAAAATAGGTATCTTCATTGTTTCCATGATGAATGCTATGTGGGATAATGGTTTAATTGTCCTAATAGTTTTCCTATGACGGTTAGAGAAGTTTCATATTGATCTATGCATAGAGAGGATACCCTTATAAAAGCTGTGAAGTGTCAAGACCATCACCTAAACCCCTAAAAAAACCCTTCAAAATCCTTTCCAAATGATGTAAACCCTTTGTCTAAATTTTATCAAGCATTATTGACTACCAAAAACCCTCTCAAAGCTCTTACACCTTGTTAAGGGGTCATCACCTTGAATAAAGAAATGTAAGACAAGATTAAAAAAAAAAGATTTTTCTTAAAGGAAGATAACATCGTAAATTTCATAAGGGAGTGTTGTAAGTCATTCAAAAGAGCAGAGATGACATGGGATCACGCCTCAAAAATGCATGATATTGACAGTCTTTCAAGACTAGCAAGGGCATGTAAGAACAGGGTACAGTGAGGAAGTGAAGATATAAGGAAGGCATAACTTAGGTTTTAAAAGAGTTTATATGGTTGAGATGATAATGGATCCAAGATAAGTCTTTGTAAATTGTTAAAAGTCCTTAGTAAAAGATTTAATAATCTCAACTCACTAAGATAATCAATAGAAGACATGATTAACAAGGGTAGAAAGTAGAGGTAACAAGTAAGATGTCACCGTTGTCACTAAATTGCAATTCATTATGAGAACAAAAGGGTACAACTATAGACCTATTAAAGTAGATAAAAGGATTTCATTTAGGAAGAGTAGCAGATTATGGAGAACCTAAATAGGGACAACCATCAAGATGATCACAATGGGTGATTTTTAGATATGAAGGACAGTTTACTCTATAGAAAGCAAAGAATAAGGTAGTCACAAGATCATATCTTATACTCAAAAGGGAATGAAAGTGTTATATGAATGTTAAGAACACAACAAAGAATAAAAAGAAAGGTGATAGTTGATAGTATATTGAATAATGAGTGATAATAGGGACATTGATAAGGATCTTGGCATGGACCATAAAAATTATTGATAGCCATAAGGGTAACATGAGCCAAGCCTTAACATGTTCAATACAATGATCATGATGACGGGACACACTTGAAGAAAAGGAAATTTTAAAGGTAAATCATGACATTGGGATTGTATAAAGTGACACAATACATTGAAGAAGCATCACAGTTGTATGACTGTTGAAAAAGGGAATGACCATCCATATAAAGACAATCAATGTATACTATGCATAAGCTAGTCAAATGTGTAGCAGATAGTGCCAAAATCCATTAAGTATAGATGATAGAGATCATAAAGTACAGTGAGAAAGTGAAGGATAGTGTCTTAGATGTGAAGTTCCTTTAGGAATTGAGACTTATAAATCATGACAAGGATAAGTTCCTTTAGGAATTGAGACTTATAAATCATGACAAGGCAAAAAAGTGGATAGATCTTGCATAATTTAAAGTGGAAATGGTCCATGAGAATCAAGATAATCATGATATATATTCCAAAAATGGATTATGATGATAGTGATTGTGATGACATGGAGCAGAGGTGAAAAGTATTGAAGGCATAAAAAGAAGCAAGTTTATAGTGCCAAGACCTGTTATAACAAAGAAAGAGGAGACAACCATAATGGAGATCTACAAAATAGCATATATCACTTGAAGTATGCTAAGTGAATGTTATACAAAGACAAAGGTATCTGTTATGACCTCATGAGGATTCATCAAATATCAAACATTTTTGCTAGCAAGAAACTCCTATTAAAGTATTACGATGTGTTAATACTTCAATTTGAGAAATGTTGATGTTCTTTCCCAAAGCACTACAAGCCTTTGGAAATGTTGTCAAGTAGATAGAGGTCAACCTAAATGACAATGTGAAGATATTTAAACACAATCCATGATTTTACTTGCAAGATATCAGTGCACAAAAATAAAGGGAGAGAGGTTTGTGGAAAAAAAAGGACTGTGACAATCTAGTAAACATTTTGAAAAGGATATTATTTCACATATTAGAAGTGTAATATCCCCTATGACATGCCTAAAGGAGAGAAAGTAGTTTTTTTTCCAAAAGGAAGAATAATAGTTGATAGAATCCATGGATGAGGACAACCTTGGGAAGAGCAAGGGAAACAAAACCATCAAATGGAAGAGGACAGTGAGCATGTGAAATAATGAGATATAAAAGGATAGTCAATATAATATGACAATCAAAAAATATATAGTCAATTAACAATGCAAGGGCAATGAACTTTGTGATAATTTAAAACAAGCTTCAAGACCCTTGTTAATGTAAGGAAAAGCTACATATTGAAGGTATCCAAACTAAATTCCTATACAGTAGTGTCAAAGTGTCAAGGTAACCACTAAGACATAGTCATACATGAATATGACAATCCATATTGCATGTCAAGATTGTTATAGGACAGCCATGAGGTATATGACAATGAAAAACTAATAGAGGACAACAAAGGAAAGATTGAAATTCTATATAAGTATCAAAAAACACCATGTGACAACATTGATAATATTGTATACAAGTTTGACATGGTCAAAATACATGAAGATCAAATACCTGTGATAATTTTTGTTCATCATGAAGAAGTTTCAAAAGAAGACTATCATAGGACAGTGACAAAGTCAATACTCAAGGTTGACAATCATATGCCCTAGAGGATAGCCATGTGAAAGGCCTAATGATCTACAAGTTTTGTGTCAAAGTTGATAAAGAAATATATGATGATAAATGGTAGAAGGAATTGTTCATGACAGTTAGAAGAGAGCATATTTAGTGCCCTTGAATCACTTGGCCCTAAACCATGGAGAAGAGAGAATACATTGTTTGTGATTGTGGGGGAGGACTGTGAAAATTGAATAACACTATGGATTGTGACTAATGATAGTCACTTCAACTTGTAAATATATTGACAATTTACCATGTGATAGTCAACAAATAAAGTTCTAGATACCTATAGGTGGCAACAATATGATAGTCTACAGTGCATGGTAAGGCATCATACAAGCCTCCCTTTATAGTGTAGTGTATTAAATTGTCACCCTTGATAATTTCACACTATATTTTGCTCCCCCTAAATTATTAAGTCTGTTTGGGTCCCTAATTTCCTAAATTATGCATTCTATAGCCCATTTGTATCACTTTTCGAGAAATTGTAAGCATTGAACAAATGCATCCAACTATTATTTTTCCCCTGACACTTAATGTCCTAGGGAGAACCAAAGCGTCATATGGACCTTCAAATTACAAATGTCGGCTATGAGGATTCTCGAGAAATTGATGCCTATAAATACCTAGTTATTGTGTCCAAATCCTAGGAAATCATTCAAATATCAAAAGAACTCTCAAGCAAGTTGGAATTTCAAAGCTTTATTGCAGCAATTCAATCCTAACATCATGTCAAATCTTATGTGAGTTTATGTGTGTTCATGTTATCATTGTTTGTGAAGGCTAACACTTTTGTAGGTCTCCAAAGCATTCAAGCAAATCAAGCAAGCAATATCCAAGACCTTGAGGTGATAAGCATGACTTTAGTCCTTCAAGGATGAGTTGCAACACTTCATGATTTCATCATTCCTTCCTATTCATTATCCATTTATCATTGAATTTCCATTGTGGAAGTGGAAACACTTACATGGGGTTTGACTGAGGCAAGCCCCTAAATGGCCCAACATTTTCCCTCTCTTTGAATGTGCAGGTTTTAGGTTTGAAAAGGATTGAAGGGAGCTTGAAGACAAATTGTTCATTATTTCATTTGAAGTCCTACATCTTTTCAACTCACAAAAAATCACCTACAAAATTATCCAATAGTGTTTTGAGAACTTTGCAACCAGAAATCAGAAGCTCAGATCTGTCATCAGAGGACCCCAAAAATAGAGGAGAAGAAGCATACAAGGACCCATATTCCCTAGGGCGACTCTATCCTACTACATTGATCCAAATTTTAGTGACAAGGTACACAGTCCTCTACACTTCCTAGTACCTTCAAACTATTGTTTTAGTCTGTGCATTGTTAGGATCTTGCATTTTTTCATATTAAATCACATAGTCTAATTAGGTTAATCATAGTAAATCAATTCCAAATCATTCTAATCCTCAATAGGATGGAGATCCAATTCTGGTTGGTTCACCTTTATGGTTGAAATTCAATCTACTCACCTTGTTGATCTCCATCTTAATGAAACATAAGAAAATACTCCACAAACCACACAACCATTTGAATTCTAGGTTTATACATTAGACCTAGGGTTCCATTTTTCTTTATTTCAGATATCCATAGAAAATATATTAGAGATGATTATATGAAGAGATATTAAGGACAATGAACATAAATGACAGTTCATCAAAGAAATTCAACATTTATTGTTGAAAGTAGATTGTTATCATATATATGCTAGTCTATAGTGGAAGATCAAAGGTGATAGTAAGTAACAAATGAAAGAAACAATCAAAATGAATAATTCCTTTGGATATTACAACAAAAAGGGGACAATATTAATAGGCTTGTGAACTCTCAAGTAATAATATTGACTAAAAATGCATAAGGGATTATGAATAGAGACAATTGTTGACCTGTTGGAGCTAGACAAGTAATAGTAACTTTGAGGAACAAGGGAAATAGAACACTATTATCTACATACTTGTTTGGATTTTGAAAAGAAACATTACACTCTCAATAGGGCTCTTTAATGCTTTGATGACAAGTTTCCAAAGAGAATATACATTCATGAGGAATGATAGTACCATATGTCATGTAGGATTAAATGATAGTTAGAGGACAATCAATAGTTAGATATAAAGGGTAGCTTGATGGGCTTAATTTATGGCTATTTTTCCTTCATTAGTTTATGTTTTTATCATTTCAATCTGCTAAGTTTCACAAACATTCCTAAGACTTCATGCATCTTTTATATACCTTTCATGCACTTTGATAGAATTTTAAGTATGTGGAAATACAAATATGATATGTTGACACTTGTATGTGTGAATGTATGAATGTTCATAAAATTTAGTATAATTCTATGCTTAAATTATGATTGTTAATGACGTGTATTCCTTAGGGATGAAACTAACCTCTTGCAGCTAGAAGGACTATAACCCACAACAACTAGATTTCCAGCCCACAACACAAGGACCGCAGATAGTTGCGGGGGAGAAGTTAGAATGGTTGAAGTGTAACAGTTCCAGAGGAAAGCGAAGGTAATAATTGGATGGTCAAACATGAGTCACCACAAGCACATTCTTATCCACCAAATAAGAAGACTAGAAGAAGAAGAAGTTTGTTATGAGTAGGAGTAACCCATGACGTGACACTCCCCATGAAACACATCTCTGTTAGTGGTTAACTATTAGGGCAGAGTTCCAATTTAATTTCTCTTCTTCTGCTTTTCAATTATGGTTTTTTGTTACAAGACTAAGTCCTCTCCCTATCTTTAAGGGAGAGTGGATGGATACATTATGGTTATGTTTTCAAGACCTAGAATGAATAAGACCCCTTGTAGACCCTATACAGTGGGATTTTTTGCAAGAAGTAAATCTAGTTAGTTATCTAGTCAGTTTTTGCTAGTTACCAGTTGATAGTTGATCGTTGTTAGTTTTTTTGTTATTAGTTGAACAGTAGATATGTATTGTTGAATGAGAAATCTTTAGTAGATTCTTGTCAAATTGTAAGAGTTTAGATTTTTCATGCAATAAAGGAGTTAGTTCAATATCATGATTTTTTTATTAAGTAGTAAGTGTTTGGTATCTACTATGGAAGCAACAACTCAAGCAAGGGCCACTTGAGGTATTTCTATCCACTCTATTTCCTGTTATTAGATTAATTCATGCATTGTTGAATTTAGTTAAGATAGTTTTCAGTTACATGCATGTGGAATTCATGAATATGATTCTCTAATTGAATTGGATTTTGTAGCTTAATGTTTGTTCATACTCCAAAAATAATTAGTTATAGTTTTTCCTTAGAAGTTAATATTTATAGTCTTAAGTGATAAGTACCCATAGCATAAGTAGAAGCTTAAGTTTATTTCCCCTATTTTGCAATTTAGCATTTTATTTCTTTTTTCATCTTTTATAGTTTTTTGTACATGTGTAAACACCTATAATCCATTGATATAGGGTGTGTTAGAATCCATGAATGCACATATAGTGCCAACATTGTCAAAATCTTATGAGCCCCTCGTTGATAATTAAACGAAGCCTCTCATAAAAGATGAATTGTTCAGTTAGAAATCCACCTTCTAAATTATGTGTCTACCTGTAGCACCAAGTTAATCAAACATTAGAGAGGCCCTACACAACCAATAATGAGTGTATGATAGTGTTTCAAATGACATTGAATCCTTGAAAAATGACACCACATTTAAAATCAAAGGGCTACTTCACTAATGACAGTGGTAGGGTTCATAGTGCTTTGTGACAGCCCTCATACAGGACAATAGATGCATTGTTGAGATGGAAATAATATCTTGTAACAAGGTATGACAATCACAAGATAGAGAAACCATAATTGTCATTAATGAATATGGTATGAGGGATAATCATGAACAAAGAACATTTCACAATGTGACTAGAGACAAGTGTCATTTCTAGCAAGGATTGTATAGTCATAAATAGGAGATAATTCATGAAATAATAACATACAAATATAAAAATGATGGTGAACCAAAAGCTATGTGACAAGTCCTATAAGGTAGAGATAGTGTTCAATGAAGTAATTACGAGCCTTATTCTACACCATAAAGAGAATTTTTCTTTTTTTAAAATCCTAAGAACACATGTCCTATTTGTTTGCAAGGAAGTTTTGAAGCAGTTGGAGGGATTTAATGTTAGTTTAGGGTAGTTATGATAGCACTATGAGAAGTTGGATTTTTTTGCATGAATCTAGGTGGTAGATGAGCAAATATAGGAGAAAGAAAAATAGAAATAAGTTAGAGAACTCAAAGACCTTCTTCCATCTACGCCTACTTGGAGCTTTTGGTAGAGTCAAACAAGGAAAATTAGTTCTCTAGCACCCAAGAGGAGGATTTTGACACAATCAAAAGGTTACTTGTCATTCTATCTTTATGAGATATGTTCTATTTTTTTGTTTGAAGACTAAAAGGCACGCCCAGGTTCATTTGAAAGTTAGTTCTTGTATTTTTTGAAAGAGGATTGTAAACTGTAAAAGGTTTTTCTTTCTGTAAAAGATAGCACTATAACTCAAAACCAGCCATCCTATGATTGAAAATCATTGTAATTTAACCTTTTCTTAGCAATTTCAAAGCAATTTTCCAGATTATGTACACCTAATGCTCCTATTTTTCAATAAAATTTTAGTTTATCCTTCTCAAAATTTCACATGTGTTATGTGTTGTTGCAAATGATTTGATGTAATTTTTGTGATTATTCCATATCAATCCTTGAATTATGTCTCATTTGAAAACATAATTATGCACAAACAAACAAAATTTAGTCAGGTTATAGGTTGTGTTATTACTTTCAACGGTTTGTAGTTGTGAAAACACTTAGTTTTCCTTCAACAAAATTGAGCTTTAACCTTCTTATGAAATACTAATGTGTGAGCTTGTCAAACTAAGTTGTGTGCAAAGAAAAACCTTTTGTTGAGAGAAATTGTGAGTAAAAATAGCTAGTACAGGTCTTATACAATTTGGGGCATCACCTCCATAGGATAATAGTTTCATTTTTATCTTTTTCACCCCTTTTACTTAGTAAAAGTAATAGTTCAATCATTTTAGGTGAGGTATCAAGGGAACCATCCCTCTTTGGAGGTTCATATTTGTTATAATTTACCCACATCTTGAAGATGATCCCATATTTCACAGGGCATATGAGTTCTACACTCAGTAAGGGTGCATACTTTAATGACAACAATAACAGTGTGAAAAAAACTTGAGATTTCTTGAAGCACGAGAGGCTTTCAAATTTGAGAATCAATAAATCCTTTCAAAATAAAGGGTTTGAAAGATAAAGATGTGTAAGATTGTAAAATAATAGGTTTAGCCATTTGTAAGATAAGCGACTTGAAACTAGACATAGAAGTACTATTATGGATACCCTTAGATTTTATTTTATTATCAAATAAAGTATTTAAATTGCTAAGTCATGAGAAAACTATCTAATTAAAACGAGCCATATATTAACATTGTGTGATGAAGTGTGGGATTCATCTAAAGGTGTTGTACCATTAGATAACATAGATGTATCCATAACATTTCCTAAGGGATAACCTTTATAGAATGAATGATTAGATTCACTATGTAAGCACACTCCAAGAAAAAGAGTAAAATAATCTATAAAAGTGCATAATAAACCTTATAATAAAATATAAAAAATTACATGAATCAAACCATTGCAATCCCTTATCAATTAAAATATCTCTAAATGTATTCATTAGGATAATATCATTAGATATATACTCATAATGTCAAGACAAGAATGATCTTAAATACACATCTTCATTCACGGTAAATATATTTATCATTGCTACTTTAATAATGTGTAAGCTAGAAACACCATGAACCAAATTATCATGAAATTTTGAAGAATCCATAACATTTGTAGATTCATCATGAGTTGCTTGAGAAATTGTATCATCACTAGCTATAGTATCATCATGTGAAGGGTAAAATAAATAATGTATGTCACTTAAGTTATAATCTTGGATTTTATTAATAGATATATCATGAAAAGAAGGAAATTACTTAATGTTAAATCACTATCAACAGTCGCAGGAGCATAATCAACATGGAGATCACAAAAAAGTGAAGTGGACACATCCAAATAGAATTAAAGCAATGAAAATTTCCATGAAGGATGAAAATTTATATATATATTGAAATAATGAACCTATAGAACATACACCACTATCCTTTTGGTAGAATGATATGATATCATCAAGAATCACTAAACCAAATATAACAAATAATGGGAGACATTGAAATCCTTGATATAATCATGAATGAAAGCAAGAACAAAAGTTGATATAACACACACTGAATGAAATGACAACCAACATGCCATGGATAGGGAAGAAAGACAATTTAGAGTGAAACTCTAGGTGGCATGGGATCTTATATGTTCGTAAAAATATAGGGATGATTGCACCCTAAAATTAATTTAGATGTTCAATTTGTAGACAAATCAACCAATGAACAATTAAACTATTATTAATTAAATGAGATGAGACAGATAATTATAATGAAAAATGATAAATATAAATGAATGGAATAAGGATTCCTTAGCTATTTTAATACATTTTATTATTTTTCCCTTGAGTCAATTGATGTGCTTTGATTGATACATGACATAGACTATTGAAATGGAAGGTATACAATAGAAACAAACTAGTATTGATGTTTTTAATATTTGAGGTGAATCTGTGCATGTAGCCCAATCCTCATGGAGTCATGTCCTCTTGGCATGGTTGTTTCCTTTACACCTATTAATGATTGAAATATGTGTGTTTGTGTGTGTAGATGTGTCTAGGGAAAATGAGGTATTGCATAGAGAGAAGTATAAAACTTGATGTCAAGTCAAACCCCTTTAATGATGTAAAAAGGTTTAAGACACACATGATAAAGATGTAGAATGGTAGAATGGTGTGGTATATGTCAATATTAATGCAAACCTAATATACCTACTTGATAATGCACTTGATCCCATTTTAATTGATGATTTTCCATTTAATAATCCATTCTTAGATGCCTATTATTGATCTAGGGTTTCTCCTCAAATACAAGATCTTGGATTCTTAATTTGAATTGTTTTGGCAAACAAGTTGATGGGAAACATCATTTTTTGAGATTATCAACTTAGGGAGTGGTAAAGTTAGTTTTTGAAAAGATGGGATAATATTGTTCTCATAAACTTGTGAAGTGCAGGAAAATGTAGATCTGATATAATCTTAAGAAGGAAAATTTGAGGATTTTAAATCAATCTAATTTTATGAATTAGATAATGATATTTAGAATGATAAGTATAGGGTTATGGTCATCCCATACATAAAACAAAATAAATTAAACAACAAGACATAACATTTATAACAAAGGTAAAAAATAAATAAATAAATAAGGGCTATGAGGGTGAAAATTGCATACCTTGTACTTTTCCCCTTTATTTTGGACTTACTTTGGCTAGGTTGTCTTTAATCCAAAACTAGTGTACAAGTGTCATGTTTCTACATAAAAATTGGCATCTAACCTAAACCTAACTTGATTATATCTTCACACATTCCCAAAGACTAATTTGGATATTTAGTTTATCCATTCCCTATACCAAGTCAAATCCATAAGGACATAAATGACCTCAAAACTATTATATTCAATTTGAATCTAGACCCAAGTCAAACCCTTCCTAAGTAGTAGTTATTTGCTAACTTGAGTGCAACATATATTAATTTGTATGCTAGAGTGTTGTATAAAAGGACAAAACTTAATATGTTTTTGAGGATCCAAATTTGAGAGACAATTATTCAATTAATTTAAGAGAATATTGTACATTACATTGTACATAATCAACTTGTATTAGCATCTACACTTATTGACCAATTATAACATATCACATAGTTGTATGTGTCTTCAATATTTATTCCAAAACCATCAAATCATAATCCAAGGGTTTGACAAAAGGAGAAGATCCTTGCTCCCAAAAGGTGTTTACCTATACTTTTTTTTCTTTAAACATAGATTCTAAACTACAAGGTGAGTAGCTTCCAGACACATTAGAATACATAGATTATTTTTGTGAACACATATTAAATCCACACAATTTTTTTATTTTGACATGTTCAAAGATTATTTTTGTAAGAATAAATTCGACTAAAATAGAGAAAATAAAATAGCCAATTATCATAGCATATTTGTAACATACCCAATGTTTACCCAATAGTTTTCACCTAAGTTTTAACTTAGAAAGTGAATAACACAAGTTTCCAAAAGCAGGGAAATGAAAATTTTCCTTTCCAATAACATGATTGCACATTGCATAAATAATTTCCACATGTCATTGCATCGATGAAATAATATTGTGTAATTCCAAGTAAATGCAACTCATCTTTTCAAATACATATTACAATTTATTCATGATCATAAACATATATAAATTCATAACTTACAATAGTTCAAGGTCATAATATCCTCATCTGGATCACACTTCTTTTGTTTCACAAGCCTTGATTGTCGTCTGCAAGAGGGAGAGCATCACCCAAGTGCATTTCCTCCAACCACAGACTTACTAGTCCCCCTCACATCTTCCTAACTAGAAGATGGCCCTACCCTTCAACAAAGAGTTTGGTATGGAAACCTCTAGAAATTCCTACTTGAGTAGCTAGTGTTGTGTCCTAAATAACTAGTACGGTCATACAACTAGATGGATACCCTCCAACTATGCATGACGCTCCTGACTAGCTATGCAATCCTGACACACAGTGAACTGACAAAGTGTATGTAATGACTTCTACACTTACTCTGGCCAAAGTTTTCATATATATAATAAATCCACTTTATATGAAGCGGTGTCGTATGTTCACCATACCTACTCAACTTGGAAACTCCACTAACCTGTGGTGAACTCTTCTCTTGGTTTTCCCCCAAGGTTAAATATCATAAACAAGATTTCATTCCAAAGTGATGACACACTAACATTAATTTAATGGACCAAATAGGTTTGACACATTCCCTTGAACACCATGTTACATACTTGTAGCAATCTAGGACTGGCAACTCCCTCTTATTCAAGTCCTTAGTTTTAATCATGGGCATAAATACTCTCTTACTTTATACACAATTAGTTAATACTAATGACTCGATGTCACCAACTAGGCACACCCGGTCTCAGTCTAAAGCACTGATAATATGTCGATATGTATAATAATCTATAATTAAACTTGATTTGAATATTACTTCTTTGTATTGTGTTATGCCTAGTATGGGTCCGTCCTTCTAGGAAGCCATAACT